>JACTOM010000925.1:4202955-4333812 GCA_015832385.1 Elymnias hypermnestra
TGTCGGAGGGCAGATATCTGTGGAACGCTGGCGCCATCTATCGGCGTCGACAGAGTCAATGGTGGCAGTCCGGCGGGAGTCACTCGACAGTTGTCGAGTAGCGCTCGATCGGAACAGTCAACTGTTGAAACTGTCGCGTTCCTAGCTATTAGTGTTAATGAGTTTGTGTAAATTGATATCGGGAACATTAAGTGATTGAACATTATAAACCGAGTTAATAAATAAAGTGTTTGATTGCACCAACAATACCCATGAACGCCCGCAGAATAAGAAATTAAATAATGGATCCAATTAATAACGATGAGAACCCTACGCCCCTTTGCTTTATGCTTCTCGGTTCTCTCTTATTCTCTGACATATATAAAATTCTCATGTCACAGTTTTCGTAACTATACTCCTCCGAAACGACTGTACCGATTCGTACCAAATTTTATATGCGTATTCAGTAGGTCTGATAATCGGCTACTATCTATTTTTCATGCCCCTAAGTGATAAAGGTTGTTCACACCTAAATTTTTTTTAAATTTTGTGACGCAATTATTTTATTTTTTATTTTTTTGTGATACAGCATACGAAAATACATAAAACCCTATATTTTCATATTTCTATCACAAACCCCTATTTTTTAATAGCGATAATAGTAATTATATGGCAAAACAACGTTTGCTGAGTCAGCTAGTAATAATATAAGTCGATATATCGAAAGGCTAGTGAATGGAAGATGAATGCAAAGTCTCTTGATGAAGGCTTGCGTGGGGACTATAGCTCATTCGCTCTCGCCCAAGAAAGTCAATTAATCATAATGTATAAACCTATGCTCTTGAAAATGAAATTGTTATTAGAGTTGGAAAACCACTTAAGTGGTACTATTTAAATTAAACTATTTACCTGTCCCAGATGATATAGTTTCCACCATTGATTCCCAACTGCCTCATTGGTCTCGTGGTTAGCATGTTCGACTACAGTCATGAGGTCCTGGGCTCGAGTCCCGGGTCGAGCCAATTGAAAAATCAATATTCAGTTTTCTATTAAGATTTTCTCAATATTTGCCCGTAGTTGGGAACTTGGCGGTGTAATCCATCCCTGTGCCTAGGAGAGTACGTTAAGCCGTCGGTCCTGCGCTTGATCTCTCTCCGGTCGTGTCGGATTCCCGTCACATCGGACTATAAGAGTGAAGGAATAGAGAGCGCACTTGTGTACTACGCCAGCAGGAGCAGCTTGGTGGGTCTATGCTTTAAAAGCAGTGAGGAGGCCTGTACCCAGCAGTAGGACATTAATGGGCTGCTACTTACTGATTTCGAAACAATACTTTGTAGGAGCCTTATATCTTACGATCAGACGAGATCACAGTCAAGTCTAACAGAGAAGAAAGAACGTTGTATTCAGCGTGACTAATGGTTTTGTGTGTTTTAACAGCTCTTCTGCTACTGTACGACGTAACGAACAAGACAAGCTTTGACAATATTCGAGCGTGGCTCGGCGAGATACGTGAATATGCCCAAGACGATGTAGTCATCATGCTCCTAGGTATGAAGAGATCCTTTATATATAGTTGCAAATAATATAAACACTTTGTGTAATTTACTGTAAAGCTATCAGGACAGCGCAATAAACTAAACAATAAAATTGCAAGACAATTGATGAATGACTGCGTGAAGCTGATGAATGCGTGACGAGGCCGTTACCAAGTAGAAAATTAATTAATGCTTATAATTCTTATGTACGTGTGTATGTCATTGAGCTCCTTATAAATAAATAGCTGGATCGATTTTGTTGTAATTTTTTGTCTTCGGCTGGATTCGAAAATGGCTTATAAATGATGCATGTTAGAGAAGTTTTACGTCGTTTTTAAAGTGCATTTGGGTAAATTTTTTACGGCTGAAAGGCGTGATTAGCGTCACGAAGATGTGCAGCTTTTTTATGTTAATCCGTTTGAAGGTTAGGTAGTTTGCAAATGACATGTGACATTGTAATTCACAAGTCGTCATTTGAGATTTCAATAAAATATTTGTATTAATTTTCGACACTTTTAATGTTTTAAGGACAACTAAATTCATGAAATTCCTAACATATATTCCTTTTCCCTCCTTGCAAGTCTTGGAACTCGAAAGTTGTAGATTTGTATAAATATGTACAAGACTTCAAAATTAGTTTTCCAAAAAAGTTTCACTTCTGACATTTGTACCTTGTACGCGCGCACTTTTTTTATCTAAACAATTCGTTAAGCACAATTGATAGTTACTTTTGCATTTATAATATTAGTAAAGGTTACTACTACTATTTGCAATATACATTCTTAAAAAATGATATTTGAGCGCCTAACGTGGAATTATCGGTGATAAGTGGAGCGGCACAAATTCTCTTGCAGGCAACAAGTCGGACAGTGGACTGGAGCGCGCGGTGAGGCGCGAGGAGGGGCAGCGGCTCGCGAGAGAGTACCAAGTGGCGTTTATGGAGACCTCGGCTAAAACCGGCCTCAACGTGGAGGCCGCCTTCGCCCACGTGGCGCGCTCTCTCGTCGCCAAAGCGAACCCCGCGGACCCTTCGCGACTGGCCGTGCGCGCGCAGCCGACGCCCGAGCAACGCTCCTCGTGTCCGCCATGTTTGTAGATTGCGCGCCAACACACGGCACAGACTAATAAAGTGACATACGTCAAAATAACCCTACTTTAAAACTTAAATTTTTATGGTGAAAAAAGCAATAACTCCCCTCCTTACGTCGTGCAATGCAACTGGGTTAAAATATACTCATTTCCAAAGGGGTAGGCACAGACCACGTCCTGCCACGTTAAATCTGTTCTGGATTTGACCCAGGAACGTTCTCATAAATCCTTTTTGTCAGTCTCCTTTCATTCATTCTCTCTATGTGCCCAAACGTTCTAAGCATACCTTTCTCTATTTTAGTCACTACATCTATTTATTATTCATTTTCATTCCACTCAAACTTCTCAACGCTCTCATCTCTACCGCATTTATTTTACTTTTATGGTCCTTCTGCCATACCCGACTTTCACTACCATAGATAAGTGTTGTCAACTTAACTTACTCCTCCATGGTTAGCCAGTCTGGCCCTTTGAGACATCATCATTCATAAAGACGTGGTGTGGTGTGAGTACTCGCCTTGCTAGCAAAGGTCCCGCCTTATGAGGTTTCGCCCGTGGCTTGTTACCACCCTACCAGCAAAGACGTACCACCAAACAAAGACATTTGTGTTCCGGTACGACGCTGTGTAGAAACCGTAAAGGGTATATCGCCCCTTAACAGATTAGCGCGCTTCCACTGTATCATCACTTACCATCAGATGATATCACAGTCAAGGTCTAAACTTTCAGCAATAAAAATAAAAACCATATTTCCTGCTTCACTCTCCTTTATCCTCTTATTACATTCACATGTTAAAATATCAACAAAATATATTACCACGACTGCCTCATTGGTCTAGTGGTTAGCGTGTTCGACTACAGACATGATGTCCTGGGTTGGGCTGATTCAAAAATGGATATTGAATTTCCTATTAACTTTTTCTCAACATTTGCCCAAAGTTGGAAAGTTAGCGACTGATCTCTCTCTGTTCGTGTCGGATTCCAGTCACATCGGACTATAACAGTCAAGGAATAGAGCGTATGTTCTAATAACCCTCTCTCCCATGAGTTATTAAGCTACTACTAATATTTTTTATGCTATCGTCTTTGAGGTGTTTACTCGTTAAAACAGTTTAAAAATTTACGTTTAAAACTAGAATCTACTTAATAAAGTTTACTTACACGATATATTTAAAAGATGATTTTTGAGATATTTCACTTTATTATTCGTGCGATACAATTTCCGAACGTGTTCGTGGACCAACGGTCATGCTCATGACGTATTAATATAATAATGTAATGAAAAAAACGTTTTCTGGAATTCACCTAACTTTACTGGACACGTACATTTAATTTTACTGAGTTAGAAAGGTGTATTAAAATCTAACCATTAAGCCATTGAAGTTTAGACTTATTTATATTAAAAGAATATGACTTTTATGCGAATAAAAAGCGTATGTATGTATTAGTGTACACGTGGACGAAGTTAAACTTTCTTGGTTTATGTTGTATACTAAATTTTATTATAAAATCATCTTGTATATAATATACTCCTATAAGTATTTTGTGTGACTGAGTAAAGGCCCAATTGACAGATATATACTCATTTACTATAAGAGAAAATATCCTGAGTAAACCTGTATGATAATCTTGGATGAATACAATATTTTCATAAATAACCAATATTCTATTATTGGTACTATTTGACCTATAAAGACATTCACACTGTCATAAAAAGATTGCATAGAAAATAACTTAATCAATACTAAAAGCAGGGGTCGGCAACCAGCTGCCCGTTGTCATTTAATAAGGTAAATATGATTAAAAATGCAAAAAAGTTTTTTTTTTCAAAAAATGTTCATCAGGCTTGCGCCAATATCTTCATAACATTTGTATCCCGCATCAATATTCTCATAACATTTATGGCTTGCACCAATATCTTAATAATATTTGTGGCCCGGACTAATAACCTCATAACATTCATAGCCCTCTTACTTAAAGGTTGTTGACCCCTACTCTAAAAAATACGAATATGCAATAATTGAATTTCGTTTACTATAAGATACCTTTGCAAGTAGTACCATAACATTTACATTACATACATACCATTTACATTTACCATAACATTTACATTACATACATTACATACATACATACATTTGTTGAATAAAAACATCTATATATAATAGTGCGTTAAATCCTACAGTATGTATGTATAATAGAATTAGTTTAAGTGTATGCTATTTGAAATAAAATCTTTAATAAATAATTATTTATTAGAGATTTTTGTTTCAACAAATCCAGAAAACGTAAATCTTTATTAAAATAGTATATATGTGTTAAAATATCTTGAATGATTTGTAGCACAATATATTGTAATAAGGCTGAAAAATATTTGCACAACATTTGGAAACGTTTTCTATTAAGATTGTCTTTTTACACAAACCATTAAATCACAACAAACTTTAGATGAATATTAAACTTTCTTTCATAAATAATTACATTTTATACATTTTTCGTTTTTATCAAACGTTGTCTTAAACCCCCCTGGAGACATTAATCAAGAGTAAAATAGAGCTAAAACCACGGTGCCGCAGCGCAGGGTTGGCAACCACTGGCCCGCGGGCCGAATACACCCCGTGGACCACTGCAGTGCGGACCGCAGTCATAACAATGAGAGTAACGATAAATATGGTTAAAATTGTCAATACTATTATCTAAAAATATATTTTTTTAGATGAAATGTGGTCGGTACTAATATCTTAATAACATTTGTGGCTCGCATCAATATACTCGTAATATTTATAACCCGCCTCAATATCTTTATAAGATTTGTGGCCCTTACTAACATTGGTGGACAGCAACAACACTCTAGTAACATTTGTGGCTAGGACCAATATCCTCATAAAATTTGTGGCCTGCGACAATGTCTTGACAACATTTATAGCCCGCACAAATATTCTCATAACATTTCTCGCCCGCACCAATATCATTAAAAAATTGGTGGCTCGCAAAAATATCCTAATATCATTTGTGGCCCGCACCAATATCGTTATAACCTTTGTGGCCCGCACCACTATCCTCATAACATTCGTAGCCCGCACAAATATTTTCATAACATTTCTCGCCCGCACCAATATCCTTGTATCATACGTGGCTCGCATCAATATTCTCGTAACATTTGTGACCCACACCGATGTCTTCATAACATTTGTGGCACGCACCACTATCCTCATAACATTTGTCGCTCGCACCAATATCTTTATTACATATGTGGCTAGCACAAATATCGTTGTAAAATTTGTGGCTAGTGGCAATATCCTCGTAACATTTGTGACCAGAGCCTATATCCTTATGAAATTTGTGGCCAACACCAATGTCTTCATAACATATGTGGCCTCATAACGTGCAATAAGAAAACTTACTTCAAAAGTTTTTTTTTTCAATTATTTCTATGAGTTTTTTTTATTGTGGTTAAATGGTTTGTGACTTCTGCCCTTTATTGTAAACCTACCTATCCTATGCTATCGCCAAATACTTTAGAATAAGTACGTTTTCGTCTAATATTAATATCTAATAAAGAATATACTATTTTTTTGAGTGTTGTAACTTGGAGATAATATTTGTAGAATAATGTGATTTCAATAATAATATAGTCATGTTCCATGTCATGTAAGTGTGTGTTCGATGATTTTTTTCAGATTTAAATCATTGCAGGTGTTTTTATTTTCTTTGTTCTTCTTCTTCTTCTTCTTCTTTAATTTATGGCTTTTATTGGTGCCAATCAGGCCCTATTATTCCGCCAACGACGTGTTTTCTGTGTTAATGTTGAAGTAATTTTCCATTGTCCTTGGAGCACTTCAATTAAAGCTCTAACATTATTTTAAAGTCTTACAAACGTTTATTAGTGTCTTAACAACTTCGCTGTATCTTCATGTTAATGAGTTATATTTTATTTTATTTTTGGCGCGTTCGCCATTTTTACTCTTCCATCTTGACATTTTCTTTGTTACCAAAGAGCGTACAATTTTGACATTTAGACATTTGACAGATTACGTCATATATATAGAATGAAAAATAACAGAGTAAAGCTGTTTTAAACTTAAATTTTCGTGGTTTATTAACATATTGACTATTTAAACGGGTACATATCACGATGGCGATTTTTAATTTTTAATTTTTAATTTTGCCGATATTTCGACCCAGTTGCATGGATCGTGGTTACGACGTTACTCGGCAAAATAAAAAATTAAAAATCGCCATCGTGATATGTACCCGTTTAAATAGTCAATAGAGTAAAGCTGACTTAAATAATGATGCAAACAAGTTTTTGTGTGTGCATTGGTGTGTGTTTGTGCGTGAGTCTGTGTATGTGTGTGTTATATAATCGCTTCAATAAAAAATCTAATCGTTATGACCAAATTCGATTACAGTACCTAAAGCTTTTGTTCTATTATATTTTATTATATCTATAGTATGCAACGATTATGTATCGTAATATATGAAATAAGGTCTGATAAATTGTTTTGACTATTTACACAAGTTACACAATTACACATGTACACATGTAATTTTTTTTAATAGTTGAGAAACATTGATTTTATTGCATGAGACACTAGCCACTATGTAAGTTAGGGAATGAACTAGCACATTAAGTATTATCATTTTTGTGATTTTTTGACCTTTTAAAGAAAAATTGAATTGAAACACAACGTTTCAAAAGTTATAAAGTGTTAGACCGCAATTTATATTTTTGGCAAGTGAAATATATCAGGATATATATTTTATACAAAACACAGTATAAGTTTAATTAATTAAGACGCGAACAATCAATTTGTTTCAGATAAAATAAACATATAATATTATCTTACACTGTCGCGTTTTTCATTAATGAAACATCAATATACTCTTATTTTTATCGCGCAATTGTTAAACAATATTGGCAAAATGATTTTATTGGCACTTACGTATTAACGCCACCACAAGATATGACGAATTTTAAGGTAAGTTTTTTAGACTTATTTGTCGGGAAATGCCACCGCAGCAAAAGAAATACTAACGTAACCTCAAAAATCATCATGTAGCTGCAGCAGCAATAGCCCCGTTGAAGTTATTGCATAAACAAAAAAATCACCCTTAAACTCAAGATGGCTGACGACGCAATAGTTGCTGTTAACAAAATATGCCATGTCAGCCCCTTTATTGGACTATTTCGACTGGGCTATATAAATATAATTGTAAAATTAAAAGTGCGTGCGTACGAAGTACACATGTAAGAAGTGAAACTGCTTTGGAAAACAAATTTTTAAATCTTGTTTATATTTATTCAAATCTAAACTTTAGATTTCCGAGACTTCCGAAAGAGAGAGAGAGAGACTAGAAAGCAAGGGAAGAAGGAGTTATAAATTTAGTTGTCATTAAAATATTACGTGTCGAATATAATTACAAATAAGTTATTGAAATCTGAAATAGCGAGTTATAAAATTGCCACGTGTTTTTTGTCAATATTAAAAATCTCCCGGTTACGCTGTAAAAGCCAGTAGGGCTAACAGCTAAACACAGTTCGAAAAAAAAAATATTAAAAATTATTAATTATATTTTCTTTTTATTTTAAAATTTAGAAAAGATATTTTATGAAATATTTTTATTTTATATTTTATGAAAAATAGTATTTTATACGACGAGAGGCAAATTAAAATGCCACATGTTGTTTGTAACTATTAAAACTACCTAAATTTCAAATGTATTAGAATAAAAACGCTGCATATCCTCGTGACGGCTAATCACGCGTTTCGTCGGTAAAAATTTTACCCTCATGCGCACAAAGAAGTTTCACTTCATAAAATGTTTCTATTGATATGACCTGATAAAAATTTGTAAAGAACTATATTTTATAACAAACGCCATTTATTTGAAATTATTTTGAAAAAAATCTTATTATCGACATTGTTGTAATATCGTATAGCGTACTACCCTACCGTATATTACGTACGCGACGTTGCCAGGCCGCGTGGGCTGTGACGTCACAAATAGTGCTGTCTCTATCTAATTTGACAGATACAGATAAGCAACGTGGTTTACTTGCAACGTAAGGATTGTGTTCGCATTTCGCTTAATAGTATGCAACTCAGCAATATGTCGCAAGTTCTGATTGTTGAGTGAAAACTCAGCTTTTATATAACTTGGCACAAAAATATTGGTTTGGATATGGTATTTTATTATATAAGGGCATATTAAAATAAATATTTGCATTCTTCACTTATCAATAATCTTGCAACTGGAATTTTAATATCGTACATATTTTTTTCTTATGGCTTATTGCTTATTTAAATTAAGTTTGTTAAAAGGATTAAAAAGGTCTATTCTGACTACATAATAAATGATATACAGTACTTTCCGCTTTAAAACAGTCATGTTCATGTAAAAGTGCAGCCAAAAAAATCTTTTTTCATAATTCCTGTTTCTCAAATTCAAACTTTTAATTTGAAAGTTATTTTGCCTTTCAACTTTGAATGGAATTATTGTGATCTCTATCTTTTTAATATATATTTAGTTTAACTGAGTCATTTGGATTACATTATTGAAGGATTAAAATGCTATGTTACGAACAATGTAGGGTAATAAATCATATTTTATTATTTATTCATTTTATTTTTATTTATTTATTTATGCACCAAAAAATAAGTCACATTAATAAGAAATTAAAGTTAGTATACATAGGATACCTTATCCCAAACATATTATTATTATGATCATATCCCATTTGTATATTATTATTAAAATATAAGATGTATAAAAGAATAATATAAATAAATTAATAAATTGTTGCCGGGATAATGGCAAATATAGTTTATAAATAAAGGACTAGAATCCAGGGCCGCAAAACATTAACACGCTAAATAACATTACTATAAAAAGTAAAATGCTTAAGTCTATTTTAATAAATGTTATACCTAAATGTTGTCTTGTTAGAACTTAGTAATAAAATGCAATAACCTTGTGATATTTTATTTTTTCACTAAATATAATAGAATACAAGGAAATGCAGATAAGACAAATATCTATGCATATATTACTGTAAATAAATTTTATTTTTCCCGAAGGCCAAGTCTACTATTAGTAAATAATAAAATAATTCTTAATTTTTATATCTCTATTTCCCTTTATTTTCGTCCCAAAAACTTATGACCCTCTTGAAGGCAATGTGGTTTTCGATGAAGGAAAACATCGCGAAGAAACTAGCATATCCATCATAGGAGCAGTTCTGGTATATGTTTAGCCTACCACCTCGTACTACAGCAGCGTGATGATCTAATCTTTAGAACTCCGCTTTTCAATGAGGAGTGCTCAAAAGTAGGACTTTCATAATCTACTGATATTATTAGTAAAGATTGTGAGACAATATAATAGCAAACTTGGATCCCAACACTATATTTGAATCAAGGGTTTTACTATAAAACTTTTGTAAAAAAAACTTTGAACCAATAAGTAATTCATTTTCTTATCGTCCACACTCCGATGACGTATCGGGATTATGATATTCGGTGGGTTATATTGTATGATAATAATCAATAAAGGCCCCCACACACTAACAGTTCACAGGCGGAAGTCGGCCTTTCATTTCGCTGTGCGCTATTGTGACAGTCGAAAGCAAAACTGTTCAGGAAAGCGAATTGAAATTATGAACAGTTGTGGTTTTATATTTACGACCTTCTTAACAGGGTACAAGTGACTATTACAACAGATTACACGTACAGTTCCATTACAATTTTGAATTAACAGTTCACGTCGAAACTCTTCTTCATTAGTTAGTGGCTTTCGGGTGTGCCAATTGGAGACAGATTATCTCGCCAGTGCCAAGTTTATTGGAAAAGACACGAAGGAAATTGCTCAATTGCGTGGCTATTTGGTGTCAGTTATTGTCCGGATTCCGACAATAATTATCGCAATCAAATATACTCTGTCAGATAAACCAGAGTGAAACTATCGACTATAGACTAGTATAGTGTAGTTTTAAAACCGTAATCCGGCCGTTTCCAGGAGAAAATAGTTAGGGGTCCATATAATTATGGATGGCAGTCTGCCCTATAACAATAGAGACGACATTTTAACACTCTCTGGCGTAGTGTTACAAGTACTCACTTTGCTAGCAGAGGTATTATGTTCAATTTCCGATGGGGTAAATTTAGGAGATTGTATTATATGATTTGTCTGGTTCTGGCTTGGTGGGACGCTTCAGCTGTGGCTAGTTAACACCAAGTTACGATTCTGTGTAAAAAAACCCTTAAGAGGTAAATAACCTATCACCAGATTATCGCATTTATCTTAAGACTATTTCATCACTTACCATTAATTGCGCAATAAAAAGAGAAAAGGCAAACTGTTAATATATGGAGACGCTATTTGTTTGTATTTCATTGACTATCATTCAGGTAGAGAACAAAGACCCGACTGGCGCACTGTTATTGTGTGGAGATCTTAAGTATCTCAATAAATATCATAATCCTACCCCGTATAAATAAAATTTGAACCATAAATATCGATGTATAGCATACCACATAAGTTGCACAACTTTTCTTGGATCATGCACAAACACTAATTGTAATATATATAATAAGCTTCAGGAATAATCAATCTTTGCTTATTTCTTAAGTTATGTTGTATTTAACTACAATTAAATATTAAAAAGGTACTTAAGGATTAATACTATATACAAAGAAAATTATATGTAATTACTGGCGTTGAAGATTTAATAATAATATAACCTTTACATGTTGTGGCATTCAATGTTGCTTGTGCGCAAAATAAAATGATTATCACCACCTAAACTGTGTTTTATTCAATAATACAGAAAAATCCTTTTATTAATGAATTAATATTAGGGATTTATGTCTTTATATATTTTTTCTTCACGTGTGAATGTGACAACTCGTCGAAACCGACTGGAGCGATTTTGAAAAATTTCAGAAGGTTGCCAGTATGCTTTAGATTGATATTTAAGACTAACTAGCATATCCGTTATTTGTTATTTTACTGATAAAATAACAAATAACTAAGATAACTTAAATATAAAAGAGGTATTAGTTATAACGTTACTGCCCAAGTGTACTAATAATAACTTCAATTTGTTTTTATGAGTACTTACGCAAATATGTATGGAACTACTATTAGGTGACGAGATTAGGTATATTATTGAACAAACTTTATATAAGTTTTGCAAAATAAAATTATTTGATAAGAGATTAGCGCTAAAATTTTATTGATATGTATAGGTGTAGACTATTTTATTTTATAGATCCTTTTATTAACAAAAGCTTAGCTTTAAGACCATTCAACCTCGTCTTCAGTTTGAATTTCTACTCTAATAACTAAATACAATCTTCTTCACAGTCAGTGTCTATCATATATTTCGAGTAGATACTCGAAATATATGATAGACACTGATAACTTATACTTATAGTATATAGAGATCTATATACTATGTCTGTCATATAAATACGTCGTGACTAATATGTAGTCTATTCAAAATCAAAAAAAATCAAAAATATCTTTATTCAAGTAGGCATATTACAGCACTTTTGAATCGTCAAATTATATATTTTTTTCCACACTCTGATTCTAATATACGTCTGATGATGGTACTCAAAATCGGCTTAAAATCTAAAGTTACGAGGGTTCCTTCGCGCCCTGATCCGAGAAGAACCCACAACAAACTTATAATACGACTTTTCTATCAACTTTCATTTAACAAAGACTTTGAATTTATTAATTGACATCTTTAGAGTTGAAAAAAAACTTTTTATTTAGTTAAATATACTTACTAAGCAGTTAATTGTTAATAAAAAGCATTATTAGTAGTAATATTGTACCTAAAATAACGCCAGAGGTATAGTTATTTAAAAAAAGCAATAACTCCTATGCTTAATTTCCATCGGAACGCCACTATTCTGGATAGCATCATCTAAAGAACGAGTTTTTTGTTTAATAAATAAATAAACACATTTTGCTTCTCATCTTCATTATTATAATGAAAATTTACTCTTACGCAAAAAAAAACTTGTACTATAGGATTTTAGTTTTAACGTAAAGAATCACGGTATATACGACCGATAACAACTTACGTAGAGCTTTTAAGTTGGTACGAAGTACAATCCAATTTATTCAAAACCAAGTTCAGTTTCTTTATTTGTCTATTTATTTGCGTAAATTCACACAACCCAGTTTTAATATAAATGTCCCATTAGGATACGAAAAACTTTTGCTAGAGAAAAACTATGTGATTATTAAGAGTTATGAAGAAACAATAACTATTTCTAGATCTACATTAATTGTCTTCTAAGTAGAATAGAAAAAGAAAAGAAAAACTATGAGTTACAAATACTCGGAATGGACTGCAAAATGAATTATACTTTATTTTTTTTAATAGTTAAAACGATTATTATTCAATGCCTTTAATTTTAATTATTAAATCGAATAATCTTCCTGAATGAATTTTATTATAAACCATACAATATTCTCGAGCTAATTTAAATCCTAGCAAACAATTTTAAGCGTGGCTATTAAAACCACTAAACGCGGGACTGCTATTTATTTACGGAAAATTTGTAATTGGATTTTCTAACATTCTCTTTCAATTAAATAACGGGTAGGGTAATTTTTTTATTGCTCTTTGGTCAACGCAATGCTTACTAGTGAGAATACAGTTAACTGTTATCTCATATCAGTGAATGATAAGTCAAGATGGTAAGAGGTCATTTACCTCTAAATCGTTTCTACCTCGCTAATTTATTGCTTGACATCAATTCTTCATTAGCTGGTAACTTCTTTTTTTGTTGCCGGGAGATTAGCGCTTGACTGCAATCACACCTAATGATACTAATCTGATGAAAGGTAGTTTACGTCTTATCTTTTCCTGGTAGGGTGTTAACTAGCCATAGCCGAAGCCTTCCGGCAGTCCAGACTCAGGTAAATTAGAAAATGCAATCTCCTAAACTCAATAATTTTAACTCTGACGTTATTATAGGTCTAATAACTGTTATTGTATTAAGTTATTCGTTACTGAAATGTAATTTTTTAAAAAGACTACAATTTAGGTACGAGTTATTTACATAACTGATGTATATAGAGATACATAAAATATATAATTTATCATGACTATGAATAGGATTGTATTACGTTAACACTCTCAAACTGAAGACCAGACTACAATGGTCAAAAATCTTAGTTTTTCACATTAAAAGGATCTATTAATAAAAATATAAATATAACTGTCTACACCTATACATATTAATAAAGCGTTAGTGGTAATCACTTATAAAATAACTTTATTTAGTAAAAAATATATAAATTTTGTTCAACAATAACACGGTGTCAATTAACGGATATGTTTTAACTCGCACCAATACTACTACTGAAGAAGCCCTACACAAATTAAAATAAAGAATTGTAAAAGTTTGCCTTCGTCGTCGTCTCTTTAACCGGTTAATTTTAGAGGTAATGAAACGGTCTTTAATAAAAAATATATACATTAAAAAGGATTATGATTAATACAGTAGATATTAATACCTTCTATAATATTGTAGATGACAGATTTTTTGTGATTACATTTTTTCACACCTTGGTTTACATTTAGGCATTTTTATTAGGGATCCCTATTATTTTTTCGGAAGTTTTACAGCCTTTGGTTCTTGGTGAAAATCGTCGTCGTAGTTGTCGCTTCAACTGATGGACGTCCACTGCTGGACGTAGGATTCACGTAATGACGTCCGCAAGGCCCGATCTTGCGCCGCCTGGCTCCAGCGGCTACCGGCGACCCTCTTTATATCATTGGTCCACCTTGTGGGGGGTCTGCCAACACTGCGCCGTCCGGTGCGGGGTCGCCACTCCAGCACCTTCGGCCCCCAACGTCCATCGCTTCTTCGGACTATGTGCCCCGCCCATTGCCACTTCAGGTTTGCGATTCGCAGGACTATGTTGGTGACTCTGGTTCTACTACGGATCTCTTCATTTCTGATTCGGTCACGTAGAGAAACTCCGAGCATAGCCTTAATCGCACGCTCAGTGACTCTGAGCTTCCGCATGAGGCCTATAGACAGCGACCAAAGACGACGGCAGTCTCAAAGTTTGCCTTACCAGGAAGCAAATCCAGAACCTCTGCCAGGGAAGTGTGTACTTATACAATTGCACGAACAAGGTCATCGAATAGTATCTAATTTATTTATTAAGTTGCCAAGTATCATAACACAAATTAACATTTTAAACAATATAAGGTGAGTATAGTATTACTTAAAGAAAAGAAGTACGTGTTTATTATATAAAAAAGAAAGAGAAAGTTTTTATTTTGCCGCTTGGATGTCGTATACGGTCTATGATGGTAGCGGCACATCTTTGCTGTTGCTGTGGTTAATTAGCCACGAAGCCTCCCAAAAGTCCAGACATACATAAATTAGAAAATGCAATTTTCTAAATTCATTTTATCTGGGGTCGAACCTGGGACCTCTGCTAACGAAGCTAATAATCGCACCACTGCGCCAACGAAAACGTTAGAACACTCGGTATAATGAAGTAAATTGTATAGAAGTATCTGATCAAATAAAAAGTAATAATAATAAAATTATTTTATCAAAAAAATACTGATACAGGTTGAAAAATTAAGACATTAGTATGTTATAAACTCTAAAAATTATGATAAACATATCTCCCTAAACTACGTGAAACCTGTATCTTAAACGACAGCGCTCACCATGTTATTAGTGTACAAAATTATAAAAGTTTCTTTTTTTATATCATTTAAGGTTTTTTTACTGTCCCTTTAAATAGCAAAAGTTCTGTTTAAGACAACAGCCTCGTCTTCAGTTGGAATAGTCAGTTATGTCTTCAGGTTGAATAGCTTGTTGTGTGTTCAGGTTAAATAGCCTGTTACGTCTTCAGTTTGAATAGCCGTGTCTTTAGTTTCAGTAGTATTCCATTTGTGTAATACTAGCTGTTCTCCGCGTTGTTCCTCGTGTAGTATCGGATTCTGTTAAACCGGTCTAGAAACTGTAAGAGGTAAATTGCCTCTTACCAGATTAGCGCGCTTAGATTTTAGACTATATCATCACTGACCAACGGGTGGGACCACAGTCAAGTACCAACGTATCTGCAATAAAAAACATGTTCTCCCATGTCAGCATGATGCTGTAGTGAACTGCACCGTTGGTTTTCAATGGCCTTAAGTGAAGTCACGGCCGTGACTATATCTAGTTGTAATTTAATATTTATTTTACCATTACATCTATTACAAGTTATTCTTTACTGCTACATTACATCTACATTACTCCTACGAAACTACAAAATAAAAAAAGTAATATTTTACGTTCACAAATCCATCTTAATCGTATATGTCCCAGCATATTTTTTAAACATTATTTATGAACATACCGCATATATTCGTAGTTTTATTGTAATGTGAAAAATAATAAAATATAAACTTTAAAACTTAATATTCACTGTTGCTAATTTAAACTATCCCGCCATTGAACATGGCAACTGACAATCTAACGACTTTTTCGAAGTTTGAATTTGCCGCCATGTTTTTATGTATATAGACAGAGATGGAGCATTGTCGTCATGTGTTACAAACCTTTTACACTGGCAGAATCCAACGGTCACAGTAATATTTTCACGTGAACATTATACCTATTACGTTTTTGGACGTTTTTAAAATAGCAACTAATGGGAGGCAATTAAAAAATACGAATGATAACAAAATTGGGGTATACAGTTTGGTGTTGTAGCTACATATGCATAATCTCCATCCAAAATTCAATTACACCCCTGGATAACTATAATATCAACTAATAAAGTAGTAAGTAATTGGATTTGCGACAAAAAAAAATTAGTTAAGGTCAATTACTCTAGGTTAGCGTGTAACCATTTTAAATTATTGTCACTATATCAGGTTAAAAAGGTTAAAAAATGATGGCCTATTGATAAGATGCTTGGAGTCTTACTCAGAGAAGTCGTGAGCTCGAATCTTGGGCAGATACCACTAAATTTCAATTTATAAAAAGAATCTAATGTGCTTGAGTGCTGTTTCAAATCCATTATTGTGTTATACGGTGATGGTTGACACGGCGAGGAAACATAAATATTTCAGAATTCTAAAGCAGAGAAAAACAGTTTTAGAACAACAGTTTTTTCAGACCATCGTGCAAACTAAATATTTTGATCTGAATAGCGTAGTAATTGAATTATTATTTCATTGCTAATTTTGGGATATGTGTAGCCGGTTAACTTGCATTGCAGTAGTGTGGTGGGTCTATGCTCTAAAAACCCTCTCACGTATAAATGACCAGGCCTATTCCTAGCAGAGGGATATTAAAAGCCGGCTACTTACTTTTTTATTGCTTTTTGATAAAATACTTACTTTATGAATCAAACAGTGTGCGTGTATACCCTTGGATGAAGTATAACTTTCTAAGCTTAATACGTATTCATACATACCTAACACATGTAACATGATTTTCCACAAATTTTAAAGTAAAACTTGATGCACGCTTGTCTTGGGGTGGAAGCGGGTGAATACGTGCTGAAAGCGTTACGGAAAAGGTGCGAGGCGATCGTATGGCGGAAATTATAAATTTAAAGGTTTGTAAAAACGTTATACATGTAAACATACTATACATGTGTTTTACTTCAATCGTGTGGTCTAAGGCACACTCATATATTTTCCTCGACGTGCCATAAGGAATTTCACTTCAAAAATTATAGAAAATTAAATTACTAAATGCGGATTTATCTACATGCCCACAAGATCGAAAACTACGCAGGTAAAACCGTATAGAAAATTTTATTGTCTATTCATAACTAGAACCTTTTTTTAAACAAATGACAAACGGTTCTAAGTGAAATTAGTTTGTGACCTCTGAATACTGTTCCATTTCGGCGTGTGCATGTTGGCACGACTGGCGCCATGTTACGCGCACATGCGCACAATGACAGGTGGTCGGCGAGTCGAGTGTCGACCCAGCTATTCCGACCGAACATCGACTTCTCATGCTCATCATCAGCCGCTATCGTGCTCAAGCAAGAGCGATATGCAGTGCTTTGTGTTCAAGTGCTCGTGGTGACATGGCGTCCGCGTTTTAAATCATTTTAAACCCACCAATACATTAAAAGTTTTGTTTATTTACAATGAATGTGAATTACGATCGTGTTTGTAGACTGTGCTTGTCATCCCGATGTGAATTACTGCCGATATTTCCTACCACCAGTCCCGAGGACCCCGAGCCTCCTGTCCTCGCTTCGAAAATTAAAGATTGCGTGTCAGTGCAGGTACGTAGAGTGAGAATGGAGTTTCGAGTGAAAGTAGACCCTCGGTGTACGTGAGAACTCGTCATCCGGCTCGGTTCGTGTAATGACAACGCTGCGTCTAGGTGAAGATGTCGTAAGAACGTCCACCATTTTGTAATGCTCGACAGCTCGTGGCCGCGTCGCGTCGCATTTCGTACCGGTGCCGCGTGATGAGAGTCAGGTTTCGCATAATTCCTAGAGGTTTATCGGGGCGGGGGTCTACTTATGGGCATACGGGGTCGGCGGGGGCCCACGGCGTATTGATTTATCGGACCAGGCCAGGGGAGGGCAGTGCAGCTCGTCCCTCGAGCGAGCGTCGTCGGCGCGAGTGAGCGGTGTCGATGTGTGTGTGCCTATATCGAGCGGCAACCCTCGAGGGGCTCTCCGGCGTCTGGTCGCCACTCGCTCCTGCTTACTCGCTCGAGAAGCTGACGCTCTGCGTCGCGCGGACATACCTACGCCTACCTACTCGATTTCTCCTCGCGTATCTACACATGAGGCGCGGTTTCGACCCATGTGTAGATAGTTGGAATGCGCGCGTTTTCCCCTACGTTGCGATGACTGGCGCGTATTATTATTTCAGATAAGCGAAAATGACGACCTGCCGACCAACGTCTGCAGGAAATGTATGGACAACGTCAACAATTGGCACGTTTTTAAGGCTGTGTGTGAAAGGGCACAAAACAAGTTACAGTCTCTGACTAATAAGGACAGCAGCCAACTGGAAGAGGTGGGTTATATTTTTTTTCTTGATAGATGTTGTGTCTATTGTCAATTATATTGATGTGTTTACTATGTTTTTTTCAGCTGAATATAAAGAGTGAACCTTTGTCTGATGAGGCTTATGATGATGGAGTGGTCATTGATGGCTCATATCCTGATAGTGAGGTATGTATGATTCATTGCATTGTTATATGCTGCAGTTGAACTCATTTGGAAATGTGTTTGTATATAATAAAATATAATGTGATGTGGTTTAATGGACTTGGTTTTTTGTGTCAAGGCCATTAAGGTTAAGCTACATCTGTATGCAGTGAAACAAAAGTAATCAAAAATCACTAATTATTATACAATTACATATATTTCTTTAATTTATCTAGAAGACATTCTAGAGATGTCACTATATAAATTTGAAACCTTAATTAAATAAAAATGTAATTGAAAAATTATTCTATAATTTGATTACTTAGACAATAAAAAAATTAATTTGCTCTAACCTAAATAAATTTAATTCTATTGTAATGATGATGATTAAAAATGGATACCATTGGAGTTTGTTGTGTTCTTTTTACCTTATCTAATGATTCCAAAGTGCTGTACATGGTTACTGGAATGAAGTATTTTTGATTTTATTTTATCTTAATTTCTTTCTTAAATTTCTGATTATAAAAAATTTATTATGTGTTATTGTATGAGAGTCATAATGACCTTGTGGAGAGATATGAGGATTTTCATTCAGAGAAGTCACTGGTTTGAATCATGAGCCACCACTGAGTTTTCTTTATAAAAAAAACTTGCTTGGTTGTTCTTTCTAAACCACCATTGTGTTTTTTGTTGAAGCAAAACATAGTGATGAAACTTACAAAAAGTTGAGTGATGTGGTGGGTCTATATTCCAACTCACCTATGAGTGATGTCTGTGCCCAGCAGTGGGACATTAAATGGCTGGTACTTACTTTACTATTGTACATTACAGAATGCAGGCCCTTCAAATAAGTTGCAGCCTGAGGGTCCTCCCATATTGGCTTCACTTGGTCTCACACCAAGAAGTGATAAGGTAATAATTAAATATTTTATGTTTTCATCCTTTGATAATTTACTAATATTTTATGACATTTTAACCCCTTAACTTACTATTAAGTGTATTAAATAAGCAGGATACCAGTGTGAGAATGGTTCAATTGAATTAATTTCATCCACAGAAATATATAGATCCAAGAATGGACTGGCACCGGGTGCATGCAATATTGGATATGATCCAAGAGGACGAAGTCATTGACTCTCTTCAAACAATGGAAGAATGTGATATCACACATTATTCTGATCATGATTCTGAAACTGAGGCAGATCTCATTAGTGAAGCCCTAAATGATGATTTTGTTAATTACAAAAATGGCTATTTATGCAAAAATTCTAAAGTCATGTCAAAAATTCCTATACACAACACTAATGACAAAATAAAAAAAGTAAGGAAAAGACATTTTGCTTCTAAAAAGATTTGCCCTCGTCCAATAAGTGCTTGGCAGATGATTTTTTCCGATGATTTATTAGAACTTATTGTTACATCAACCAATGGGCATATCGGTACAAAAATTCATTCACAACAGCAGAAAGAAACTAGTGTTGCCGAAATAAGAATGTTGATTGGGATTTTATATTATCATGGTATAATGAGGTCGACTCATCAAAAACTTGGTGACCTTTGGCATACACAATATGGAGCTGTATGTGTCCAAAATGCTATGTCTTTTGATAGATTTAAATATCTACTGGAGAATATTACTTTTGATGGAGAAGATGATATTGTACAGTTTGATATAATGAAACGAATGAGGAAAGTTTTTGAGATATTCACACTTAACTGCAGAACTTCCATGGAAGTGGATAACATTGTGGTTATAGATGAAATTATTTTGCCAATCCATGGCCCGTGCCCATTCCGTTATAATATAAAGAAAAAGGAAATAGAATCAGGCATGAAGTTAGCCCTTTTAATCGACCCAGTCAACTTTTACATCTCGAATGTGGATATTATTATGGATCCATACTTTTCTGGTGATGAAATAGCTGGAAAGCTGGTTCAACATCTCGCAGGAACTGGAAAGACTGTAATAATGGACAGCTGGTTTACATCTGACTCATTGATGGATCGATTAAAACGTGATTATGATTTATATTCTATAGGAGCTCTCCATCCAAATGATCAGAATATTCCACCCCTTTTTCTATCAAATTACAGGGACAAAAAGACTTTCTTAAATGGATTTTTGGATGATAACATAACTTTAAGCTCTTATGTGAAGCAGGATTTAAAAGTTGTTAATGTACTTACAAATGATCCAAAGTTTTATAAGAAAGGAAACAGTGCTCACACATCTGTTGTGTCTTTATATGGAAAATATCATTCTTCAGTTGAAGTCGTTGATGTTTTGATGCATTATTACACAACGATGCAGCACACAAACAACTGGACACTGTCATTATTTTTCATGCTATTAAATATTGCTTCGGTTAACTCTCAAGTTATATGGAGTTCAAATGATTCAAGCGATGTTTTACAGAGACGTATATTTATAAGGGAGTTATCAATGAGTTTAATGATCAACGAATGTGTACCATTGTTTGGTGATTTGCATATGAAGAGTATGAAATTTCCTTTACAACAACAAACTGTTACTTATAAAAACAGACGTAGATGCAGATTGTGTATTAAATCTGACGATAAAAGGGATCGGAGAACTAAGCAGTTTTGTCTTAAATGCGGTATATTCATTTGCAAGGAACATACTGTTTCACTGTGTACCGTTTGTGTAACTTGATAAAACATATTTTGAATATTTATCCAAGTTTATTTATTTAAAGGCTCACCAACTATAACCGATACAAATAATTTGCTTCTTAAACTGAAGTACATTTTCGATTTTTTATTTTTCTCAATTAAAAGCATGCACTACTTTTGCACACTGCCTCATTGGTCTAGTGGTTAGCGTGTTCGACTATAGACATGAGGTCCCGGGTTCGAGTCCCGGGTCGGGCCAATTCAAATATCAATATTAAAATTTTCTCAATATTTGCCCGAAGTTGGGAAGTTGGCGGTGTGCTCTACCCCCGTGCCTCGGAGAGCACGTTAAGCCGTCGGTCCTGCGTTAGATCTTTCTCCGGTGCACTTGTGTACGCACTGGAGCAGCGTGGTGGGTCTATGCTCTAAAACCCTCTCTCCTATGAGTTAGGAGGCCTTTGAAAGCGTCGAGAATTAATACAAATAATTCGTTGAAATCTTAAATGACGAATGGTAAATCAAAATGCCACGTGTTTTTTGTCAATATCTGAAATTCCTATTTAAATATTGTTTATAAATTTAAAATTTTATGAAAAATACTATATTAAATACTAAAATGACGAGTTGAGAATTAAAATGTCACATGTGATTTGTAAATATAAAATAAATATAAATATATAAATATAAAGTAAATAGAAAATACTACCAAACCTTCAATTGAATTTGCATAACGCTGCGCATATTTGTGACGCTAATGACGCGTTTCATCCGTAAAAATTTTACCCTCATGTGCCTAAAGAAGATTCACTTCAAAAACGTATACTAATATAAGAAAGAAAACTCGAACTAAGCAATAAAACCTATTAAAAACGTTTTAATATGCCCATGAATATTACAAGCATCATTGGCTTTAAAAAAATTATTGTTATAATTTTCTAATATAACAGATTGTATTTTAACGTCCATAATAAGAATCTTATCTAAACATCTATAATTTAAGTAAATAATTCGTCTTTTATATTCGTATATTATAAAGTCATATTCAAATGAAGACATTTTTGAAGTTTTATAATTTCGATGATCGGTTTTTTAAACACATAAAATGTGATGATTAGAAATTATCAAGACAACCTTTTTAAAACATTGCATATCATATTAAATTAAGTCATAGTTCCCATAAATATTACAACCGTGATTAGCTTTTATAAAATTACTGTTATAATCTTTTAATATAACAGGCAGTGGTGTTTAGAAAAATAATCTTAAAAAAACATCTATAAGAAAAAAAATCTTCTAATTTATCCATGAGCCCTATGTAATAAATTCAAATTGCAATTTAAGCATTTTTGATGTTTTTGCAGTTTTGATGATCATATCACCCCAGTTAGATGATAGTTTTTTTAAATCACATTTATTCACACTTAGAAAACATATTGTTATAATCTTTTAATATTATAAGCAGTGGTGTATACAAAAATAATCTTAAATAAACATCTATTATTTAAGTAAATAATTCTTTTAAATTATCAATGGCTCCCTTGTATAAATTCAAATTGCAATTTTAACATTTTTGACGTTTTTATAATGTCGATGATCATATCACCTCATTTATTACCCTGAACGATCGTTTTTTTTAAAATCTAGAACCTGTCAAGAAATATATAATTAGTACAAATGGCATTAGAGCATGAAATGCCTGAGCAAGTGGAAAATGGGGATGTTGATCTATGTATCGTTTTATTAAGTAGTCCCTATCAAAAATTATTCCCTAAATTTTTTTTTAAATTTTCATTTTACCAACATTTTTTACAATAAAAAAATTTTAGTACTTTTCATTAAAAATCAATTTCTATTAAACTATCAAAGATGATTTCATGACATTTTTAGTAAATATAAAAAATAAAATAATTTATTTATTAGTGTTGTTGGTTAACTTTTATGTGAAGTAATGCGAGTTCCAACGACTTCTCGCTGAAAAAATTGATTTTTTTCTACAGTTACGTGCATTATACATTTAAGTTTAAGATTCCGCAAGAAAAGTTTATTGCGATTAATTTGAATAAAATATTTTTTTTTATCACTACTGTTTTTTCTGTTCATTTTAATGTTTTATTTAGTTCTTTATAATTTTAGTTCAATTTAATATTTTTTGGTCCTCATTTATTGTATTTAACACATTAAAACGAAGTCTTTATTGTACAGAGTGATATGTGACGCGGCCTAGTTTTACTTACTAATAGTTGGCGTAATTTTTTTAGGTATTTTGTTATGTAGGTATTGGTGATTTGAAGTAATAGTGAATATTTTTTCTTTTTAGGGCATGGATAGTGAAAAGGACGAGGATTTTGAAGAGGAGGAAGATATGAATGAACAATCTTTCACGAACATGCCTCACATGCCTGAAGTGTCTATAACTGTAATGCGTCCAACTGGTGAAACTCTTCATGCTCGTCAAGGTATCCAACAAATTGCGTCCAAGGATTGTCTCGTATGCGGTCGTTCCTATAGATACTCGCATAACGCTCGCCGTCACGAACTCAGTGCTCATGGTTTCGATAGATACACAAACAAAACCACTGTTAAAAAAACCCATAATCATCTCCAGCCTAAGTTTCGACCAAATCCATTTAACCCCAAAGCACGCTTAATGCCGAACCCAATTAGCCACAAAATGCAATTCATGCCAAAACCAGTACAACCTAAAATGATGCCACAGAAAATTGTTGCCCCACCGAAACCTATCCCAATTAGAACCGCAAAAACTCAACAGAATAACTTACCGTACCCTCTGCGTATTAAAGCTTTAAAAGATTTGCAAATAAAGAAAAAGGAACCACAAATATTAAAAACTTTACTAACGTCGAAACCCGAGGTTTTGGTCTCAGAACCAGAAATCATGAATTCAGGCCCAGAAAGTCCTGAGACTTTAATTTCAGAACCAGAAATAGCGTCGTTTCAAGTTGAGACGATATTATCTGAACCGGACGGTTTTATCAGTCAACCGCCTGACGACGATGAAATGGATGATGAAAATAATCAAGGGCCAAATTATGATACCGTCGAAATGGAATCTGATAATGAAATTGAAATAGCTCGTCAACAAGAAAACAACATCGATTTTGATGAGAATCATATTGAAAATGATGCTGATGAACATCCACAAGAAGATGAAAATAATGTTGAACAAAACCATGACGAAAATGACAAAGAGCATAACGACGATAACATGGAAGGTCAAATGGAAAACAATATTGACGCAGAACACGATGAAAATGCTAAAGAAAATGACGAAGTGAATGTTGAAGGAGAAAATAACTATCAAGATAATCCTGAAGAAAATGAAGACTATGATGATTTACCTCCAATGGGCATTGCTCCTGTTGTTGAAATTAACGAGGACCTGCAAATGAACTATAATAATGAGGGAATTGAAGAGGAAGATGTTGACGAAACTGTTGATCCCAACGATACTGTCGATGGTGATGAAACAGCGAAAGAATTAGATCCAGATAAAGTATACGTTACTAAGACCCAGAGAGATTTTATTCTCAAATATCGCGATATCATTGAACAAATTAACACAAAACTCTGCTTGTGTTGTAATAAAGAACATCCAAGAAGAAAGGCAGTGATACAACATTTACAGAAAAATGGACACAAAGTTCCTAAACATACATGTTATAATTGTGTGATTACATTTGGACACATTGGAGCTTTGCTAAGCCATATGAGATCTAACACTTGCACTGATCTATGGAAAATAATATACAACGAAAACGGAATCACCGACGACATAGTATTAGAAGACGAACCCAAAGAAGATAAAGTACAATATAAAGATATACTTAACGCTCGATCTTACGCATGTAAATTGTGTCCAGCTAAATTTCAATTGAAACAATTTATAATGAAGCATGTACTAGACGTTCATGAAGACGGCCAATCTAGAGTTCCGCATTCGTGTGTTCATTGCGGCTTGCGGTTTAAAGAAAAAAGTATAGGAAAAAGACACATTCGTAATGGAGAATGTACTGTTTATATTTCCTGCGACTTATGCTCCGAAAAATTCATGAATATGCATGAATTTAACGAGCACGCTGTAGCGATTCACGCTGGCAGCTTCGATCCCGATAGCCAGAATAAATGCGTCGATGGCAGACCGACAGATTGTCCCATATGCGGAAAGAAGAACAACAGCTATCCGAATTTAGTGAAACACTTAAAAGCTATACACAACGAGGAGAAGCCTCATCACTGTCAGCATTGCGAAGCTAAATTCGAGCAAACAGCCGATCTAAACAAGCACATTTACATGGAGCACTCGGATCGAATTTTAGGTATGACTTCCACGGAGCCGGATATGTCACTCGTAAAGGAAGAAGCCGAGGAATATCATTATTCCTGTACGGAATGTAATGCTATCTTCGAAACTGTCGACGCTTGGACGGACCACCAGGTCGCTGAACACAATCAAGTGGCCCACCACTGTGATCAATGTGACAAGAAATTCCTACGTCCATCAGAACTCGCCGAACACAAAAATACGCATCTCCGTGTTAAATTTTACCCGTGTAGTGTGTGCCCCAACTCATATAGCACGCCACAGAAACTCGCAGAGCATGCCCAACAGGCGCATCCTGGTGCTCCTATGCGCAATATTGATACCGAATTTTTCTGCGACATATGCATACGATCGTTCAAAAGTCGCCAAGCATATTCCAACCACATGCGTATACATGCTAAAGTACCAACTACTAATAGGAAGCCAGGGGAAGCAAAGGGATTCGCACCACAAATTATCGGCAAACCCATTCGCCAGTTTTCCATGCAGCCCGGCTTCAGTCCTTTCGTTCCTAATGCGCCTTATTGTTGCGATATTTGCGGCAAAGGGTTTATGCACAAGAAGAATATATGGAAACACAAGAAGGTGTTGCATGCCGACATCGTTAATGACAGAATCGACAGCGAAGAAAATACGATGCATGCGTCCACCGAAGAAGACGATTATAACGTCGATGAAAACGGTGCGATATTGTCGACGCCCCAGTTCGATAGTTTCAACTTTACCAATATTTCTAATAACTCTATGCAGTCATCTCAAGATGCTCTACCTTACTCTTGCGAGCTTTGCTACAAACGTTTTCCGCTCAGGACGAGTTTGTGGAAGCACAAACGCGCTAAACACGGAATCATTAATACAAGCGTCGACGGTCAAACGCCACCGACATCCGCTGAAGGCAGATCGAGCTGCACAATATGCAAGATCACATTTTCGGATAAAAAGTCCTATTATCGTCATAGGAAGAACGTTCACAAATCCTCTGTACAGATGTGCAAAATTTGTGGCAAACCGCTCAGTTCGACTCTAGAACTATATGAGCATCTCAGAGCGGCTCACGCACGCGAACTGCTGGGCTACGACGCCAGTCAAGGCACAAGTAAAACGCAGGAAATGATACAAGAACCGGAAGTGGAATACGACGTAGACCCAGATCTAGTTGATCCCAGTGTAGACTATCAAGCTAGATACAACTGTAACACATGTGGCAAGCAGTTTGTGGGGATGTTGGCTCTACAGAATCATCAGTGTATAAGTCAGATGCAGTCGCAGCCACAAACTTTTGATTGTGAAATATGCCACAAGAGTTATACTTCCATTGCTGCCTTGAAAAGTCACCGCGGTTGGCATTTGCGCTCACCGGACGGCAAAGCCGCCGCTAACAATACTGGGCTTTGGATGCCCCAAAATAAAGTAACGACTAAAATTAGTAAACATGAGGTCATCGACCCTGTTCAGGCCCCTCGCGCACAACAATCGACGCCTAACACTAGTGCTCCGAAGAGAAGATTACCCCCAGAAGTGGAAGTGACCGTCGTAAATCCAAATAAGAAGTTGCGTTCCGATGATTCCCTAGAGATGGAACATCAGAACAATTTGTCCGGCGGAGCCGAGGATAGATACTGCAACCTTTGCGACAAAGAATTCACCAAGAGAGCGGCATACCAACGTCACATGGACGAGGTGCATCAGCCGAACTCCGTGTTTTGTCCGGTCTGCGATAAAAGCTTTACACGAAAGTCCACGCTAATCGTGCATATGAAAAAGCACTACGAATGTGGCGAAGGCACTTCAGCTTTAGGGCAAATGGACGATGAGCTGGCTTGCGATGTGTGCGGCGCTCAATTCGAGAGTGGGAAGTCATTGAGCGCGCATAAGGCTTTACATCACGCAGAAGATTCTGGCGACTCTGATGACGATGATGGGAGTACTACTGTGCAACAACCGGGGGAATTCACTTGCGGCCAGTGCGGTGATGGAGTCGCCACTCCCCGTGATCTGATAGCTCATCGTGCTATGCACGCTACACCTACTAAGTTCTTTTGCAATATATGTAAAGTCTACTTCGCTAGGGCCCTCGACCTTTCCTCCCACACACGGGCCAGGCACTCTGACAACGAGAAAGTGTTCTTCCCTTGTGCCATGTGCGACCGTTTTTATATGAACAAAAAGAGTTTGCAGCGGCACATCGAGATGATGCATTAGCGGAGAGACTGAATTTAAAGGGACGTTTACCGTTACCTTTGAACGTAGGAGGTCAATTACTCCCCTTTATCCGTATAGACGGAGGAGACAAATTACTCCCCTTTGACCGTACAATTGGACAAGGCAAATTACTCCCCTTTTGCCAATACAAACATAGGGAGAAAATAACTCCACCATGTGATATTTTACGAATATTATGTCGTGGCTTCTTGTCCTATGGCTTACTGGAACAGTTCATCAACTGTTTTTTATGCCAGTCCATTCCCTCATGTGCCCATGACTTCTTTCTCCCACAAAGTAAATTGTGTAGCAATAACTGTATCAATTTATGATACAATATGGCACAGTGAAGTAATTTCCTTCCCACTTTTGTATGGTTAAAGGTAACGGGAAAACGTCACCTTAAATATAGTTGGGACTTTACGTGATATTTAGTGTCATTTTCTATTGTAAATACGATTTGCTGATGATCCTCGGGAAGTCCAGTGCGTGATGGTATTAAAGTATTTTTTTTTATTATACTTATCATTCCTTGGTTGCCATCGGGCAAATAGAATTTTAATGATTCATTTTAATTGCTAATTTAGGTCTCTGCTCATGATATACTTCGTTATTTATTTAATTAATACATTATTATTTTTAAACAATTTGCTTTGTCGTATTATAAGTGTTTGGGATGATTAGAAACTGGTATGAAATCAGTGTTTATGTTAGTTTTAATTTTGGTAATTAACTCTTTCGCTGCGGCTGGCTGGCTATTATTACGTCTTACCTAAATCGATTTAGCCATACAGCTGGCGTATTAATACATTTAATCTAAAACGTTTTACCAACCGCTGGTGTATTATTAAGTCTTACTTAAATCGTTTTACCGTACGGCTGGCGTATTATTACGTCTTACCTAAAACGATTTAGCCATACAGCTGGCGTGTTATTACATCTCATCTAAAACGTCCACCAACAATCTTTGTTTAGACATAATCATACGCGAACTAGGAGTCTGTTGAGAAATAATAATACGCCAAAACAAACCTTAGTCGAGACATATTAATACGTTGACTGCAGTGAACGAATGTATTTGTTAGGACGTGATACCACGTCTTTCATATTACAGAACGGTTTACGTGTAAATTCGGCTGCATATAGTGAGCGAAAGGGTTAAATATTGATATATTTATCTTACTATGTTTTAAAATATTGGAATTGGGCCAAAATTTTGAAAATAGTCAACGTCGGTTACTACAGTGTCAGTGTCAAACTGTTTGTATTTATAAGTATGACATCTCTTATTATAACGATATTTTAGAATTCACGTTTAGTTGTGTAACTTTTATTTCAGTTTAGCGTGTAAATATCCACTTAATTGATTGATATTTAGTAATACGATAAGTTTGAAAGATAAAAATGGAAAGGTTTCATTATGTTTTATTAAAATGTACTGATTATTTCATAGTAATTTCCAAAAAAAAAAATGTATATTTTATACAATCTAAATTAACCACTAAGGGTGCAACGCCTCATCTATGGTTGACCTTCGTGTGACTTTTACTTTTTTATACTCTGGTTTACCCAAGTCATGTAAAATTTACCGTGAATAACAAAACAAGGATTTAAATGATAAATTCATATGATATTTTATTTTTGAATAAAATAGTATTTATATTTGAGTTTTTGAACGTTTCAGTCAATTCAAAAGTCATTATTGCAAATTATAACATGATTTTGGGATTTGGCATGGGACTTTCTTAAACATCTGATAATGAAAAACAAGTGATTGATACCACCTATTAAGCTTACTTTTCCCGATAGCCTTGTTAATATAAATGCAGGACGAAAACTCAATACTTGATAATTATGCGTACAAAATTATGCATTATAATGAATTTTGGGATTATTTGAATTCACCTTCATGAAGTTTGACCTTCATGTGACCTCTACTGTATTCTATATTCAAGTCATGTAAAATTGATTGTGTATAATAACAAAAGGAGATAGCTGCTTTTGATTTTAAATATTTATTAAAAAAAAGCGTTTTTTTATTTTGAATCTTTGATTTAACGTTTTAATTGGAAAAAGTTTAATTTTTTTCGATTCGTGACTTAAAAATTGAATTTTTGAATCTACGATAAATTGATATAATGCATAATTTTCGTAGATGATATATCGAATAAATGTGTTATTTGCTTACTATGTTTATATGGACTTTTGACGACAGCCAAAAGTCCATACAAACATATTGAATTTTCCTATAAAATGACAATGTTATCGGAAAACTTAATAGGTGTGAAAAACTCAAGAATTTTTTTCTTCGAAGTCATAAATAGTTTTCACTGAGAAAACAATGTTTTAACTTATAAAAACACAACAGTGCCAAATATTTCTGTTTAATTCTCTATATGTTTTTCTGACAATATTTGATTACGAGTTTTAATTTATTTATTTTTAAATTTTCACTGTTCTTGGGTTTAAGCAAAGTTAAATGATTTAAAAATATTTTTTTAAATTACAATATTGATTGCTTTCTGAGGCAGGGATTCTCAAACTGTTTGCGTAAGAGACCCCCATTTCCAAAATCAACTCATCCCTCAGACTCCATATACGAATTACTTTAAATATTCAATCTCTAGGTTTTTTTTATTATTAACACAAAGCACTTCAAGAAAAATATAACTCAATAAATCAAAAACTATTTATTCATTTAAAATTTTAAAATTAAGAAATTTATAATTTGTCCTAAAATTTTAATGATTTTTCGGTTAATTGTTTTCGAATACGTAATGTAAATACCGGTTTTTCATATTTAAAGTTTGCTTTTGTAATAGTTATAGTAATAAAAGTATAATGATTACACTTGTCCAAACGTTTCTTTAGATCCAAAAGCAAACTTACATATCGCATATAATGATGTCGCCTTTTTTCCACTCATTTGGCGATTAGCCATCACTCTCGCTGCAACTAGCTATAAAGTATAGTGTTTTGCTTGTTACGATATATAAAACCTGAGTTTTACTTATATATTCGATGTTTTACAACTGCCAGGTCGCCCGTAACGAATAGGTGTTTTTTTCCTCTCTGATCTACATCAGGGATCGGCAATCGTTTCTCACTACGCCGCAAACGAAAAGAACGATAAATATGGTTACAAGTTTAATAATGACTTTTATTTAAAGTATAGAGTTTATTAGATGAAATGTGTCCCGCCGAAATATTTTCATAATATTTGTGGCCCTCCAAAACATTCTGACAACATTTATGGCTCACCAAAATATTCTCACATTTGTGGCACTCCAAAATATTCTCACAACAATTGTGGCATTTCAAAATATTCTCATAACATTTGTGGCACTCAAAAATATTCTGCTAACATTTATGGCTGTTCTATAATAAAAACTGGCCAAACTTAATGACCCCCCGGGAAACCGATATGGGCCACAATGGAGGTAAAATCCACCACTTTGAGAATCTCTGTTCTAGATTATTTAAACACGTTTAATTTTAGCGTATGTTCCTATGATTTTATTATAAAACAATTGTAAAATTATAATAATTTGAGAGTACCCATTACGTGCTGAGTCAGGAATATATAACATTAAAAGGTTTTTATCACAAATTTTAATGTAAATAAATTCAGTCGAAGTATAACTATTGTTTACAATTATTTTGAAATAAAGGAAATTATTGATAAATATCAATGTTTTAGTATAAATAATATAGAGTTGCCTACTTTTAATCACCTATTTATTATCGAAGCAATTATAAAAGTGTTTCCTTTAAAATCGACAGTGTCTTATTAAAACGTTTTTTACATGTAATAAAATGTTAAAATTACTCAAACAATGTCCATAGATGAGGTTTATTTTTGTCATCTTTGTGGTTTCAATAAAGTGACTTAATAAATTTTGTTTTTTTATTCCCTGCCTATTTAATTTATTACTAATTTAATCTTGTTACATTTATGATGTTAATGTTTGAAATGTTTCGTCAAAATTGACGTCTTTTCTAAAAATTTTCTATAATGTGTTTCGGTTGTAAAATTACAAGATACAAATTAAGAAGAGAAAATAGTATAAAGAGCGTACTATTTTTATTTACAAATTATGAAGTTTTTAAATAAATGAAAAAATTTAACAAAAAGAACCACATTTAAAACGAACTATATCAAACAAATTATTATGCTCTATAAGGTAAAAAATAATATCGAGTTCTTCGTGTTTTATTTGGTGTCGGCGTCAGCCAAGGTAAGTGTGTCCCACGTGTCCACTTGGCAGCTCCCGCGCCGCTCCCAGCTACATATGTAGGTACCTACTTTAGCTGACACCGACTCCAAATAATACTGTAAGCCGTTGAGGAGTTCCATTAATCATCATATTTAACTACGACAATCACGTTACCGTAGGTGACTCAAATAATCGGATAGCCCATAAAACATTCGGCCGATTGTCATTCATTTGCTCATAAGAATTGAGGAGTTCCGTTACTTGAAAAAAAAAAAACAAACAACCCTTGAAGTATCCTTTGCAATAATAAACGAATCATCGAAGTCGCTTGGTGTGGTATTATGCTATTCATCCATTTGTCGTGCGCATACTTAATGCAAATTTGAAACTTGTAGTTTTCTCATGGATGCCATCATCAGAACTGAACTAAATAGGACCACCACCTTTCATATGAAAAATAATCATCTAAATCGGTTCACCCAGTCGAAAATTATCAGGTAACCAACAAAAAAGAAAACGGATTGATAACCACCTCCTTTTTTGAAGTCTTAAAAAAAAAAGGTTTTTATTGACCTTATATATGTTACAATTTAAGGACCTAATATTGCATTTGTTAGAGGACGTAATTTTATTTGTGGGATGTGTGTGTCTGTGGGTTAAGTTTTTTGTGGTATTTTATACGCTGTGAGTGTTTATTAGTGATTATTTGTGTTTTTGATTATATAAGTGATGTGAATAACAGTTAAAACTCTTGAGGTAAGTTTCAATTTTTAAGATATGAGCCTATAAATACAAGATGGAATTTTATCACTATGTCAAAGTTTAGCGCAACATGATGCTTCACCAGTCTTATTTTAATAAACAAAAGATAACATTGTACAGTTTAACTATTAGCAAAGTTTTTTAGTCATTCGAACTGCGGGGCAATCGACGCGAAAATGTCTGTGCAAGGAGAGCAGGCATAAGGCGTGGTTTGCAATCCGTGCAGATAACACGGTATCGTGTCAATAACATTCTGGGGGTATAGGTAGCCTGTTAATCCTTGGTGAAACAGTCTCTGCTCTAAAAACCCTCTTTTCTATGACGAGTGTTGTGAAACTGTTGTAGTTAAGTTTTTTCTGCCATCAGGTGAAGTTTATATGCAATAAAAACATTTCAAAGACTCAGTTTTGGGAAAATGTTGCATAAAATACAAACACACGTGTAGATTGCACAAAACATTTTAATATAAACTTAAAAAGTCGTACAACAATATGAAAAATTATTATTGACTAATTTATATTAGCGGACAGGAGAACCGCATTAACTATATTTATTATGCAAATATATTACTATCTTTAACACTTCCATCGAATATATCTTACAAAAGAAAGAAAAAAAAACAATAAAAAAGTATTTATTTTATTAATAAAAAATCTCATTACGCTAAGTTTTTTTTAACTTAGTTTCACTATCAAACTTACATTATAGATTTTATCTACAAAATACTGTGGCGTTTTGGCGAGTTTTTCAATCGAGCCCACAATTATAATTACATTACGTAATATTAATAAGAATAGGACATTAATAAAGTACATATTAAAGGTACCGAAATCATACAACTAGACTTAATCTAAATCAAAAATATAAAAATAGTAAAAAAATATTTGCACATCTTCGTAACAACCTGTCGTTGTTGCGGCACTGATGCGGATCAAAACCGAGCGCTTTATTATACAATATTCATATAAATCTAATTATGAAGCGAATTTTACAATATTATAAACGTATCAAATGTCTTTTTTTTTCGATTTTTGTCTAGTTTAAGCACTCGGTTTTGTCCGGCAAACCGTGTGACGTTACAATAGACAAGCTGAGTACCCGCATATCGCATACCTAAGCACAGTTACCTATCGCTAACATCGACCTCGATTGAAACACGAACCAAACGCCAAGTGAAATATAAAAAAGATAAAAGTACTTGCCTATTAACGCCACCGCAGATACATAAATGACGATTTTTAAGGTTTTTTTTTGTTAGGAAACGCCACCGTAGCAAAAAGAACAAAACTAACTTAATCTAACCTTAAAAATCGCCAGTTTTTAAGGTTAGGTTAGTTGTTTTACCAATTTTTTGTTGCTAGGAAACGCCACCGCAGCAAAAGAAGAACGAAGCCAAAGCTTACATTAAAAATCTTCATTTTTTTAAGGTTAGATAGGGTAAGTATAGTTTTTTGCTGTGTTAGCGTCTCTCACCGACAAAAACTGCTAAAAAAACTAACTTACACTAATCTAAACTTAAAATTGAAGATTTTTAATGCTAGGTTGGTTTGTAGTAGCCTTTTCTAGCGAAGCGAAACGTAAAAACATTCACCCAACCTTAAAAATGATGGTTTTTAAGGTTAGTTTAGTTTTTATGCCGTGTTAGCCTTTCCCAGCGGCAAAAAAGGCGAAATAAAACTAACGTAACCTAAAAATATGTAAATTTTTAAGGTGAAGTTATATTAGTTTATTTTTTCTGCGGCAGTGTTTTCCAGCGACAAAAAAGTCAAAAACTAATTAAAAACGACGATTTCTAGGGTCACTTTAGTTGTTTTATTTCTGCTTTGGCTTTTGCCAGCTACGAAAAGGATAAAAAACTATCTTTAGTGAACATAACCTTAAAAATCGATCGTCATGTTTAGGTTAGTTTAGTTTTTCATTGCGGTGGCGTTTCCCAGTAACAAAAAAAGTAAGCTAATCTTAAAAAACGACGATTTTTAAGGTTAGGTATAGATCGTTTTTATTGTTACGGCGGCGTTTCCCAATTACCAAAAAAGGCGAAAAAACTAACCTAATCTTAAATAGCGTCGATTTTTAAGGTTACTTCAGTTTTCTTTTGGTACGGTTGCGTTTCCCAGCGCGAAAAGGCCTAATAACACCAACGGTACCTCAAAAAATGAAGATTTTTAAGGTTAGGTTAGATTTTTCAAATAACTAACTTAACCTTAAAAATCGTCATGTCTGCAGCTGTAGTGGCATTAATACGCAAGTACCAAGATAAATAACACATAGAACTTTATCTTCCATGAATTTGCATGCACCCGTTAGATTATGAATTGAGAAATACTTTTTTTTTCTATAATTTATTCACGTCTCTCGTAACAATATCATATAAATACACAATACGCTAACGCCCGCCGCCGCGGCGCGGTCGGCCGGCAATGTACACGAGGGCTAATATCTTCTTAAAAAAATACTGTTAGATAGAAACGTAGCTAATCCTATAATATATTATGTATATTAATTTATAAGGGTACAATCGTACAAGTGATGATTACACTAGGTGAGATCTCCGACGCCGTCCGACCGCGTCCCACCGGATATGCACACGTTATTACGACTCAGTACAAGTACGCTATCGATGTATACTCAGTAAAGTATCAATTCAATATTAAAAATACGTAATTTCTCTATTGGCCGTTTATCCACGTGAAAAATTAGACGATTTGCGTACGAATATATAATTACATTGTATACATATTTAAGTATTCACTTAGATCGGAGGACGTTTGTATACAGGCTCGCTCTAGAAGGTACGTCGTCGTAAGCGCACGCTTCGCTCCCTTAAACTACGAATATTATATCGAACGAAGACATCTAAAACTCGACTCGGCTTTAAACAGTACGAAAATAAATCGCCGGCGAGTCGCTCGGCTGATTATTGCTCCTATCCTCAGATGATATACTCCTCGAGATTGCATCCACTGTACCATTGTCACAAAAGAAAATATATAAGTAAATTCAGATGACCTTCATGCGTCCTTAGAGATGTCGGTATAGAAATAACCAAGAAAACTACACGATTCACATATTTCCATTTGCAGTACCAATGGAAATAAAAGCTCTTAAGATGTTTTGCTAGATTACCCAACCCAATACCCCCTTTTCTAGAACCTTTAAGTCGAATTCATCCGGGTACCAGAGCTGAATGCCTTAGCAAACATTTGGCGTCCACCACTTCGATGAAGAGGGTTTTGGGTTTTATTAGGTATTCTAGTGAAAAGTGAGTCCCACACTCCTAAATGGAGCTGTATCCTCCATCCAGCGTGCGAATAAAAAAGGATTTTACGTTAGTTTCAATGAGGATGTGGTAAATACCACACCTTCAGTAACACCAGTAAAATTACCAGGCTAACCAAAGTTTAACTCTATCACATTCTCATTCCTCTTTAAACCTTCTCTTTTTATATTAAAAAGGCTTTAATTTGGATGTTACTTTTAAATATGTTAATGCTTTTGCTGCAGTTAGTCAGACTGGGCATAATCACTGGTTCCTAACTTACTCACTTTAAGAATATCTTGTTTTGGTGGTTCAAATCCTTGGCTAATCTAGCACAATTACACATTACTAGTTCTAAGTGATTGTCTTGTAATCTTGGAATCTTACAACCCAAATCATTTTGAAACAAGGGTTAAGGTAGGTATCAGGCGTGATTGAAGTAAACCGCAAACTCATTAATATAACCTAAAAAAAAGGGTATTTACTTATTCATTTGAATATTTGGTGTCGTGAAAATTGAATTTCGAGGAGTATATGTTCTAAGCTCCTATCGATAAATTTACATATCGACGTAACGAACGAGAATACAAAAAGTTATGGAAAATCGTAGGGTTATCACAAGCGGCGGGCGGCGCGGGACGCCCCCGCGGAAAATAAAAAAATAAATCTCGTACTCCCGTAGTCTACGAGCCTCAGTTGGCCAGCAGCAGATGCGCCGGCGGGCCTTCGCGCCGCGCCAGGAAGTACGCAGCTGGATCAGTAGCTGGCGACAGCGCCCTCGCAGCCAACTGCTGCTGCACCGCCCGCTGCTTGATGTAGTTGCTGAACTCTGTGGGCGACATGCGGTTGGCACGTTTGCTGCTGGTCTTGAGCTTGGTGCTGCCGAACTTAGTCTGCGCGAAGGTAGCCGTGGTGAAGGTGAGCGGCTGCGCGCGGAAGGGCGGCGCGGGAGAGAAGGCAGCTGGCGCTGGCGGTGACGGCGTAGCCACCGGTTCCACGGGCCGGAAGCACTGCGCCTCCGGGTTGAACGCGCGCGTCACCTGTTCACAAGACATCCTCAATGTCAAAAATATATACACTCATACATAAACTAAAATATAAACACGTTTTTTGGATTTTCTTCGTTTATTTACTGTAAGTATCACAATATGTGTTATAGTGTGGTCCAATATACATGGTATCAGGAGACCTCTTCCGAAAACGAAGACAGACGGTGGTACTAATTACACCTTTGATGATGGGACGGACGGGAATTGATGAACACGCGCTAGCCCGTGTGTTCGTTGGTCAGTTCGTTGACCTGTGCGTATCCATGTCTTTCATAAGAATATCAAATATTAGGCATCAGTGTCCAACCAAACTTATATTTGACTATATCTTAAGCAATACTGTATTGATATTTTGTAAAAGTTGTTTATTAGTAAATAGCTATTATCGTTATTTACTATTATTATATTATATTATATTTGCATAGAAGCAGAGGAACACTACTAAGATTCTATTCACGTTGCCGACAACAGATCGAGATGGCGTTCCTCAATAAGAGAATCATAGGAGGTGGTGGTCACTACCGTCGCACGACACCGTCTCTGTTTGTACGCGATAAGCTCGAAAACTACCGCATAATTACCCCATTATCTATATAACTTGTACCAGAATAAATGGATATAGTAAGGTATTCTTAAAAGATACGCCAACGAGGTTTTTTTTGTAAATCTATTTTTATTATGATACCATATTTAGTTTTGTTATATCTCTAAGGGAGCGTTTTCGATGAAAGCTTCGAGTCGGCTTGATTTTTTCAGATACCTCTAACAATTATCGTCATATTTTATCTAATTATCACAAAACTTTGACAAATTACCTTATAAACTCACCTTATCTAATGGAGAGAAGGAATTCCGTTCAGTAGTTTTGTTCTTATCGCGTACAGACAGACAGATGGACGCGGCGTAGGGATTTGTATTATACTGTCTCTTGGGTAAAAAAGTAGGAATGTGACCACTTAGACCAAATGGAAGTAGCATTCCCAATGGATCCGATGAGATTCAAAGGCATCCAAAGGGTTTGGCGCAATTGATTCTTTCATTTCGAAAAAACACAGGCAAGTTTAGTTCTTGATTCAGCAAGTAAGCAAGGTTCAGTACTTGATTTAGTTTTAAATGCTTATCTATGCCTACCTCTCTATCAGTTCTCTCGTCGGCAGCACGTTCGTCGCTGCTAAAAAGTACTTTCACAGCACCTTTTTCTCCAATACGGTATGATACTTCTCCTGTAAAGAAATAAAACGTAATGTTAAGTTATTAAGCTGTACTATTCTTTTACCATCGTCTTCGTCTGCGTCGCCTTTAGGTTTATCTCGGAAAGAACTGAAAAATATTAATAGTACCTTCTATATGATATGCTAATTGTTAAGTCAGGTTATTAAGTACTAAAGCCTGAAAGCATCTGACGCTTTAATGCAATTTATAAACTATCTGCATGAAAAATTCCAATTAAATCGGTTCAGCCGCTTTTTCTTAACAGATGTTCTAAGTTACGCAATATTTCCTCAATTACATGCACGTAATGAAACTACATATATATTTGTTTATATTTGTGTTCCAGCTGAGGCGAGCGTGTGAGCGAGAGCGCGAAACAAGCGATAGAGAGGCGCGATCGGACTAATACCATTAATAACAAGAATTTTTCATCAATGTCTCTTTATGACGTTAACATGTAGAATTATTATCCATAAACCTACTTTCTAGACTACCAATTTATTTGTCTATGATCACGTTAGAATTTGGTGGATTTTTTTTCGATTTAATGTTCACACTTTGGTTTAGATCCGGTTTAATGGCATTCCGGAAATTCTCAAATTTAATCAACACTTCTGTTTACTCGTCGTTTTCACGACGACTGTCATTGGTGGACTTATTATTTTTGAGCGGGGCGTTTGGTATAAGAAAGGTAGAATGAAGGGATATTCGCCTAGTGACAGTTCTTAGTTTGTATTGTGTTTGAAGTCATTCAAAGTATGTAATATAATAGAATCTGAGAATAGTATTACTTAATCTGCAAATTAGGCGCGACTCTAAAAATTTCTATTGAAATTTGTTAATGGGTTTTCATTTTACGCATAAAACAATATTTAAAAAACTTGTACATTTGGCACTTATGGAATTTTTTTCCCCCTGGATGAATTACTTACGTATTTCATTTAATATCTTAAAGCAGTCCTAAGCTTTTATATATTTCTGTTGCAGATTGTATGAAAATTCGTCTCGTTCTAATTACATTTTGGCTCTTGAAATACTTGACACCGAATTTTCTAACAAAGCGATCCATTAATAATTATTTTCGCTAAGAGACAATAGTCCGCATTGGGATAACAAAGAAACAAAAGCCAGATGTCCTTATCATGACCATAATCTTGGAATTGCCTTTCGATTGCTCGTTGTGTTAGACAAGGCAATGATTTATCATTTTAGTATTAAAATTCCGCAATATCCCAAGTTATTCCAAAGTAAACTTGGGACTTTTTGATCTGATCGTGATGCTTCTGATTAATCTTATACACAATATTAAAATCTTGTGTCACAGTTTGTTTATTGTACTTCGAAGCGACTGGAGCAATTCTCGTATAATTTGTGTAAATATTTGGTCAGTTGTAAGGTGTTTTTCATTCCCATAGACCAAACCCCCCCCCCCCCCCACCCCCTTTTATCACGACAACAGTTATAGATCATGTAATATATAGACAACTTTGAAAATCAGTTGATAAATTAAAAATAAATATAATATATTTATGATATTCGGTGTACTTTTTATATAACTTGGTACTTTCAAAATGCACCTTAACTTATGTAACGATTTAATTTATTTACAATAATTCCTCAACAAATATGAATCCATTTTCACCATATTAGATTGGACGTTATTTGTATATATAATTGTTTTAAAGAAATGAATGTGACTGGATTCTTAAAAGGCTTGACCGAAGAATTTTCAGGTGGTTTCCAGAATTTCCAATCGCTCCGATAAATGAAGGATTTCTTCACATAGCCACGGGATTGCCAATAAAGGGTGTGTCACAATAATAAACATACATAGCATAACGCCTCATTCCCATAGGGATAGGCAGAGACCATGTCCTCCCACTTGCCACGATCCTTGCATATCTCCTTCGCTTCTTTCATTCTCATTAAACATTTCATACTAGTTCGTCGGTTTTGAGTACTCTTGACCTGGCCCTTATTTAAAATGTCCTGTATTTGGTCCAGGAACGTTCGCCTTGGTCTTCTCCTTCCAACTTTCCCATTTGATCTTGACTCATAAATCCCTTTTGTCAGTTTCCATTGTTCTTTCTCTCTACGTGCCTAAACCATCCGCATCGCCGCTTGCCTAAGAGATGCCCATTCTCCATGACTTTGTAAATATCCGGATTGTAAGATTTGGGGAACACGGAGGCTGGGACACCATTCCACTCCTATGCGGTACGGTTCAGAAATGATTGGTTAAATCGATTGAAGCGGATACATGCGATATCCACTAAGTACGGATGCCAATGATATCTATGCCTTGCTGTATGTGCGAAAATAAAAAGAATCTTGCGAAATATATCTTGGGGAATACCAACAGATGGCTGAAATTACGTCGATGCTGCAGACTTGCCATTCTCTAATCGAGATTTTCGTCGCCTATGAGTCTCCGGGCTCGGCGATCCATCGGATCCAAAGCATCAAGATGGTACTTGGCTAAACCCTCCCAAAGGTGGCTACAATACTGGAGCTTGATATAGGTTTGAAAGCTGTTTCGGCGCGAAATAGTTCTTGACCTTATTAAGAATACCAAGTTTTTTAGCGGCAGTTTGTGCGATGCACCGCCGAAAGTTGGAAGACAACTTTACACCAAGGAGATCAATACTGTTAGCAATCGGTATAGGAATATTCCGGAAAGAAGTGATGGGGAAGATACTCCTTTTGGCGGTTAATAAACACGCATTTGTTTTAGCAGCATTGAACTTACTTAGGTTAGTGTCGCCCAAATCGGACTCTCTTTTTGAGTTGATGCGCTCTATCATTGCTTTCCGAGCTGGATATCAGTTAGCCTTTGAAAGCTATAACATAAGAATTGCTGAGTAATTACCTGGATCTACCCAAACAGCAAGATCACGTGGTAGGTGTTCAAGTACATCTCTCACTGGCACACCGGATTCCCGTGCTGCTCTTTCTAACACTGGGTCTAAGGGACCTCCAGTCTTTAAACATCTGAACGCTGACCCCCGGCATGGTCTGTCTGGATACCAGTGACCCCGGAACTTTTCTTTGAGCGCCTTTTCCAGCTCTTCACCGAAGATGTTCACCCGCCGCCTTGGCAGCTTGTTGTATAAGTACGATATGACAAAGTTGAGTGCCACTTGTACTTCAATATGCATCGTTGATATTACTGTGAACAATAGAGAAAATTTATATTAGCCAATGTTGTAATAACAGCTATTATTAGACAGATACATATACTCTTTATATTAAGACTTAAGGTTGTGATAAATTACGTGAATGTTGCATCATTATTATATAAAGTAAACATTACAATAAAACCTTGTTAATATTATAAATGCGAAAGAAACTGTGACTGTATATGTCTCGCGCTTTCATGTAAAAACTACTGAACCAATTTAAATGAAATTTGGTGCAAAAATAGTCTAGAGCCTTAGAAAGGACTTGGGCTATTTTTAAATGCTAAAATAGGTCTGCAACGAATTGAAACTTCGTATTTTTTAGAGCTAGACACTTGGAACTTATCTTTTAGGCTGTTGATTCGATATACATAAATATAAGATTCAATGTTTATAAAAGTTTTACAATCACGCGTGTAAATTTAATAAGCTGTGCTAACATAATAATATCACTTTACGAAAGGTAATGTAGTATAGTAGATTCCATTATCTCTATATATATTTTGTTTAAACTTACACCCGTTTAATTCATTGAAACAAATTCAAATACTATTGTTTTATATTCGTAGTGGATAATACTAGAAGTTAACACGGTTTTCGGAAATATTAATTCTTTAATTAAATGTATTTTGATGTAAATTAAACAGCGCTGTCTATTGAAAGCTCACGTAAAAGCTTTTAAGGTGTTAATAACGTAACACCGTATTTATGATGATACTAGCTGTTCCCAGTTAGTTTCGTCATAAATAAAGATCCCAACTGTTACAAGATTTCATAAAAAATATACTATTTATCAATATTTTTCCTAAAATCACGTTTAATCAGATTATGGATACGTTTATCTCAGCGATAACAGATGCATGGTAACTAGGTGAAGATAGATACAAAAAGCTGTACCGCTTTATTACTTTTTGAATCATAAATAACTCATGATATAGTGAGAGATTGTCGTTCCTCCATATATGTGTACAGATAGGCTTCTACATGTAATTTTTACGTGAAATTCATTAATAAATTCCTTAAATATTTTGGGTTCTTGGAGTGGAATAATGAGTAAAAAAAAACCAGCCAAGTGTGATATATTAGCGTTATCTTGACCTGATATCAATTCTTAAGGGTAAGTCTTTTAATGTCCCACGGCTGGGCATACGCCCCTTCTCTAGTAAGAGAGAAGTTTTTAGAGGATAGACACACAAGTGCACTCTCTATTCCTTCACTTTCATAGTCCGATGTGACTGCTATCCTTTTTTTCCCTGGGAAATGCCTTTACGCTCCCCGATAAAAAGACTTTCCAATCCGGATTATGGGACTCATAGATTACAGAAAACCCACTAAAACCCAGCGGATCCTTCTTCATCCATGACTGAGATCACTAGGTTCTCTAGCTGCATTCCACTCTAGTGACCCGGATGACACCGACCACGAGGACCTACCACTCAATAGGGAAAGCTTCAGCCTCTTGCTCCCTTATTCTCTCATTTGCCTCCTTCAGCGAGATGACGGTCTCGCAAAAGAAGGCAACCGCCCTCCACCTAACTTCACTGGAGACCATTAACTGATAATTCGAAATATTGAGAATTTCTTTATAGAAAACTCAATAAAATCATATATTAGGATTTATTATATGTTGATATAAATGTAGTATCCTATTAACGTTCCACTGCTGGGCACAATCCTCCTCATTAAGAAGAGAGAGGGTTTTTAGAGTCTCTGCTCTATATTCATCATGCTGCTCTACTATAGAAAGGCAGAATAGGATATAAATGATGGAATTATTATAATTGAAACGAATTTTATATGTTGTTATAAACTTTTTGAGATATTAAGACGTGATTGATCAAAAGACATGTTTATTCTTGTTAAAAGTCACGAGTTCAAATCTGATTGTCAAACTCATGTGTCTAATTATCGTTGAGAAAGTGAGGAGGAGGTGGAAATCAATAATAAAAAGTAACAGATAGCTCATTATGTTACTTATTCACATTAAGTGATAACAAGTTTCGAAGTAAAACGTACGTTTATGGAATCGATTTCGCTAATTAAATCGATCCATTTCCCAGAAAACTACGACAGTTTTGCAAATGTAATATTTACAGAGGACATTGCAAACCCATTTAATCTGTCTTTTCTATTATTATCCACAAAAGAATTATATGCTTACAATTGGATAAAGTCCCAATACAACGAGACATCGATTTTAGGACAATTTGAGGAAATAAGGATCAAACTTCTAGAGCATTGAATTCCAAAAAAACTTTCGTTTACTACCATGTTAGTACCATTTTACGTAAACATTTATATCCAATCAAAAAGGTGTCTGATTGTCACATGTATAATACAAGGAGAAAATATAAGATACAATCAGACTTCCTAAGATTAGCTAAGACCAGCAAATCCTTTATTGGCAATGGGATTTGTTTTTATTATAATATGCCAAGCATATAACGGGACTGCTAGATCCAAAATTTTGCATGATAATTAAAAAGAATCCTAACTCACAAGGACTGTTACAATACAAATGACCATATAAATGACAAACGGTATGGTAGTGAAAGTTGGGTATGGCAGAAGAATCACAAAAGTAAAATAAGAGAAGACGTAGTGACTAAAATTAAGAAAGGTATGCTTAGATGGTTTGGGCATGTAGAGAGAATGAATGAAAGGAGACTGACAAAAAGGATTTATGAGTCAAGAGTGAATGCGAAGGTTGGAAAGGGAAGACCAAGACGAACGTTCCTGGACTAAATCTAGAACATTTTAAATAAGAGCCAGGTCAAGAGTACTCTAAGCTGACGAACTTGTATGAAAGGTTTAATGAGAATGAAAGAAGCGAAGAAGATATGCAAGGATCGTGGCAAGTAGAAGGATATTGTCTCTGCCTACCCCTATGGGAATGATGCGTGATGCTATGTATGTATATCTATAGATACAATACGTTCACAAGTGCTGCTTTGCAGTCTAAATTTAAAAAGAAAATAAATATATAAATAAATTCATAATTGAAAGTTAAACTGTTGCCCCCCTTCCATCTTTCCTTGACGATTCCCGCAGAGGAATTACTGGTAACAAAGCCCCTTTTTGAACTAATTCGACTTGGCTAACATATCTATGTTTATTAAAATCTATTGCTATTCGTTAGTATCGCTAAAACTCAACAACTCAGGGATTTATTTGCCTCATTTTGGTTTTAAATCATTGGTGAAAGTCCAGGGAAAGTTTAATAGGTAAGTAAATATGAAAAAAAATCTTGGAATATACTAAAAACAACAAATTCGCATTCCCTTAAAATCTATTTATACCTGTCTATACATTTGATGTTCCTCCCGACGCTTAGAATTCAATTAAATATAAAAGTTGTCCAGAAATCAAATTGTATTTAAAAGAAGACTTTTTTTTATTATTTTGGTGTTGAATATCAAACGTTTGATTCGTACTGTTGTTCAGAAATCTAAATAAAGTTAAAGGAATACTTTTCTATTTTTTCCCATTTGTTTTGACATTTGCCATTGACAACCAACAATTTCTGATCACAACTCTATTTTAGAGAGTTCTGCAGTTATCATTCAGCTTTTTTATTTCCTGATTCATTCATTGAAACCAAAGGAATATTCGATGTATCTGAAAGAACAATGGCTTATCGTAAAATCTTTGTAAGGAAGCGAGATAAAGTGGTTACTTAGACGCTCCTTCATTCTCTTTAAAACCACTAGCACCGATAATGGCCGCAGTGATCGATAGCTATCATTATTCTCGGCCTCGTGACTTCAGACAGAGATAAGCCATACCTGTTCAGCTATTTTGTGATCGATCTAGCTAAATATATCTATCAAACTGAGGTAAATTATATGAAAACATTCTCATTTTTCAATTCTCAATAGTAGTTCTTTTTTCAGACTTGCTTGAATGATGGTAAGTGATAATAAAGTCCAAAATAACCTGATAATGGTGCGATAGTTCCATTGGTGATAGGCTTCACGCATAGCTAGCCATTAAGCATTACAGTTTTTGTATTTTTTTCAATAACTATAACTCCGAAGTTATTTAAGCTCCAATAACTGTTGTTTTATTATTTAATTGGTGATAAGTTCGCCAGTTTCATTAAATATGTACTTTTAAAGTTATGATATAAACCTAAAGGAAGGCAATTATTGTTTATACTTACATACTATTATAGTACATGGAAAATTTGCATGGCTTATGTATATAAGACTCATATTTAGCCTCCGCAAATATGATCATATCTCCGACTTCCGCAATAAACTCAATTGGCTCCCAATTCGCCTTTGCCGGAGTACTCATCTTCTTTCTCTTCTCTACTGTGTGCTGTTTAATCCTAAAGCGCATGTATATCTGAGGGAACGCTTTGAGTTCCTTGACGAGTCTCATAATCGAAAACTCCGTTCGCAAGACAACTTATTATTAAAAATTCCTTCACTTTTCTCTGTTCAAGCTGCTCGTCTTTGGAACTCACTGCTGATAATTATAAAATATGCTCATACCCATAATTTATTTAAAAAGATGGTAAAAGACTACCTTCTGTTAAATGATACTGTTGTTATTAATTATTATGAGTGTTATTGTTATTAGTTGTAAATATATTAAGTACATCTTACTCTGCTTCTTTTGTATGTGCCCTTCTAAGCATTTTTGGTTTCCTGGAAGAGATCGCTATGTCAGTGATGAGGCTGCTCATTGTACTACATAATGTATTGTTTTTTTATGTATTGAGTGTGCAATAAAGGGTTTTGTTTTGTATTGTATGGTATTTTAATAGTATTTTATTTCATAATATAGTACCCCACCAAGTAACGAATAAAATACGTTTTATCTTTTTATTTATCCCGCTGCTCAATTCTCTCTCTGTCTCAATTGTCTCAAGTTGTCATTGTTCTTGTCGCTTACTACGAGTAGTTACCACTCCACCCGCTACAAGGCAATGTAGAAGCCGTAGTAAGACCATATAAGCCTGTATCATAACTTACCAGCGTCAATCTGTCAATATTAAGAAAAGTTCCGCTGGTTTTGCCATATCAAAGATATCAAATAGCTATAAAACTATCCACAATTTAACGTCCCTAAAGTTACACTTTATAAAGAAGCCTATGATCTTTTAATTTAGACAGTTACTTTTATATTCTGTGTGCTTGTATGCATAATATAATGTATTTTGATCATCAATTTAAGAAGAGTTTGTTGTGACGCCGGTCGTTGCCCTCAATTCATCTATTCACACTTTCGTCTCGCTAATTTTATTTCCGTACCGAATTAACTTCGGCCTTCCACAGATGTAATTGTGGAACGAGCTACACCATAGAGCTAAGTATATGAGGAAATCGCATACTATTTATATAAAATATTTAAAAGTGCCCATTTTTAGTCCTTATAATCAATAAAACATAGCATCGCGCCTCATTCCCACAGGGGTAGGCAGAGACAACGTCCTTCCACTTGCCACGATCCTTGCATATATATATGCTTGCATAGCCTTCGCTTCTTTCATTCTCATTAAACCTTTCATACAAGTTCGTCAGTTTAGAGTACTCTTGACCTGGCCCTTGTTTCAAATGTCCTGGATTTGGTCCAGAAACGTTCGCCTTGGTCTTCCCTTTCCAACTTTCGCATTCACTCTTGACTCATAAATCCTTTTTGTCAGTCTCCTTTCATTCATTCTCTCTAAATGCCCAAACCATCTAAGCATACCTTTCTCAATTTTAGTCACTGCATCTTCTTTTAAACCACAACGTTCTCTTATCACGCTATTTCTTACTTTGTAACCCAGTTTCAATCCACTCATACTTCTCAACGCTCTCATCTCTACCGTATTTATTTTATTTACGTGATTCTTTTGCCATACCCAACTTTCACTAATTTTAAAATAATCAATAAGATGGCGAGAAAGTCCTGGATGGTGCTACTGAACTGTTTCACCTTCTTCATCTTGTTTCTCTCCAATTAACGGAGGTTGGGCATCAATTGGGCATAATCTCTTGATCTCTGGCGAGGTGAAATAGTTTATATTGAGACACAAGTCCACTCCCGAATAGCCCATCATAATCAACAGCAGTAAGTCATATCTGTGGTGTTTAAAACATGACCAATGTAGGAAATTTATCTGATTTTGGACTGCAATAATTTGCGGTTTTAATTCCTTTACAATTAATTTCTTGTACAATTAAAATAATATGTTATTTAAGTTTAAATGTTCTGAATAAAGTTTTCTTTAGTACTTTTACTCTCATAGAGTTCAGAGACAGAAGCAAGGGGTTTTCAAGCTCTCTGAGCTTCCAAAGTTCAGACAAATATTGATAATTTCGTAATCAAAAACCTAGTATCATTTTTAAAATTGATTATCCCGTGACTAGAACTCAATGAAATCTGTAGCTAAAGAAGCTGAACAGTGTTAGTCAGAGATAAATCACATACTGGGATTTTCAAAGGCTGTTTTGAACACGTAATTAAAATTTTGGTTAAAGGATTTAATGCTATATATATATAATTCTTATTTGCGTGTGTATGTTTGAACTCCTAAACAGCTGGAGCTAATTTTAAGAGAGAAGATTTTGAGATTGACATATCGACCCAACAAATAACGAATTTATTTATAAACTTTATTGCATAGAGTGCAACCGGCGGGCTTAAAGCTATAAAACTTTATCTACCAGCTAACCTTTCTGGTGTTAGAAAAGTCATTGGTAGATGTGCATTACAGTAAGTAAGTAAGTAGCAGACCATTAATCCTCCTCCTCACTCATATGAGAGAGGGTTCTTAGAGCATAGACCCACCACGCTGCTCCAGTGCGGATTGGCAGGCATAGTACACAAATGCACTCTCTATTCCTTCACTCTCATAGTCCGATGGGACGGTAATTCGACACAACCGGAGAGAGATCAGGCGCAGGACCGACGGCTTAACGTGCTCTCCGAGGCACGGGGGTGGATCACACCGCCGACTTCCCAACTTCGGGCTAATATTGAGAAAATCTTAATAGAAAACTCAATATCCATTTTTGAATTGGCCCGACCCGGGACTCGAACCCAGGACCTCATGTCTGTAGTCGAACATGCTAACCACTAGACCAATGAGGCAGGCATTTAAAATTGATACCTCTATAATCCTTTTTAACACAACACTAGGTCTGTTTATTATTGGAACCACGTAGTACAAACATTCGCGTCACCTCACTCGTATGAATTGCCACTAACTTTTGTAATCTATATATAAAAAAGAGATATCCAGGTATCTATTGACTCATCACGATATCTCTGCAAACATAAGGCGTAGAGACTTGAAATTTGGTAGGAATATTACTTTTGCCGAGTAGAGGTCAGTTAAGAAAGGATTTTGCGAAATTCCACCCGCAAGGTGGGTTGCGGGGGTTGTTTGACTGATCTATATATATATATATATATATATATATATATATATAGATATCCAGGTAACTGAGCAAATAAAAAAGTAAGAAAGTTTTGTGGTACATAAAATTGTAACAAAAATGATTTCATTAACAAAATCAACACGAATCCTAAAAGCAATCATTAACAATCATATTTGGGTTTGCCTGTAAATCTTCTGGAGCACCTATAAATGCAACATATGAAATTTTTAAAAGTATTCTCATAGAATTTAACAAATATTTATTGTGCAAGTAAAATATGTTGCTATTTAAATTGCAATTAAAACAAAGACTCATAAAATAAACTAAAATATTATTTATTTTTGCAAGAAAGACTTTTATGGCACTTAGAATTGCAAAGAACGTGCATTTTTTTGCATTTGCAGCGATTAGATTTGCATTCGCCAAATTGCAGTGTTGAAAGCCTTGCCCCCCCCAAATTTGTGTCTTTGCGGGCACATTCTCGCAGACTGCAAGTTGTATTAGGAACCTCATCAATACTGACAAACTTTTCCTTGCACACTGTAAACTCATTTCCTGAATACAGTTGATTTAGAACTCCATACTTTGTCCCCAACTTGTATAGGTTATGATCAGTAACTGACTTAATAACACCACTTATTACTTTTATTAACACAAGGGTTAAATTATTAAAACCTTGACTTTCGATAATTATTAATAAAGAGATATCCAGGTATTTATTGACTCATCACGATCTCTGAAACCATATGGCGTAGAGACTTTAAATTTGGTAGGAATATTCCTTTTGCCGAGTAGAGGTCAGCTAAGAACGGATTTCACGAAATTCCACCCGCAAGGGGGGTTACGGAGGTATTACATGTATGTTTCTTATTTGTAAAAAGATTTGCCTAAATTAAGGACAATGCTACTCAAAAAACATTCCACGAAGACGAAGTCGCGTGTTCAGCTAGTTTATTTATATTTTGCCAGCTATTTTTATATAAAACACATTAAAATTTGCCTTTGGATTAAACCTAAATAAACTTTGTAATGAAAGACGTCTGTTTAAGAATAGAAACACTCACGGAAATTATTGCTATGTAATATCTTTGACTTTTATTGAATGTTAATTGTTACAGTTTGCGCAATAACTTTTACGGCCTCCAATAAAAATATTTTTTAAATTAATATTTCACTTGCATTCATCTATTATATTCTACTTTTTTAATTTATTCAAATTCAAAGTCTTTATTAAAGGCCTTTACAGCACTTTTGAGTGAAATGTGTTTTTGTATACATTGTTATCAATGAATGATGATGATATTAAAGAACGACTTATAATCTAACGCTACGAGTGTTTCTTCGTCCTGAGAAGAGCCCACGACCAACTCAGTCTGGTATCTTTTTTAATCGTTATTTTTACAATTTTATGTCAATTTATTATGTTTTAATTAGAGCAATTCATCCAATACCACAATATTTTCAAATTTTAGTAAGATTTTTTTAATTAATTTTATTTTAATTTAGTGATTTAGTGAAATCTCTAAAACGTCTTCTAGGAGTTTGTTATAGAAACGTATTTTAAAATGAATTAATATTGACATCAAGCTTACTATTCGTGTTTAATTTGGTAATAATCTAAATAACATTACGCAGATATATATTCAGAAGATTGTGTTAGTTTAAGAACAGATAGTAGTACGAATTTTATAAGCTTATAATAATAACGACCACGTGAGAAGTCACGTTGTGTTGACGGCGCGACGTCTGTAATCCCTTCGTAACCTTTATTTAGCCTTGCATTCGGATATATGTCGTTTTAGTAAGTTTAAGTTATCTTTTATTGTTAGCAATGACACAATTTACCTATTAAATAATATAGAAACTAGAAAACTACATTATTTTAGTCAAATAATGCGCAACAAAACGTTGCAATTGTTTCAACGTATCATTAAATTCCAATTCCTATACCATTTAGCTCTTAAATAGTATAGGAATTAGAAAACTACAGTATCTTAGTCAAATAATGCACAACAAAAAAAATTGCAATTGTTTCATTGTATCATTATATTCCAATTTCTATACTATTTAGCTTTTAAATAGTATGAAAATTAGAAAACTACAGTATCTTAGTCAAATAATGCACAACAAAAAGTTGCAATAGTTTCGACGTATATTAAAGGGGAAGATTCATGGAAATAGAACACCAGGACATGGTGAACCATTTAAGCACACACTCCTTGTATTATAGTAATAAGTATCTTCGTTTTTTTGTCTTTTTATTTTTATCTTGTGTGCAATAAAGTGTTTTCTCTCTTTCTCTCCTTGATCCGTGCGCATTTACCTAAAGCGGTTCGAGTCCCAGAACGGGCGAATACCTCTAGCAATATTGGGTTCTCCCTTAAGACCTTTTTAGTATTTGCCCTGTGTTGTGTAGTTGGCGGTGTGCTCCACCCCCGTGCCCCGTAGAGCACGTTAAGATGTCGGTTCTGCGTCTGATCTGTCTCCGATCGTGTCGGATTGCTATCTCATCCGACTATGAGAGTGAAGGAATATAAAGTGCACTTGTTTTAGGTCATACACTTCTATGCTACGCCCACCAACCCACTGTGGAGCTGTGAGGAGGTCTATACACAGCAGTGGGAGGTTAATGGACTGCTACTTATCTTTTCACTTTTGCAAATTGATCTTATGATAAACAGCATGTGGTAGATGCCACCTTAAGAAGTTAAAATCTAAAATATCGCACTAAGGGGCCACTTGTTAGTAACGTAAAGGTTTCGAATGAATGAGCTGTATTTTATATTGTACTTTCGACAGAATTTTTCATTAAAATAGAAGGTTAAATGGAGCAAACTCAGTGATTATTTCTTACTAACGTTAAGGTCTAGAAGGGGAGAGGTGTGGTCAATATTCTACTTTAGACCGATTTTTTTATAAACAGTGATAACAGCGTGTTAAAGTCACATAAATGACGTAAATCTTACGTACGTCTACGTAAATCTACGTACATCTTAATCTTACTTGGAAGACTCCTCCTAGAAAGTCCTATAACAATAGCTAAATATATTTTTCTAAATTTACTCTACCGAGATGTCCATTACAGAATTTAATGTAGGCAGGTTGACGCTTAACTGCGATCTCAAATGATGGTAAATGATGATGCAGTCTAAAATAAATCAGGATCTAGGAATGATTTGAAGACAACAGTAGCTTTGGAGAAGTTTTTCTAGATTTGTAAATTCTAGGACTGAACAGTGACACTATTCAAAGTACACTCTGATCCTAGTATTAACGTCCATTACAAGACATTAATTACTGTGTTATGAAGCGACATGCTCGAGAGAGACGTTACTGAATCAATACCTTGCTGAATTCAATTAACGGCAGTAAAAAACATACAGCAATAAGAATTTTATATGTATAAGTTAAGGTTTAAGTCTCTTAAGCTGTCTGTAATAAAAAAAGGACCTGCCCACCCCTTTTTTGGTCAAAACTTGATTCTATCTCAGAATTGAAAGTTCGTAAGAAATAAATCGTTCGCGTTTATTACCTTAACGGTGTTTCTTAATAAAAAATCATCTTGGTGCTTGAATTAATAACTTTTTACTAAAGTTTGAATTTATTAAGCTTTCAGCCGACTTTATGTTACAAGTTTCTCTTATCTTTTACGATTTTATGTTACAAATTTCCGAGTGAAACTTAATAGTAACTTTGAAAGTTTACAACTTTTCCAAATAAAAGTTAACGAAGAGTGCTTCCTCCCTAACAGCAGATTTAACAAGGTTAAGAAGTTATTACCGGAAAGGCTTTAGGTACTAGAGTAGACTACACAATCTACAATATATATACATATATTTTAATTTCATTTCAATCGAGAGATCGATAAATATATGTTCTATCAACTAAATTACATCAAATAGAATAAGTGTAGGCAGAAGTTGCGCTGGTTAGCAATTCTTAGCGCCTATTTTGCATTCCATTTTAAAGTCCCGCTTGATGCCGATTATAAGCATCTACGATTTACTAAGGGGAATGGTGGAGCACGTGCTTGAGTCTACTGCCACCTAGTTTCCTTCACCGGAGAAGGAGGGCATCAGCGGCAACATTTCTTTGCCTCTCTTTGGTCTCGTAAAAGAAGCCAACCGCCCTTCACCCAAAGTCACTGGCGAGTATTACACCGATTATGCTCTCCAGTGAAGGGGACCCCCTTCGACAATAAGACATGTCGCCAGTGCGTCCACACCAGAAACTCTGCCAACCATATCTACAGGAACATCACACTCATGACAGACAGGCGTCGTAACCAATCTGGTGCAGGTACTTGCCGAAGCAACCATGGTCAGTCAAACCGGTCAGCATCAGAGTGTATGGATCTGTGCCTCCTAAAGATCCAGCTCTCCAGGTGAGGACGAATCGCTGCCACTGTGTTCACACCTTTATTTTCGTCAGTAAACTTCAATGGATACCGGTAACGCCACGGGCGAGTGCTAGGGGTTATGCCGGATTCTTGCCGGCTCAGTCTTAGGGGACTCGTCCGTGATACCCGCCGAAGCTGCTCATTTTTACAGGTTCCATGTTTCCTCATTAAGGTGGTTATATCACCTGTCACTGCGTAGGACTGTTCTCATCGGAATAACAGACCACGTTAAGGAGGAATCCTGCGATCTTGGGCCACACGACGTCGTCCTATTCGTCTCCGGAGGATCATAGGAGCTGAGCCATCCTCTTCTCTTTGTCGTTCCGCCGCTTCCTTCTGTGACATGCCTATATCACAAAAGGAGGCCATCGCCTGTCAGCAATCTCTGCTAGCCACCATTTTCCTTATCACAGAAGATAAGGAAGGTCATCCACTACTTTCACAAGTGCGAGGTACATCCCAACTTGGACATACCTCCAGCACACTTGTGGCTTTCCTCGGTTTCTTCCCTTCTGGCGATCTGCTTTTGGAGATTCAAGTTCTTGGCTCCACTTTTGGATCAGTTCTCTGTCGGCGAGAGCCCCGATCCTCCGGTAACGTATAGATAAATAATTAAAAGCATCCAGAACTTCACCGGTAACACCCCGGGGAGCAAGTAGTAAATAATAAATCCTATGCTCATGTCGTAGTACGATAAATTGTGTCAAAGTTCGTGGCGATTGCGTGATGTCACGTTATTACGTGTGAACGCAAATATTAGCTATCTGTTTTATTTATTAGCCACATGGCACTTGTACGATAGTAAATTTGGATTCACTAGTGTTTTGTCATTATTTATATTTATAGTATTATAATCATTATCTACAATTATTAATAAGCGAAGAGTCAAAATACCAAGTTATAACGGACGGTTATATTAAAGGACGATTCAGAATATAAAACGAGCCTTTTGCACCCTGTTCCGAGAAGAACCCACAATAAACTCAGTCGGGTGTTCTTTCCTTTCTCATCATCGTGACAATATACTTTTTAATGTATTTTATTTCGATAAGATCAATACATTCACTCCTTCCCATTTAGAAAATATATATGTTAAATTGTAATCGTTACAAAACCATTAAAAATATATTATTTAACTTAAAAACATATTATTTTGTTAGATAATATAAACATTTCTGCTAAAATTATAACAGTTACAAGTCAAAGGTTGACGCTATTTTTATTTTTTAATTGCGTATTAAATTCTCCTTTTTTTAAGCAACGGTTGATAAAAGAGATATTTTATGTAATTATGAAGCTTTAGATACAAAGAAAATGCAATTGATTCTATAAGAGATAGTCTTCAAAGTCTTTACAGACACAGTATTTGCTGATAGGTAACAATATGTATATAGAAATATATCTTTTACTTTCGACAGAAATTTCCAACCCAGTAATCTTTTATCTAACGTGATAAACTATTGATAAACAATGTTATTTATCTTACAGTTGGGATGGTTTCCTACATATGTATATACTTATTACTCTGTGAGTTTATGAAGAATAATAAATGAATGTCTGTACTTCTTCCAACGAAAACAACTAAATATTTAAAGGGCAGGAAGTCTATATTGTATATTATATAAATAACATTAAGCGAAACCCCAGCGTTCTGTTTGTAGTTTTCATTATTATACCTATATTTTAAACCTTTCTAAATCTAATATAGCTGAGTAAAGTCAATACATTATTCATTACTAAGCCATTAGACTGGAAGCAAATATATTGGGCGCGTGATTAATCGTAAGTTAAGTATTGACCTTCATGCTATGTATAGGACGACACCGGCGTTTAACTGTCTGTGGGTAATAGTACAAACTGTAGCGATTAAGATATTTTAAAGTTACCTTATAACCACGATACTTGCTTAGATATTTTAGAGTTACGTCGTAACCACAATAGTTGCCTAGACATATGTGAGTTCATCAGGGATGAATGCGAAAGTTGAACCCCTGGTGGTTCATTCATGGATGAAGAGGGTTCTGCTGGGTTTTAGTGGGTATCGCGTAGCCGTCTTGTTCAGCGTTTCCCAAACTCCTGACATATGGTCGGGGCCAGTGCATTAAAAGTATTTCCCAGCGAAAAAAAAAGACATGCGAGTTAAGTTGTGACGACGAAACTTATCTAGATATTTTTGGGTTACATCGTACCCACGCTAGTTTCCTAGACATATGTGAGTTTTTTTTTTTATTGCTGACAGATTAGCGCTTGACTGTGATCTCACCTGATGGTAAGTGATGATACAGTCTAAGATGGAAGCGCGCTAATCTGTTAAGAGGCGATAAACCCCTTACGGTTTTTACACAGCATCGTACCGGAACACAAATCTCATTGTTTGGCGGTACGTTTTTGCTGGTAGGGTAGTAACTAGCCACGGCCGAAGCCTCCCACCAGTCCAGATTCAGACAAATTAGAAAATACAATTTCCTAAATTCGTCCTACCGGGGATCGAACCCGGGACCTCCGCTAGCAAAGCGAATACTCGCACCACTGCGCCAGCGAGGCCGTCAGAGTTACGTCGTAAGGACGAAACTTAGCTAGATATTTTTGAGTTACGTCGTATCGACGATACTTGTCTAGATATTTTAGAGTTACTTCGTAACCACGATAGTTGCCTAGTCATGTGTGAGTTACGTCGTAACGACAAAACTTATCTAGATATTTTTGAGTTGTGTCATAACTACAATATGTGCCTAGATAAATTTCAGTTACGTGTTAAATACGATACATGCCTAGATTTATTTGAGTTGCGTCGTAACGACGATATTTGCTAGATATTTTTAGCTACGACCTTAATACAATATATGGCTAGATATATTTCAGTCACGTCGTAAATACGATACATGCCTAGACGTATTCAAGTTATGTTGTAACGACGATAATTGCTAGATATTTTTAGCTATGTCCTAACCACGTTTAAATTTTGTAGATATGTTTTTGTGTATGTACGTGTGTAATAAACTTCAATAAATAAATAATGTATGTGTATAATAGAAGTTGTAAAATTTGATTTAGATCCGATAAAATTTTATCACACAGTATGCCAGCACATCTACGCTATTAGGCAAAAGTTTGTAAATTATACCATTCCCATATGTTATTTCACACGATCTCGTATGACAAGAATGGCTTTATGGATGTTACCTGACTGTTAACCTGAAATGTTTCGCTAATATTAGAAGACAGTTCTACTATATATAGAATAGAATGTTCGAAAATAATTTATTTTCGGGCAAATAGGCTTAAAAGTTCGTCTTCTTAAATAAATAAAAATACACTAGGATAAAATTGAGCCCTTAATATTACATTCCCTTAAGAAAAACGTGAGAAAATGATTTCATAGCAACATAGCATATTATAAAAAAAATCATAGCATATTATTACAGAGAATTGAACGTTTTACAAAAAAGGTCTATAACGATTTTTCGCTACATATAATGGTCTAAAAGTTATTCGACACCAAAGTTAATTATACGTCGTTGTATTTGAGCGTTATTAGTATATGACTGCTGATTTAATCGACTTATTGAAAAATAAATTATTAGAAACTAATACCCCTGTGAAATTGGGTGTTTAGAAAGAGTTTTCAACAAAATAATTAATGGCAAATAATTTGAAATTGCATTTTATTTCGTAGTTTTTCCGTATGAGAAATAAATATATTAAGTCCTGTTCAAAGAATATGCTTCTAGTCTAAGATCCGGCTGCAAAAAAGTGTACATACAAAGTATACATATCACAAGTGAAACTTGTTTGGCAAATTAATTTTAAACTCTTGGATAAATTTATACAAATCTAAAACTTTGGACTTCCGAGACTTAGAGGGAAGGGAAAAGGAAGTTATCTTAGGAATCTGATTGCTATTAATAACATTGAAAGTGTCGAAAATTAATGAATAAATAAAGCCTTCATTGTTGAAGTTTTTTTTACAAAATACTTAATGTACTTATATCTAATGATTATACTATTTAATTTAATTTAATTTATTAAATATTGCATCAACAACCCATGGATGCGCTTCTCCAACTATTGACATAGGTCTATTGATGAGTCTATTGACATAGGTCTATTGATGAGTCTATTGACATAGGCCTCCCTTTCCATCCAGATTTAGAGTGAGCTAATCTCGTCCACAGTGATCCCGCCATTTCGATTAGATCATCTCTCCAGCGCTTATGTGGCCTTCCTCTTTTTCTCTTTCTACATCTTGGACACCATTCAGAATTAATAGATATAATTAATTGATATCTCAAATGACGAATTGTAAATACAAATTCCACGTGTTTTTTTGTGAATATTAAATTTTTTTAAATGTAAAATTTAATAAAGAGAATTTTTGAAAATATTTATTGTATTTTATGAAAAATAGTATATTAAATTATTAAATGACGAGTGGCAAATTAAAATGCCACTTGTTATTTGTAAATATTAAAATTACCTAACCTTCAAACGAATTTAATCCGTAAAACTTTGACCCCCATGCACCTGAAGAAGTTTTACTTCAAAAATCCTGTCATAACATATTGCCAATTTTATAATGGAGCATAAAAAAATTCATGTAGTTTCACTATTCTATAAACGTAGGAGTTTTGCAGCAGGATCTTAGTCTACCCTTTCTACCGACAACAAATATCGTTGAGAGAACCTATTCTGCTATGATTTAATGAATGATACATGACATTTCGCTATTACGATATGGAAGGGTTACTACTCCGAATTCCGTTTATATTTATTTCTGTTTCATTCCGATGAAGTTACGTAACGTTAGGCACAAGAAAAATATGTTTGTTTACTGGAAGAATTAGATATGCTGCTAAGGGGTACTACGTCTTTGTATTGTTTCTTATGACTGTCATATAAATGTAATATTTTGGGGTAATCCTTCTGATATAGATGCAATATTTGTACCGCAAAAAACTTGTTGTACTTCCATAAAAATATTGACTTTTTTACTAAAAGTGAATGCATCTCATATAACTTAACAATTCATTTAAAGGTAAACTGTATTGGTTCAAATAACAAACACCCAGAAGACTTATAGGATATAAGGATGTTACTTAATAAATTTAAACCTTCAATAAAAAGAAACCTAAATTCAGAAAGCATGGAAGTGAAGTAATTGCTTGAAACGATATAAAATGAATTAAAAAGTATATTTTAATCATGATTAGACAAAAAGGGACTATATGCAAAGGAACTCTCGTAACTTTAGATTCTTAGTCGTCTTATATATCATCGTCAATTGTACATTAGAAAATACTAGAATACTTGAAAGAGAAAACAAGAGGTTTTGACTTGCCAAAAAATATCCGAAAATACTCGATCTAGGAGCGTACTCTCGCCATCGTAAGCTTTGTTAAAAGAATATTTTGCGGATATAAAAACCTGACTCCCGATAGACATTTTTACAGCATCCAACTCATCTCGGAATCGATTCACAAGAACGAAAACGAGCGCTGGAGGCGTACGCTTTAAGTTGTCCTATTTATATCCAGTAACCCAGTATCGATCCGTCGCCCCACTGCCCGACAACCCCTCACTCAGAACACTCAATAAAAACACTTATACCAATAGAGGTAAAGGTCAAATTCCTGCGTGCTCAGCCCGCCTTCCGCCAGCCTGTTAAAACGGTTGTGGCGAATTCGACTCGACTATAATTAAAAGTATATTATTGTCTCCGCTTCTGTTCTCGATTTATTTGGATGATTTATTAGTGTTAGACCTTATTTAATTATTCTTTTATATAATCTCATTGAAGTAAAGACGTTTATCGGATAATGTTAATATTAAAATGTGGTGACGTGGAAGTTTTGAAAGATTATTTTAAGAACCAAAGGTGAGAGGACCAAAATACCGCTGAGCAAACGACCTTAAGGAGATATTTAGCAATTAACTGTAAAATAAAGTGGGTAGACCAAATTTATGCTGGATAGAAGATATTAGAAATATATATATGGTAAAAAAAATTAACTTAAGAAGTTTACCCAATAATGGACCTTTATCTGTAAATTAAGTACAAACGCACACAAAAATCAACACACAATCACTCATTCACGTAATGCTACTCTTATTAATGGTTATTATTAACCATTATTAACTGCTTCATTGGTCTAGTGGTTAGCATGTTCGACTACAGATATGAGATCCTGGCTTCGAGTCCCGGGTCGAGACAATTCCAAAATGAATATTGTGTTTTCTATTAAGATTTGCTCAATATTTGCTGGAAGTTGGGACGTTGGGGGTGTGATCCACCCCCGTGCCTCTAAGAGCACGTGCCCTTGACTTCTCTTCGGTCGTGTCGGATTGCCGTCACATCGGACTATGAGAGTGAATGAATAGAGAATGCACTTGTGTACCATGCCTGCTAAGCCGCAGTGGAGCCGCGTGGTAGGTCTATGCTCTAAAAACCCTCTCTTCTATGAGTGAGGAGACCTGTGCCCAGCATGTTAATAGACTACTACTTACCGTTTTTACTAATAAATATATAAGAAAAGGTTCTAGTACCACTATCATACTTGATTTGAATACGAGTTTTTAACACCAGAAAATAGATTTTACTGGATTGTTTAATTGTCTCCAACTAAAACTTAAAAAATTGGTATTGTCCTTTTATATCCAATAGCTACAATTAGTCGTAATTCCATCTAGTTAAAGCGAAATCTTTATCTAAATTAACATATTTTTAATTTTTCTGTATTGTTTATTTATCAAAAAAAAGACCACTACTTTTAATCAGAATTATAATGCTTTATTGACCAATTTTATTTTCTGTAACTATGATGTCTTTATAACTTCTAATGGACAGCTTTCTTAAAATTATTTAAATAGCTATATCTTTTTATAAATATACTTCCAAACCCGGTAATGCATCGCTGTGACTTAATACGTCACTAATTATTTTCATTAAATAGGCTATAATATCACCTTTTTCTTTACTTATATTGTAAAAAACCTGCAACTCTCGTACCTCTATACTTTAGCAATTTTTCAATTAATAAATAGTAGTTATAGCTAAGTTAATAGCAGTAAAACTCTAATTTAATTTAAAAGTATAGTTATTGCCTTTAAAATTAATACAACGCAATACTTTGTCCATCTTAGAATTTTATCAGAAAATTCCGTAAATGAAACAAAGCGCCAAGATAAATACAAAGAAATGTTATTTTGGTTTGCCACAAGTCATAGCTGGAAGGATGTGTCTTAGAATAAAATAATTTTATGCAAAATCATCTCATGTATATGCAAATGTAATGTTATGAATATGCAAATTAATACATTAACATTACCTTTTATACAAAGTCCATGAAGGTAGATTAAAGCAACTTTTAAAGTGTTATATATACCAAGTTTTCTTATTGAGAAATTCTTACTTAAAATTAAAGAGGAAGAAATACGTACGCAAATATACATAGATAGATATGTTAGGGAGTTAAGATCATTGGCAACGATTCTATTGGAAAGATTTTCCAAGCTACGTTACTCTAGATTTTTTGAATAGCATGACTTTAGAGCAATGTCAGAGTTAGAGTTATTTACTACAAATATTTATTTTATAATTAAACAAAGTAACCTGTACGTTAAGTTCAATCATTATTGTTTGAGCAGCTTCTTTCGATGCTATTTACTTCACATTAATAATGCAAATTATAATAGGGCTTTAACCATCGTACTCAAAATCTAATCTTTAATCTCAACTTCAGGGCCCTTAGACAAAATAGGTAATTTCCGGAGATTACTAACGCTTAAAAAATTTAAGAGAAAGACGTTTGATATCGAAAAATCAATACATTCATCGAATCTTGTACGATAAAAAGGATCTCAAGATCAGCTGGACCCATAAAGTTGCCAATGAAGCGGTCTTGCGACGGATGGATTGTCAGCGAGAACTTTGGAAGACCGTCAAAAAGACGAAGGTTGCGTATGACAGATATGGAGTCTTACAATTTATAATGATGAGGCAAAGTGGCTGGCAAGATAAGTATTGGTATTGGAAGTCTTGGTTGCAAAAAATCAGGGAGTGGACCGGGATGGCAAGTGCCGCTCAACTATTCAGCCTCACGAGGGACAAAGTGAAATATGGAATAATGACTACCAACCTTCGCTAACCGGAGAGGCACATAAAGAAGAAAAAGAATCTTCCTAAGTTACGTTGTTTACGGGCCCAAAGAGTATTACCACATCGGAACGAAAATGAACTTGATTGTGAAAAGCGTAAAATATCACAAGTAGAAACATTGAATTTGTCTCTAACAATGTGGTAATTAATTTAATTTAAATGGTATTTCATTGAACAATGTCTTTTCTCTATTCTTTTAATGTCATAATTCTATCCGCTTTCGCTCGTCGCTTGTACTGAATCAATACAAATGGCTTGCATTCATCTACGTTACACAAGTCCACATCTAATGGTCTGATGTATTGTTATAATAAAATAATCTCTACCACATCGAACTCAGTATCTTAGCATTGCAGACACTCATTGTAATTTACAGAGAAAGGTTTCTGACTTTAATTACATAACTATTTTCTTTTATTGCATTGATATTACTTGAATAAACAGATGATTTATTATTCTACAATATCTATATATTCTAGACCAAATTTTCTATTCAAAGTATACCACCTTAACATACAAAGAAACAGGATAATACAATTTACTCAGTAAAGTATAATGCTTCTGTATTACTTAATAGAATTAACGTGAGGTAATTAATATGCTATCCTTGAATTTGGGCAATTAATGTCAAGTATGCCGAATGGCAGAAGAATTTCATCATTTAATATACTATAATACTTTACAAATAAAAATAGAATATTGGTAATTTAGTAATAGTAATGAATTAATATGCTTGCTCGTGTCTTTAAGACCATTGTAGTAAAACGTTTAAATATATTAGAATAGACATAATGGAATCTTGAAAAGGGGAATAGGGAAAAAATAATATTGTAAAAGTCAGTTTGCAACACTTCAAAATCAAGGAGAATGTTCATCATACTTTTTAGTTATCAATACCTAATGGAATGTTACTTATAACCCAAACATATTACTTAGGAATGCTTGTTGACAGCTTATTATATTATAGATTAAGAGCAACTATGTTATTTTTAAGATATTGTATACTTTTTAAGCTAAAATTGATAGGTAACTAGAGAAATTAAAGCATACTACTATGTTATATAGCGTCATATAATGAGAACAACAAAAAAAACATTTATTTTTCAACACACGAAAGTGATGGCCGTTTCATCCGGCTGGTAGGACCATAATCGTTTTGTTTCCTATGTTAATATTTCTGCTCTAACCGTCGTTACGGTCGTGAAAGCAGTTCCGGAGGTATCCATGTGCGATCAGTGGTGGATACCATCCGGTCTGTGGGTCGGTTGATATAACCAATTTATAGGGCATCGCCATCTATTAAGAGTTCGTTCACAGTGAAAATTTTGCCTTACTTTATGCAAGGGATCAAACTATTCTTGAAATTACAGTTTTAAATTATTGCTAGAATGAAACTGTATCTAAAACCCATTTTTAGCAGTGTATTTTAAATAAAGAAGCTTAAGGTATCATAACAAAATACGACAATATATTTTGGACATTTGGAAATGGATTTACGCATTCCAGAATACCCATTAAAACCCATCGGAGCCCTTATCAATTGTAAATGTAGAACCAGAGGCGTTGCGGCATTCCTGAGCTTCCGGATGAAGCCGGTTCACAGGTGGACTACAGGGGGAGGAGTTGCATAAAGCTTTGTCTCCTGTTTTCCACTCTTTCACTCCTTTTCGGATTCATCTTAACCTAATCGCATAGAAACTTACAAAATCACAAACGGTTTCTACATTGTGTCAGGGTTTGACGAAATATTTTTCCAAAAATTGTAACTCCAAGCTAAGACGTTACAATGTTAAACTTAGGTATAAGCGAGCATCGTCAAATCCATTTAAGCACTTCTTCAGCAATTGAGTCGTATACCAGTGGAATAAATTCCCTGAGAGTGTGGTGATTCACCACATCACTCACGAGATCACTTAATAAGTTCAAGAACAAACTAGACAAGCATAGAAATAACAAAAAGCACAATAATTGATATAGGCGCATCAGCGAAAGCTGCTAAGCTTATTATAAATAATAATAATTTTAAGAAATATGTCCAGAATAGTTACGTATTGGTACATGCATAGCATATTACATTTTTCAGGATTACTTAAAAAAAAACATTTAGTTGAATGAGTAAGTTTCTTATTGGTTTTTATTAATAGATTTATTTTGCCAAATCGGTTGTAGATTGATTACCAACTTATAGATTGATGATGATTCAAAAGAGCTTATAGAAAAATTAACATTTTTAATTTTGATTTGTCATCGTCACCAAATTTTCCGTACAATGTTGAAGTTCGTGCCTGCTCTGATTTGCCTTAGTGGCTGTATGGGCAAGCTGCTTCCATCTCTCTATCCTCTGCTTATTTTAAAGCCATTGGAAGCATTAGTCTCGTTATCCTACTCCTTGGTTTTTTACCTTCGACGTCTATCACAACCAGCTCCTACAAACTATCTAGCTGTCTTCGGAGGACATTATGAAAATAGGGGAGTACTCGTTGAAAGCAGGTTGTGGATAGCCTTGTCGTGATATTGAAATCTGCGAGGTTTTAGCTGTCTACGGCACATCACATCTCTCCGACATCATATCATAAAAGCTATTATTGTTTTCGGTCAGCTTCTCAGATGGATCATGATTTAGAGCTATAGAGAAACATTTTGAATACCAAAGAACGCATGTCTCATTATTAGGGCATTTGAGGCTCTTGTCTCTGTCTTGCTCAACATACTCATCTTTTGATTTTGATTAATAGACTCAAATAAAATAAAATTGTTAAGTTTTCTTAAGAAAAGAAATCCAAAATAAAACATAAGAGAAATAATTGTGCCTGGTGGTGTTGTCCACATAATTCTCGATACCTTGGAAACATTTGGAAATAACGATCAAATTGTCCATGGCTTAGTATTTTTGAATCCACTAGAACATAATGCAGAGAGCAGCTAGTTAAATATATAAATTTAATACGTTTCAACGACTGTTTTTCTATAAAGCGAAATGTTTATATCATATAGAAGACAATGAATATTCCAAAGGAATTTAATAGTAGTAATTACCTAATTGCTCTTTATAAATTTAGACGTCTATTGTTCAAGATGTTTCAGATATTTAATGGTAGATATAACAGTATATTTTGTTTCTAAAATATTGTACTTAGCATCCCTAAAGGTTACGTAAAGCCTTTGTATACGTAAGTTATTATAACAATATTAAGACATGAAATTACAGTGAATGGGTGCTTGGTTGTAACAACTCGGTGGTTTTAGGAGCCGTTTGTGGCAATTATGGGTATTAATATTGTTAGAAACAAGGGTTTCTTATACTTGAGATTTAATTTATCTAATGAAAGGAACTATTATGCTTTGTTCCATTCAAATTGTTTTATTTAAACTTGTGTCTATGACTTCTTCTGATCGTTCTCATGTATCTGAAGTACGTTAGACATCTAATATCGATATTGACTTTTGTATAAGCCTTTATAGCTCAATAACAGATGATCAGTTGATGAAAATTTCGATGAAATCAAGAGTATATGATTGCATTGGTATATGATTACTTATTGGTGTACTTCGTCTTCGTCTATTATATTGAGAGCGCTCGTCACATTATGCTTGTATCTGTCTATTTTAACTTTACTACTTTCTTCCACTTTACATCTATTATAGAAGGAGTTGCTTTGTGTTTAAATTAGGTGGCATTAGCAGCTACTCCTCGTTGGATAGTACTTTGAAGTCCACGTAAAAGAAATTGCAGTCAGAACAATACATAATCATTTAAAAAACCAAAACCAATGTCAAGATAACCTTTCAATTGTAATTTAGTATTCAAATTATCATATAATTCTTAGTTTCATCTTCTGTTACAACGAGTTCTTTTTCAGCTTCATTAAATATTATTCAATAATACGTAATAGCTTCTGCTCGTGATTTGAACTGCCTCGACTTCAGATATAAACTATTGTTTATTCAACTGACTGTCAACGTGTTTTTATCTTAATTATCAACGAATATTATTTGTCATATATCTATGCATTATAACCAGATAAGCAGCAGGACTACAAATTACCTAGTTAAGGAGATTTTGGTAAAGATATTAGGACTAACCTTTTTTTTAAAATTAATATATTGTCAGTCCTTGACATATGTGTAATTATCATTGATTTGTAAATTAATCAGATGTTTTAGAGTACGCAAAAATGGAGGCTCAAAATCTTTACATACAAAGATAGAGATGTACAAGGGAATCTAAAAAAGAGTGTTAAAAATGTATCAACTGTTTTGAAATGCGAGTTTAGGTCCTTACGACAACGTGTATGTTATCGCTATGCAAATTTTCTTGTCTACACACTTTCACGCGTGGTTTTGGTAGATAGCCATGTGGGTTATCGCTGTTTTGCAAGTACGCAACCTATAAACACAAATGTGCCTCCAGATAACACAGGTAGTTTCCAAAATGGCTTTCGTATTTCCGAATATTTAGTCTACACGCATAAATTTTTGAAAACGTTGCAAAATACTGTTTTTATTTCAATTTTTCCATAGAGTTAAACCAAACCTTAACCGACAAATATTATGTTTAATTTTTATCTCTAAAAACCAAACAACCAATATATTATCTGTACAAGCTATCCCAACTTCATTTACGTCTGAGAGAGAAAAAATTTGATTACCATAAAAAGTTTCTAGAGAGTCAACTTTAAAAGATAATCATTAGCATGTATAGATAGATAATATGCTTTACCACAATCCCAGGAAATGTACTATTATTCAATATAAGGTTTTTGAAGTATATTAATAATCTACAGACAATCCTGGCATGAGAGAGATATTTATAAAAAGAAATGAGAAGGTAAATTAAATAGATGTATAATTATTAGTACTTAGGTATTAACCGCACGATAGTTACAAACATGATGATTTTTAAGGTTAGGTTAGGTTAGGTTAGTTTTTATTGCTGCGTTGGTGTTGCCAAGCGATAAAAAAGAGTTAAAAGCCTAATCTTGAAAAATAACGACTTTTATTGAACCCACTTCTTCCTTCTTTCCCAGGGACAGAAAAAAGTAAATTTTAAGGTTAGATTACTCTAGTATATTTTATTTCCCAGTGATAAAAATGTCTAAAAAGGTAACCTAAAACTTAACAACCCTAAAAATTCCATTTTTAAGGATATGATTGTTTTTTTTTTGCTGCGTTGGCATTTCCCAGCGACAAAAATGGCCATACATCTTAAAAAATTACGATTTTCAAGGTTGGATTAGTATTTTTTGCTGCGGTGGCGTTGCTTAGCGACAAAAAAAAGCGAAACGCCACTGCACCAAAAAAAAATCAAACCAAATCTTGCAAATCGTAATTATTTAAAAGTTAGATTATGTTAGGTTAGATTTATTAGCCTTGTAACGTCACCGGAGCAAAAACAAAAACCAACCTAACCTTAAAAATTGTATTTTTTAGGTTATGTAGGGTATTTAAGGCTTTTTTGTTGCTGAAAAACACAAAAAAACTTAACAAAATTATCTACAATTTTTAATATAAGGTTAGTTTTTAGCATTTTTTGTCACCGGGAACCGCCACCAGAGAAAAACCAAACTTAACCTTAAAAATCATATTTTTTTAAGATAAGCTTAGTTTTTTTAGCCTTATATTGTTGATGGGAAACGCCACCACAGAAAAACCTAACTTATCGTCATTTTTTTAAATCAGGTTAGTTTATTTTATGTTTTTTTGTCGCTGGAAAGTGTCATCACAGCAAAAAAGAACTGCCTTAACCTTAAAAATTAAACTTAAGCTTAATGGCTTTAATACGTAAGTACTCAAATATTATATACAGAAGTGTGTTATTACGAGTTTGCAACGTTTGTATATAGTTTCACGTTAATCTACATAATTATGCCATTATATAAGCGTTGTAGATGATAATGAATATTGTAAATAAAGCTTGGCCTAGTCTCACCACAAACATGTTAACAGTGTCACTGAGACAATAGAGCTGAAAATAGCTCAAAGATGACGCATAAATAATGTTTATTACCTTGAAAATGGGGTAGTATTTTATAAGGAATTATGCCAGGTAGGCCAAGTTTTACGAGGATTTTCGGTAAGAAATTTGTGGACTTAAATTCTGGTGGAAGAGGTCCTGGGTTGTTTGTAACGGTGGGAGGTTAGTTACCACGATACCAGCAAAGATGCTATGTAGAAACGTTAAGAGGTAAATCACCGTAGGTCATCACTTATCCTCAGATTAAATTACAATCCAGCGCACACCTGTCAGCAATATGATATTCCTGGGCACTCTAAGTAAACATAAACTCACATTATCAAATTCTCTTCACTATTTAAATCATACAATTTAGCACTATTCCTTCTAAAACAACCGCTTCATAAGGCAGCACGAGAGACTCTGTTCTACTCGTGTAAGTTAATTCGTATTGCATAATAGTTTTTAATATTGCGCAATGCTTTTAGTATTTTTAAGTGTTGACACCTAATTATTTATAGTAAAACATGAGGTTTGATAAAAAATTAAACTAAAAGGTGTTTGTTATATTGCTTAAAAGCGTAAGGTGCTTGTAATTTTTTGATAATCAATTTATTTCTATTTTTAGGTTAGGGCTTGACTGTAATCTCACCTGATGGTGAGTGATGAAATTGTCTAAGACGGAAGCGCGCTAACTTCAAAAACAGGCGAGGCTGATAAAGCGTATTAAAAAACCGTACTCACATGCCGTTTCAAAAACTTAACTGTAATTTTCGGTGAAAGGAAATGATGTCAGGAATCCTGCATATTCATAAAAGCGGTTTTGGAGTAAATATTTAGTAGCCATTTCTTATTGGCATGTTTTTGAAGTAAAACTTCTTTATACACGCTTCCCTTGGGGAGTAAGCTGGTGAAAGTTGCAAAGGCGAAGAAGTTGAGAGCAAGATATAAGTTAGTGGACATGGAAGTTTCGTTACGTATTAATATTAATTTGTTATCTGTATGTAATATTCATGTATTTTATTGAATAGTATTTAATTTTTTATAAAAATAACTTAAGTGTTACTTCAGTGGTATGGTTTTTTTATTTACTGTTCTATTTTATTGGAAAGTAGCCCTATTTGAAATTTTATCTTTTTTTATAGTTTCAATTTTTATCGTCTACATATCGCATGTCCCGTTACAGTACCATCTATCGAAAGACGTAAAGTAGAGCAGCTTATATGACGGAATCCGTGGCTAGCATCACGCTTTTTGTAGTGAAACTTCTTTAGGCACATGAGGGTAAAATTTTTACGGATGAAACGCGTCATTAGTCACGAAAAAGTGTAGCGTTTTTTATGCTAATTCGTTTGATGGTTAAGTAGTTTTAATATTTACTAAAAACACGTAGCATTTTCATTCGTCATTTGAGCTTTCAATAAATTATTTGTATTAATTAACACTTTTAATATTTTTAAGACAATTAAATTCCTAACATATCTTCCTTTTTTATTTCCTCGAAGTCTGAGAAATCTAAAGTTTTAGATTTGTATCAATATAAACAAGTCTTAAAAATTAGTTTGCCAAGGAAGTTTTTAATTCTCACATGTGTACTTCGTATGCACACACATTTAATTTATTAGGTTGTTTACTATTTCCAAGAATTCTAGAGGAAGTAATAGTCTTTATAGATATAGATACATTATTATTTAGTGCATTTGATATAATGCAAAATCTAATAAGCTACAAACTGGAGACATCCATTATGTCAAAATGAATGATAGATTGCCCCTGACGTGCCCTTCCGAAAGTCCCAAATATTCTTAGCATGTGTACATTGATGGATCGAGATATAAATTATATGAGATTAGATAAGCATGTGAGTTGTCATTTTTTACACGATTGTCTATAAAATGATGTAATATTTACTGAGCATATGTGTAAAGAATCACATAATTTCGTCATTACTTTTAACTGCATAAACAGACTTAAAAGACCCACCACAACATCATTTACAGTAAATTTTATTTTAAGAAACTAAAATGACAGATTACTTTTCGACTGAATAAATGCGTAATTTACCGCGCATGCCTCATATGTTCGACGCATGTACGTTTATTTTATGTGTCAAGATGTATTTAAAAAGGTACTCTTAAACAACTATATAAAAATATGAAAACGGTCAGGGTTGGCTTAAACATTTATCATTCCATTTATGCATGTCTTTAATTTAGAAACGTATAGTTGTACTTGTTCTAGTTAGTAAGCATTTATAAATAAATAAATGTCAAAGTTTGTTATTCACTTCTTCGCTTAATTTCTCAGATTTATTGCGTTTTTGATTACATATCTAAACTTGTTTTTAGTTTATAATATAGTTTGTTTCAAAGTTGTCACAAATAAATAAGACAGCTTGTTGCTTAGTTAAATCTAACTTAATTTCGTATTATTTTAAACTTTATTTTTTATATTTTTATCGAACTTTCGATACCAATTTGAGGAACAATTGTATATGCACCAGTTTTAGGTGAAATCCTCGGTTTCCAAAAAGTAAAAAACTGATAAGGAAGCTTTTCAAATTTTATTTTCTGAACCTTACATTAATTAATATAAAGTAAAATTGAATTTATAACATCACTCGCTTATTGGCTCAAGAAGTTTAATAATATCTAAGGATATATATTACTAATACTCAAGTACTAATATAATTTATCGCAAACAAAGTGTTGAACTAAGCAATTGAGGTTAAATGTAAAATTATGCCATACCAACTAAATGAAAGCTCGCGCACAGTTGGCTTTGGAGTGAAAAGAGAAAATTGCGTTTTATTTTTCATTAAAACGCTACTGTAACATGTGTTACTGAAAACTGCGGTTTGATAGAACTGACTGTAAAGGCAATTCCACATTAAACTGGATATTATAAATGAGAAGCAAAACTTATTTATACCTAAATCTAGTGTACTACAAATCGAGCACATTATAAAGGCAATAATGCAAAGATGATATAATACCATCATCAAATTTACGATATGGTCAAATATAACATATTTCCACTACAAATTTATCACTTTCGTCGTCGTCGTCGCTTCAACCGATGGACATCCACTGCTGGGCATAGGTCTCACGTAATGACCTCCACAAGGCCCGATCTTGTGCCGCCTGGCTCTAATGGCTACCGGCGACCCTCTTTATATTATGGGTCCACCTTGTGGGGGGTCTGCCTACACTGTGCCGTCCGATGCGGGGTCGCCACTCGAGTACCTTATGCCCCCAACGTCCATCGGTCCTTTAGACTATGTGCCCCGCCCATTGCCACTTCAGGTTCGCGATTCGTAGGACTATGTCGGTGACTCTGGTTCTACTACGGATCTCTTCATTTCTGATTCGATCACGTAGAGAAACTCCAAGCATAGCCCTCTCCATCGCTGACTGACTCTGAGGTTCAGCATGAGGCCCATATTCAGCGACCACGTCTGTAGCCGTATGTCTGTCACTGGCAATTTTATCACTTTACTCATGTTTAAATCGTATTCGCCACCAATATAACTTAGTTTTCGTCGCCAAGTTCTTGTATTATTGCGTAAATTACCATAGTTCTTTTGCTCCCTTTCAAATCGTCAATTTACATTTTAACTGTTTGTCTTAGTTTATAATCAACGCAATCTATCATACTTATACAGAAATTACATAATCTAGATTATGTAATTTCTGTATAAGCCTATTAGTGACGTTTATGTTATGTAATATTTTTTCTTGTTACCCTCTTTCTGTATCTATAAATTTAAACATAAATGTTGTTGGCTTATCTAATAAATAATTAGATAAATAGATATGATCTACATCGTTCAAGAATTATAAAAAAAAAATTAAAACGACTTATTAAAAACTATCAAGTCATTATTATATTAACTACTATATTTTAGGCGTTCATGACACACACACACAAGCACTTTCTCTCTCTAGGGCGCCAATTTTAATAATTAAATGAAAATTCGTGATTGGCTTCATTTATTTGATGATTTATTTTATTTTACTTCATTTTATTTCTAAAATGATCTACAATATATTAGGAAAAATCAAAATGAAACAACGAAGTTAGAAATAAAATTATGTCAATTACATAATTAATTTAGTTTTTGATTAAAGTTTTGTAGATTTTGTAAAAAGGAATTTTAAATATGGTGTTGAAGGAGTGAACACTAATAAGCTTTTCGCATTAAAAATATGATCATATTAGGTATATGTTAGATATGATAGTTAGGTATATGTTATGTAGATGAAAGAGTTTGAATACACTACGAAATTTTATTATACAATCAGGTTTAGAATAAAATTTCCTAAAAAAACCTAAATAGCCTTTGTAGGGAGCAGTCAAGGCGTACTAGTTGATGGGTCCTGAGACAAATTCTGGAAAATATATATGTCGGAGAATAAGAGAGAAGAAAGCATGAAGCACAGGGGCGTAGGGTTCTCCGCCGACATCGTCATAATTGGCATCATAATTTCCATACTGTGGGCGTTCGTGGATAATTTTGGTGCAATGAAACACTTTAATAATTAACTTAGATTATAATATTCAATCACTTAAAGTTCCCGATATCAATTTACACAAACTCATTAACAATAATAGCTAGAATGCGACAATTTCAATAGTCGACCGCTCTGGCGGACCGTCACCCGACAACTACCGACAGACGCGCGGCGGACTGCCACTATTGACACAGACTATTGCACACGGACCAGCGATCCACAGACTATTCCACTCCTACATATAGGTATATCTAAGGGAAGTATTTCCGTTCTTTTGACAATATAAGCAGTTATCATGGAATGAAATCACAGTCAAACATCGAGATGTGACCAACTACCATCAGGCGCGTCTTTTTCCAATTATGCAGGGTCAGTCCATCCAACCATGAAACGCCACTTTTCTCTACTAAAAGCATCATATTTTGACCCTATCGACTCTCGTTAACCATGTGTTTTCCAGCCTTTCTGTCCCCTTTTTTGCTAGTCCATCGAAAGGTGCCTTTTGAGGACTTAATCATCAGATCTTCGCAGTATTTGACCGTTTTAACCGCAACCTTAAAACGTAACATAGCATTAACATGTGAGTAATAAAATTACAAATATATTTATTCAAATCTATGCCGCTTAGTGTTTACAAGCCTTTATGTTCAACCCCGTAATATGGGACGATGACGTCAAAGTTTTTGCATTAGGTCTCGGTCGAAGGGAGGCAAACAGAAACTGTTATAGTGAAATGAAACCTCTGTCACAGGACATAAAGTTCAAAATTCCATACAGCTGATTCAACAATATAATTGCGAAATCTTGTCTAGGCGAAGTATAGAGAAAATCTTATGTTATAGCAATGGAAATCGTAGTTTAAGTGGAGTTTGGATGCATTCAGCTTATAGATTATTCCATTACGAATTTTTAAGCTAGATTTTATGAAATGTTCCTCTTGATATGACAACGAAACTTATACGTATTACACTACATTATGAAGAGATTTTGTAGTTTAAATTGTATGATATATTCTTCTTGGGAACGAAAATAATCTAAAAAACGTCGATAGCAACGAAAAGTTAATGCGTATTCAAATTGAGAAGGTGAGATACCCTGGGACTTACGTATAGTTAAAGCAAATGAAGTTTTTATTGGAAATTGATTTCTTTTAAAAGGTATATCCGTGGGCATCATTGGTATCCTTGGAATATTACCTAACTCGCCTGTCGCAGGCCCTGTTGTTATATAAGGGTGGCTACAATTTTCTTTAGATTGTCATTTTTAAATTCGTTATATCTTTTGAATCCATTATCCAATTTTAATCATTTAAAAAGTATTTTACAGGAATTGAAACGGTTTTTATTAAAATTTAAATATAATAGGATAAAGATTAATACAGTCATAAATAATATGGTTTGATTATTGTCGACACTTTTATTAACTTTTCAAATGTATAAAAATAGTTATAATGGCATAACTACAGTAGTTAGACATATGGTTTCCTTGGCTTTTTTGTAGATATTAATACCTTCTATAATATTGTAGAACATTTTTTTGTTCTATCACCAATAGCTTCCACAGCACAGGCGATGACAGACAGATTTTGTGAACATATTTTCACACTTTGGGTTAGATTAATGCAATTTTATAAAGGATTCATGTCTTTTCTGAGAAAGTAACATAGCATATGTTACTATGTATAAAAGCAGCTTTCTAATGGTAAAAAAAATTTGAAATCGGTCCTGTAATTTTTGTGTGAAAACACTACAAACATACAAAATCAAAAATGTTTTCTCTTTATAATATTAGTTTAGATTAGTCCCCTTCTTCGTTTTATTTCTGCGTGCTTATATAAAATTAAATATATTTTAGTAGATATGCTAAGTAGCGACGATTACGAGTGTGTTAATAACTTCGCCCTTCAAAAGTTAAATCTACATTTTGGGTCAAAGCGGATTAAAGCCATAATACTTAATTGAAGTTCTACTTTGATGACTAGGGCTGTTAATCTACTTAATATTCTACTATCTATAGTTTGCTTTTAAAAATATACAAGGTTTTATACTTGAATACAGCAATCGCTAACTATTATTAATATGATTACTTACTTTGCCAGCAGAAGTTTTGGATTTGATTCCAGGGCAAATTTAAGAAATAATATTTCTAACTGTCTAGACTGGTGGGAGGCTTTAGTCCTATCAAAGTTACATTTATTCGGTTAAGCGCGTTACCATCTCAGACTGTACTATCAGTCATCATCAAATGAGAATATGTTCAAGCTAAAACATGTTAGCAATAGAAAATGGGATGTGGCTGTGTTATAAAAACGGCCACGTTTGTTTTACGTGCATACGTACAGGGTTTCTATATAAAATATTTGGGCTTCCCCCTCCACCGCGCACGGTGTGTTACAGTCCTTACTGAGCGTAATACATTCTTCGATTCTTCAGTCTTCCAGTGGTGTAATTGAATATTGGATGGAATTGATAGATATGTAGCTACAACACTAATCTGTATACCCTGATTTTGTTACCATTCGTTTTTTTCATTGGGATTTTAAAGACGTATTTACGTCAAATGTTAAAATAGATGGTGATTATTCAATAGTTCTTGTTATTTGTATTATATTTATGAACCTTCAGTAGCTGTCTCTCTTACAACTTACGAATATAAAATAAAGAAACTGTTCCCTAAGTAGTTCCCAATCCTGTGGGTATAAGAACATAGTGATTGTCTGTATAGTTAGAATAGTTTTCTAGTGATAAGGGAGTGAGTAAGTTTACTTTTCTAATAAAATTCATTTCGGGTACATTGCTTGGTTGGTTTCAAAACCTATAACGGAAATAGATTGAAATGAAGGTTGTGTTATACACAAAAAATAGACGATGATATAACTATATCATTTCAAACAATCGTAAATTGACTAGGACTTTCTTTTCAAAAAATTGTGTATCAATAAACTTTATTCATTAACAATGTTAGGCAATAAATATGGGTTTTGAATAGGCTTGAACTAGGACTGGATATTTCCGTCGTCTATAATAAACAAGACTGTCTAATTAAGGTCGGCTTATTCAGTTGAAGATTATGACGTCCTGTAGGCTGTACTGTTAGGGTGGAAACTACGATCGAAGCCTTTAATCAGGTCATTCTTAGACAAATTGTCAAATAGAATTTTCTAAATTTGTCCAGCCGGGAATCAAACCGAACAATAGCGAGATACTGCGAGCTCTTACGTCTTCAGATCCAAAGCTGCTGTATTTCTATTGCTAACAGCTTAGCACTTGATTGTGAACACACCTAATCGTAAGTGATGATACAGTCTAAGATAGAAGTGCGCTAATTTGATAAGAGGCAATTTACGTCATATGATTTCTGCAACACAGCAACATAACGGTATACAATCTCTTGCTTGGGGGTTCGTCTTTGCTGATAGGGCGGTAACTAGGCAGAAGTCTCCTAATATACAATCCAGATTCAGACAAATTAGTAAATGAAATTTCCTATATAAAATTGTCGAAATCCGAGATCTCTGCTAGTAAAGCCAGTGCTCATACCTCTGCGCTAGTGAGTCGTTCCAGTTCGATACATACTCAATAAACTTAATAACTACTAAACGGATTGTAATGCAGTTTTCACTAATACATGGAGTAATTAATAAGAAAGATTTTTGTATATAAATTGTCAAGGTTTTATATAATTATTTTGAAATATAACGACAAATGTTTCAAGTGTCGAAAAAAACAAGGTGTTTAGAGGCCTTCATCGAAAATGCTGTCGAATTCCTTTAAAATATTGAGTATCGTCTAAAAAAGATCGCCTACCTACCTTTTATTTGTAGCTATCCCATTTTATTTTTTAAAGAAATGGTCGCATATAATGCGGTATTTGCAAAGTATTTCAGACGAATACATTTCTGAGCTTTTACTCCATATAATTAAAATGAATATCTTTGGAGTTATCTCAAAAATTCACGGTCTATTACCGTTTTGAAGTCAAGCCGGATCGTGTACGTAATTATATATAAAAACAATTCTAAAGCGAACGCAGTCGCAGGCAAAAAGTGAGCATATTATAGAACTATTTTCCTGACAAGATTGACGTAAAGGTTACGTTCTCGTGTGACAATAAAAAAGCTTTCGCAATGCGAAAAGCTAATCGCGACTGTCAGATAAATGGCTCGCCGGCGTCAGGTTTTTTTTATTCTTGACAAGCAATCTTTTTAGAAAAGGATACATCGTCGATAAAACGTTGTTTTCAAGGAAACTAGGCCAAACTCGGTCCATCTATAAAGATTAATGTTACCCATTTATACCGTATGGATCCCGAGGGTTGAGAAAAACTTGATTGATGCGGGGCTGTAGGACACATAATAATATTTACCCTCATTTCCTTCGCTGTTTTCGGTTCGTTATGATAGATTAGATGGATGATTGTATTTATATATTTAGTGAGTTATGGTTTAACGTGTATAAAGTGCGAGATCTAATAGCTTCTTGTATTATAAATCAATAGTAATAGCTCACTCGCCTCATTTCGTTTCATTGAATGTCCTCTCAGTCTACAAAGAATATATAATATAAAAACAATCTTTTAAATTAGAACAAATTACATTAAAGTCTGTTAAATAATTTCGTTGACCATTGGTGACTAATATCTAAACACTTACTAGTACTTATACTTACTTAATTACTACCATTATATATGCGAAAGTAGCTGTCTGTTTGTCGTACTATCACGCTAAAATTTCTGAAGCAGTTTGAATGAATTTTGGTTAACAGATAGTCTAGAGCTTGAAAAAGGACATAGGCTACTTTTTAATGCGACAAAAGGGGATTTTTTAATATATTACATATTAAAATTTCAAGTTGCCCTCCAATACGTAGCGGAGACTTTGCACATCGAAATATCGTATAATTACTCGTACATCTACATGTTTTAGTTTTAACAATTTCTATCGTATGTCTGGTATATTCTAAATATATAATTACTCTATATCGTGTTATGCTGAATTACTTAGTTCTATTTCTACTACACACACCGGCATATTAAGCGGAACACAAACAAAAGTCCATAATTTAAAAAAATATGTTTTATTTTAAAATTTACTTAAGTAAGTAAGTAGCAGCCCATTAACGTCCCACTGCTGGGCACAGGCCTCCTCACTCCAAGGAGCGAGGGTTTTTAGAGCATAGACCCACCACGCTGCTTCACGGCGGATTGGCAGGCAGAGTACACAAGTGCACTCTCTATTCCTTCACTCTCATAGTCCGATGTGACGGGAATCCGACACGACTGGAGAGAGATCAGGCGCAGGACCGACGGCTTAACGTGCTCTCCGAGGCACGGGGGTGGATCACACCGCCAACTTCCCAACTTGGTGCAAATATTGAGAAAATCTTAATAGAAAACTCAATATTGATTTTTGAATTGGCTCAATCCAGGACTCGAACCCAGAACCTCATGTATGTAGTCGAACATGCTAACCACTAGACCAATGAGGCAGTCATTTGGACTGGATAGTGGGAGAGTGTTGATTTTTAGCATATCGTGTAAAATTAGTTTGATTTATTTATTTATTTATTTAATAGGAAGCCAACGTGTATACAACTTATCTTAATCTAGGTATACACTCTTATTTCTATTTTTTTTAATCTGGCGGGAAATCTGTTCTATAATACAATTGCAAAAAGTAAACATTGTTTGGACACATCCATCAGGAGGTTTCAACTGTAGATTGAGTGGTTTTGCAAAGTGAATCTTTTCGAGATTAAGACACTCACGAAAGACGGTTTCATCGAAACAATACAACACTCTCATACATACCACTCACATGTGCCATTGTTTCTAATTTTGTATCTCGTATTTAATATTAGTGAAAAACTTCAATGAAAAACATTCCACTATCATAAGTTAAATAAATAAGTCTGTAAAAATTCTCCAGTCATACATTTTGTGACCTTGTGATGTCACAAAATCAGCTCGCGTGACGTGCTCACTGTCTACGGATTAAAAAAAAGTTACTCATAGGGTTGCCACAATGAAACATTTTTAACTTGTTATAAATCACACTTTAAAAGTGAAACTTTATTGACGTGAATACGTCTTTAAAATGGCATCCATAGGGAAGCAATTAAAAAAAGGAATGGTAACGAAATAGGAGGGTACAGTTTAGTGTTATATCTAGATATCTATCGCCTCCATACGAAATTCAATTACACCACAGGATAGCTAATAGATCAAAGAATGGATTACGTTAAATAAGGACTGTAACATATCGGACGCAGCGGAGAAAGCCACGTTATGAGACGTATTCACGCAAAACAAACGGATGTATGCATAACACAGCCACACCCCATTTATTGGAGGAACAGCTTCATTGGTCTAGTGGTTAGCATGCTCGACTACAGACATGAGGTCCTAGGTTCGAGTCCCGGGTCGGGCCAATTCAATAATCAATATTGAGTCTTTTATTAAAATTTTCTCAGTATTTGCCCGAAGTTGGGAAGTTGGCGGTGTGATCCACGCCTGTGCCTCGGAGAGCATGTTAAGCCGTCGCTCCTGCACCTGATCTCTCTCCGGTCGTGTCGGATTCCCGTCACATTGGACTGTGAGAGTGAGTGAAGGAATAGAGTGTGCACTTGTGTATTATGCCTGCCAATCCGCAGTGGAGCAGCGTGGTGGGTCTATGCTCTAAAAACCCTCGCTCCTCGGAGTGAGGAGGCCTGTGCCCAGCAGTGGGACGTTAAAGGGCTACTACTTACTTACTTACTTACTTTATCACATTTATTACATGTCGCATTACAGAGCAGAACATCTAAAGACAATATGACAGCGCCCATCAATTTTCGTGATTAAGGCGTTAAAACAGCATGGCAACAAATAGATTACTGTTATCGTAATTAAATAAATTAAAAACATATGTTAATGATGATGAAATAAAAATAGGACACCTTTAGATTTACCTAACTTTAGATTCGAAGTCGTTCTACAGCATCATCCAAAGTACATTGGAAATAACAAAATTTTTTCTCAAAAGACAAGATTGGTCTGAGGTTTTTTTTTGTAAAATTTATAAAAAGTTATAGCTAAAAACAGATATTAGTTATAGAAATTTTCTCACTTTTTTGCTTATAACTTCTTTAATTTTAAAATTAGGGAAAAAGTTATATGAACATATTTGTAGATAAAGGGATTTGCTACAAATTATGTTTTTGGGATTTTTTGTAAGACGCATATTTTCCGAGATATCGCGAAAAAGGTGTTTGCACTCCTTTTTCCAAGATGGAAGCTAAAGACAAGCGCGGCAACCCCACAAACTTGGGGTTAAGCTTCTATTGACAAACACATGTCCAAAAAAATAAAATTGCGTCTTCTAAAAAATGTAAAGCTCATGTAACATTTTAATGGACTATAAAATAATTTGTGAAATTAGAAAATTTGTTACATCAATGTATATCGAATGTTATGTTATACAATCTGTCTTGTCAATAACATATTTCATACAGCAATGACTTAATAACTTAATAAAGTAAATAATATTACTATTATTTTCAGTTAGCATTACATTTTAGTTTGATTTCGTGATTGGAATCAAAATAACAACTACAGAAAAGGTATTATTGAATAACTATTAGTACGGTACGAATGGTGATAATTATTAAACATTTTTTTTTGTTTAATTTTTATAGATTACGTAGCGGATAAAGTGTTTCACTGGCCAAGCAAACTGTAAATGATTGAAAATGACTATTTTTACTCTGAAGCAGCCCTGATTAAAGGTGATGCCTTTTGTCTCACTAACAATACTCGGCCTCGTGAATGTCACGGACGAGTCTCGTTTTGTAACGACTTTTGTTAATCGTCCAATTGTTAATCGCGTCACGTCATCCTATAACACATCTTAGGATCGTTATTTGTTTTATTGACAATAAATAAATATCTGTATGTATCGTTACATAGACATCAAATAAATAACTGTGTATTTTATTCTACAAACATCTAATAAAATGCGCTGTCAACAGCTTTATAGACATCAAATAAATAACTCTGTATAAAGTTTTATAGACATCATGTAAACAACAGCATATACAAATTTGTAGACATTAAACACATTATTGTCTACATAATTTTATAAATAACAAATATATACAGTTTATATAAGAATATATATAGTTATAAATGACTTTCATTTAATCAATAATTGTCTATAAAGTTTTATAGGCAACAAATACATATAACAAATATAAGACTATCTATCCTATCTAACAGTACATATATAATATTATATACATCAAATAACTGTGTATACTATTGTATAAAGATCACATATACAGTTTTATACATATTGGCTGTTCCCAGCGGTGTCAACTGCATACTTACGAGTACTGATGCCTTTGAAATATGGGATCGAAGTTACAATGTAACGTTCACAAGAATTATATTTACATACAAAGACACAGATACATGTGATAAGTAAGCAAAGTTAGTATAACAAATATATATAAGGGAATAACTAACTCTGCTGCCATAATGAGCCAGTAGATAAACAAGACAATATTTATTATAAAATTGGTTGGCAGATTTATCTATTTATTTTGGGCAAGCAACGCGAGATAACAGAAAATTATGTGAATATTGCAATGTATTTGAACACGATTTCTGCTTACAAATTTTGGCAAATGGATTTATGTATCACTGTTATGTTTGTATATATATGCCGATGTTGTTTAATTAATTGAAAATCAGTCCAAAATTGATGAGGTTCGCCGAAATTTATATTCGAGTGTTTATTAGGTAACTGATGAGAGCTAATTTATCCCTTAATTACTTTACACAGCACCGTACTGGAATCCAATTTCTTTACTTTTTACGAGAAGGATGGTAACTACCCTTACCCAAAGCCTCACACGAGTCCAGACCTTTTTTTTTCAATGTTACTCCATGTTATCTAAGTGTGGGACTTGCAAACTTCATCAGTATACCCAATAAAAGCCAGGAGAACTTTTTTAAGACACTAACAACTAAGACACAACTTTTTAACGGATTTTAAGTGATCTATTCAGCACTTACACTCCAGATTGATTCGATTCGAAGAGTCAAGGAATTGGGAGCAAACGAGAAAAACTGAGTCTTCTGGCACCCCCTCTCCTGTGGCTGGGAGGAGCATCGACCGCATTTTACCTACACGTCCCTAATGCCTTCTTCTGCAAGAAGAACACCAGTCTAGACCTAAACAACTTGAACTTAGAAAATTTTGCCCGTCAGAAATCGAATCCAAGACCTTTTCTAGCGTAACAAGTAATCACACCATTACGCCAGCTAGTACGTCAAATATTACGAAATCTAATTATAAGGTAGAAATGCGTACGAGTATATTGACTCAATTAAGTAAATATGTGAAATATTTATATGTTTTTCAATTGAGGTCATAAGAGCATACGATAATCAACAATAAGAGATTGAAAGTTGATTGTAATAGCAAAAACCGTTATGATTACAACCTCTCTTCACTCTAAATGTTGTCTGGAAGAGATAAAGCAATAACATCGCCTTTTGTCTAGAAGAAGTAGTTCTTTATACTATCAGCTAATCCAGAATGTTTCTGCATAATTTTTATAAATATAAAATAAGTTAAAGAACAAAAAATAATTTTTTTATACAAATTTTCTCACTTTTTTGCTTATAACTTCTTTAATTTTAAATTTAGGGCAAAAAGTTATATAAACATATTTGTAAGTAAAGCAATTTTCTACAAATTATTTGATTACAAATTTTTTGTAGGAAGCATAGTTTTCGAGATATCGCGAAAAAGGTGTTTGCACTCCTTTTTCCAAGATGGCGGCCGGGGGACAAGGGCTGCAACCCCACAAACTTGGGGTTAAGTGCCTATTGGCCCCCACAGATGTTCCAAAAATAAGATTGCGTCGTCTGAAAAATGCAAAGCTTTTGTGTCATTTCGATGGAATATCAACCTGGTATATAAAAGTGGTGTACTATAAGTGAATAAAAAAATGAAGACGTTCCACCAACTACAAGTGTTCCAGTACTATGCTGTGATGAAATCATCAAAGCCATATTACCTCATTCCAGGTTAGTGCAATTACATCTTAAGGTGTGTCTTTACTTACTTTAAGATTAATATAATCATATCAGCAATAAAAATTATGAATGACTAAAGTAAAGACCTAATAGACACACGCACATACGAACCTCACCTAACGAAACTTTGAAAGAAAAAATTAGGCTTAAAAACTACCACTTGCACTAGTCGAATAATTTAGTAACGGGGTTGAAATTAAAAGGAAAAATATTTGCATACAAGTCAAGGCCATACAGTAAAACTGATATAGAAGCCGGCAAACAGGTAAACTATTTTAATAAGCTCGACCTTTAAACCAAAGGTCGAATGGAGGTCAACGCTTATTAGGACTTATGCTTTAAACAAAACACCTCTTGCGTTACGAAACTGTTATGCGAAATCACGTAATAAGACAGGTAACAGATGGCCATTGATGAAAAACACAATTCACTTTATAACTCAGTGAGCACAAGGTGACATTCAAGTTTTATATACACACTAGTTGTGCCCATCGTTTTTACACGTATAGTTCCAAATTTTGTTGAAATACTAATAAATGAAGCATATTTATTATTTATTCATCAAAATTTGTCTGTTTACTAAATCGATACAACAACCAAATATAAAGATATGGCAAGGTCTAGCCCAAGCCTATAATGACATCCGATATAGCGACAAATCGCCTAAAACAACGAATTTTTATAGATATTCATCGGCTATAACGACCAATCGTTTATTCTTTGCAAGAAAAACGAAGTTAGCCTAAAAAATCAGACAAAAATGACCGATTATTATAAAAACTAAGTCTAATCTACAAACTGTACTGTAGGTGATTGTTTCTATTATAATAAACTCTTTTCCCTTTTTCCACGTATCATTTGTAAACAAGTTCTTAAGCAGAACAAAAACTATCACTTTAAATGTATTAAAAGCTTTCTTTAAAATTCGTCTGTCCGTCATTTTCGGTCAATATCCAAAACAGTTGACCCAATTTGTGACTTTAACTTCACTGACTAATACCTGTGTAAATAATAGCAACGCGAGAAAAATATCTGCTTGTCCGTACTAAGGATAGAAACGGTCTAAATAATGACAATGTTATTTCAATTAAAGTATTTTAAAAATATAGCGTAAAATAACTTAAAAGGAAATTGTGAAACAATATCTCCGCTAGTTTATTTCGACGTTTCATCAAAAGCGTAATGTCAATTGAGCGTTTTAAATGTGATGCTTTCTTACAGAACTTGTTTTATTAAAGCCTTTTATTTATTAAGTACAATGTCGCTTACGTCCACTGCATAAGGTAACCTAGTTCGTAATGGTGCACCCCCTTCTCCAGCACTGCCCCTCTCTCGCATGAATTTTTATTTTAATTTCATGATATCTCTTGAATGGAATATCCGATTTCAATAATTCAAAAAGTAATCATCAGGTATTGAGACAGTCTTGAAAATTAAATTATTTATTTGGATAAAAATGTATAAATGGTATGGATAACACGGTCTGATTTTGATCGGCATTTCTATCAATTTGTTAAATGTAAAAAAGTAGTTATAGTTACGTAACTACAATAGTAAGACATATGGTCTCGGGAAGTGTTTTGTAGATATTGATATATTCTATAATATTGTCGAACATTTTTTGTCCTATCATTAATACTCTTCACAGGGTATGCGATGAAAGACATTTTATGGCAAATTTTTTTACACCTTCGGTTGGTTTTAATAGGAATTTGTAAAGATTTCTATAGTAATCTAGTACAAAATATAGCCTGTGTTACTCAGTGATAATGTAGCTTTCTAATGAAAAAAGAATGATTAAAATCGGTCCAGTACTTTTTGAGTTTGTTCGTTACATAGAAAAATACAATTATTTCCTCTTTATAATATTAGTGTAGATTACTATATAGAAATTCATAGATAGTAAAACTTACTTTAAAATTGGAAATCAAAATGTAATGAAACATGTTTTATGTGACAGAATTCACAAACATAGTAAACTAGGAAGATCCGTGCCTTCCCAATTTTTTTAAATTGAAAACATAACACATAATATCCACATTTTTGAATATGTACGTATGTTTGTTTAGGTTTGTATGTATGGATATGTTTTTATCATCTGTTCAGGACTATTCAACTCACTACATTTACCATATTTAAAAACGTAAGTTCTTCGGTTTCTTCCTATTTAATATATTGTTAAAAATATCTATAAAAATAGGGTCCAAAATAAACAACTTTTAAATACTAATAAATAACAACAACTAGCTATTTGAAATGCTCAATTGACAAGCCTTATACTAAGATATACATTCTTAAACAAAATCATGCAAATATAATAACGAATACTTTATAATTTACATACATACATACATAGCATCACGCCTCATTCCCATAGGGGTAGGCAGAGACAACATCCTTCTACTTGCCACGATCCTTGCATATCTCCTTCGCTTCTTTCATTCTCATTAAACCTTTCATACAAGTTCGTTGGTTTAGAGTACTCTGGACCTGGCCGTTATTTAAAATGTCCTGGATTTGGTCCAGGAACGTTCGCCTTGTTCTTCCCCTTCCAACTTTCGCATTCACTCTTGACTCTTTATAATTTACAACTAAGAAAGGCTTGTTTTTATATATAGTGTAAAGCCTATTATCTTGCATGAGTTACAGTAAATTATCTTTAATTAGTCATACGGCTTAAACCAAAACTTCCTTCTCCGAAATCGGTTAAAAATACATCACGCGGCAAGGTTGGCATCGCCACTGCACAGCTCAATGTCACGGCTTCATTCAATGCTGGCAGTGATGCGACTAGTGGTTTTCTATGTCGAGTTTATTATTTCTTACTATTTACCGTGGTGTTGCTCGCGTAGTTTAGGAATACCTCTCTTATTGAAATTTGTTTTAACATTCAATCGCTTACATTACAGCAATAATAAAAAAATATATTCTCACATGATTTTTGATGTCATAACGTCTTATTGTTCTGCCTGAGCCGAGCGTGCGAACAAAAGCGTTGAACAAGCGATAGAGAGGCGCGATCGGCCTAATTGTAATTGTTCAAAAAAACAATTTTTCGTTTATATTTTCTTATGATGTTATTACGTAAAATTACCGTCCTTAAAGCGACATTACAGACTACCAATTACTTTTTTTTATTAAACTGAAATTAAACCCATTACACGCACTAATATCATCACAATTAACTCTCTGATCCCTACATTAACGTCAGTTATAAGGCTTTGTTAGCATTAAACTATTACAAGACATTAATTACTGTGTAATGAAGCGACATGCGTGAGAGAGACGTTAGTGAATCAATACCTTGTGGTGTGTTCAATTAACGGCACTAACAAACATACATCATTAACAATTTCACAAGTACATATTTATACCTCCTATGTATAAAGGTCAAAGTACAAATTGAATATAAGCTTTCAAAGTTTATATTTGATACATATTTTAGACTTTGAAGGGAAGCTTTTTACTGAAACAAAATATATTTAATATGCACTAAAACTCCTGATTATTGATGAAAGTACTCATCACGATATCACTGGAACCATAAGGCGTAGACTTGAAATTTGGTAGAAATAGTCGTTTTGCCGAGTATTCTATTTATTATTTTGTTATTTGTAAGACAATTTGCTTAAATTAATGAAAATGCTACTCAAAAAACATTCCACGCAGACTAAGTCGTAGGTTCAGCTAGTTACATATATATCCATATAAAGGCCTTTTTTGGAGAACTCAAATGTCATGGCATATGGCAAAAATGGACGAGAGGTGATAGGTGGGCATAAATGTCATAAAAAAGGTAAGGTAAGTAGCAGCCCATTAACGTCCTACTGCTGGGCACAGGCCTCCTCACTCATATGAGAGAGGGTTTTTAGAGCATAGACCCACCACGCTGCTCCACTGCGGATTGGCAGGCATAGTACACAAGCGTACTCTATTCCTTCTCTCTCGTAGTCCGATGTGACGGGAATCCGTCACGACCGGAGCGATCAGGCGCAGGACCGACGGCTTAGCGTGCTCTCCAAGGCACGCAGATGGAACACATCACTAACTTTCTAACTTCGGGCAAATATTGAGAGAATCTTAATAGAAAATTCAATATTGATTTTGGAAGTGAGTCGACCCGGGGTTGCGGTGTCCTGGGTTCGAGTCCCAGGTCTGTAGTCAAACATGGTGGCCACTAGACCAAGGAGGCAGTTAATCTTAATTTAAAATAATCATATTTTTAACATACATACATACATAGCATCACGCCTCATTCCCATAGGGGTAGGCAGAGACAACATCCTTCCACTTGCCACGATCCTTGCATATCTCCTTCGCTTCTTTCAATCTCATTAAACCTTTCATACAAGTTCGTCGGTTTAGAGTACTCTTGACCTGGCCGTTATTTAAAATGTCCTGGATTTGGTCCAGGAACGTTCGCCTTGGTCTTCCCCTTCCAACTTTCGCATTCACTCTTGACTCATAAATCCTTTTTGTCAGTCTCCTTTCATTCATTCTCTCTACATGCCCAAACCATCTAAGCATACCTTTCTCAATTTTAGTCACTACGTCTTCTTTTATACCACAACGTTCTCTTATCACACTATTTCTTACTCTGTCACTCAGTTTTAATCCACTCATGCTTCTCAACGCTCTCATCTCTACCGCATTTATTTTACTTTTGTGATTCTTCTGCCATACCCAACTTTCACTACCATACATAAGTGTTGGCACCAACACTCCAGCATGCACTGCCAGTCTAGCCCTTTGAGACACCATCTGGCTATTCATAAAAGCATGCAGAGCACCATTTACCATATTCCCTGCATTCACTCTCCTTTCGATATCACTTTCACATGTTCCATCTTTTGTAAATTTAGATCCCAAGTATACAAATTCTTTCACCTCTTCCACTTGTTCCCCATCTATCAAAATATTGCCATTCATCATAGATTCATCTCGTTCAAAAAGCATAACTTTCGTTTTGTTTACATTCACTTTCATTCCTTTCCCTTTCAAAGCTTCATTCATAATATTTAGCATCTCCTGAAGCTCGTTAGCGGATGACGCAAGTATTACTTGATCATCAGCGTAGAGTAAACATTTGATGAGTAATTCATTCATTCTTAACCCATACATACTTTCTTTTAAATCTGTCAAACATTTATCCATGAAAAGGTTGAACAGCCATGGTGACGCAACACATCCCTGTCGAACACCTCTTTCGACAGGAAACCACTCCGTGTACGCTCCGTTTATTCTGACACAGGCACTAGAACCCTCATAGAGAGACTTCAATGCTTGGATCAGACAACCGCTCACCCCATACGTAGATAACGTTGACCACAGCTCATTCCTCACCACTCGATCATAGGCCTTTTCTAAATCTACGAACGCGCAATAAACTTTTTGGTGTTTAGCCAAACATTTTTCAGTTATGCACCGTAAAGAAAAGACCTGATCCGTACATCCCATTCCTCTTCTAAATCCCGCTTGCACGTCCCATATTTTCCCATCAGTTTCATTAATCACCCTTTCAATTAATATCTTTGCATACAATTTGCCGACGACACTAAGAAGGCTGATACCGCGGTAATTTTTGCACTCCTGCTGTGACCCTTTTCCTTTATATAGAGGGACAATTACGGCCTTGCTCCAATCTCTTGGGACTTGACCTTTCTCCCAGCATATATTGAAAAGGCAGTACAGCTGAGCTACCACAATCCCGCGGCCAGCCTTCAGCATCTCGACTGACACTCTGTCATACCCAGCAGCCTTACCTGATTTCATACCTTTTATCGCTTTCATGATGTCATCCATACTAATCTCGCTATCACTTGTCTTACATTCATTGCTATCCGCAGAGGCCATATTTACCTCTGCTTCATTTCTTTCAAACAAACTTTCAAAATGATCCTTCCATCTCTTCAATATCCATTCTTCTCCTTTTATTAAACTTCCATCTAAACTTCTGATTTTACAAAGCTCCGAGGAAGTAGATCTCCCTCGGGCAAATTGTATTGATTTCCAGAAAAACTTTTTGTTTGACTGAAAATCATCAGAAAGTCTCCTATCATACATATCACTGTATTCTTCTTTTTTCTTTCTTACAGCTTCTTTCACGATTACTTTCACCCTTTTGTATTCCATTCTTGCCTTTTTTACGTCATCATTCGTTGCCTTTTGCATTCGTTGGTTCGCTTTTGTAGCCAACCAATCGGACCAAGCTTTCTTCTTTTCACACACAGCTGCTTGAACATTTTTGTCCATCCACAAATTCTTCTCTTTCTTACCTTTCCTCCTTTTAGACACGCCACATACATCAATAGCAGCACCAACCACTCCATCTTTAAATTTATTCCATAAACTTTCAATCTCATTTCCTTCGTCTTCACTCTTGAATCGCCCACTCAAATTTTTCAGATATTCTTCTCTAACATCCTCTTCTTGCAATCTCTCCACTTTTATTCGTTCAAGAATGCTCGAGGTTTCCTTCTTTCTATGGCGCCACCGATTAAAAAGACCACCGATTCGGGCAACGACCAGGTAGTGGTCAGTATCGATGTCGACCCCGCGGTATACTCGAGCATCTAGAACTTTCTTCTTCAGTTTTTCGTCCACAATTACAAAATCAATCATACTTCTAGCATTCCCTTCTTCCCTTGTATACACATGAATCCCCTTGTGCTCAAACATAGTGTTTGCCACAAAAAGACTATGTTCCACACATATTCCAAGCAAACTTCGTCCATTTTCATTCACCCGTTTGTCACCAAACATACCAAGAGTCCTTTCATATCCATCACGTTTCACACCTACCCATCCATTAAAATCTCCTAACATAATTATTCGCTCATTCGGTTCACATTCATTCAACGTATCACTCACACTTTCCCAATACTCATCTATTTCTTTTTGGGCTTTATTGGACTTTCTGGTGCCCAGATCCGTCGGAGCATAAGCACCCAAGACAAAGATCCGAGTAAGTCCAACTTTTAGCCTGATCCAGATGAGTCTAGGACTCACGTATTTCACTTCTTTCACACAATCATCCATTCTTTCGGAAAGTATGATACCAACTCCCTGACAGCCTCTCTTATCACTGCTTACACCAGACCAGTAAGCTGTGTAAGGGCTATGTTTCGTGGTATCACATCCTTTCCTCTTTGTCTCATTCACGCAGAGTACATCTATGCACCTATCATGCATCATCTGGCATACTTCATCAATCTTTTCATTCATTCCTCCTCTTACATTCAAAGTAGCAAAGCGGCTCTCGGTAGCCCGCTTTTCGCCCCCATTAGGAACGTGACGTGATGGATTGCGAATCTCATCGCCGCCATTTTTGGAATGTAATAATATCACCATTGCGTTCCCACGAGTAGCAAGGGAACATAGGTCCATTCTGGCAGAGCCCCGCATGCCAGAATAAGGCTAGCCTATTTCTGGGTTCGCCCGGTCCCAGGGCCACCGCTTGCGACTAGGCAAATGCCCCTAGCCATGAGTCCCTCGGCACGGTACACCTTGGACTGGCAGGAAGTGGGTAGGAAAATGGAATAAAAGGGGGGAACGGGTCAAAAAGATAGGAACTTTGTAAGGAAGAGAAAGGAAAATATAAGGTAGTAGGATATTACTGACTCGGAAGACTGAGAAGATTCAGTAATAGCTCGGGGAGCCGGGATCGCATACCCGTGTACCATACTATGACTATCGGACAAATAGACAAAGATGTGTACCCCCTGACCTGTATTTTTAAAATTAGCAATATTTAAACTCCATCATGTTAGTACATCTAAGTAAAACGACGGTTTTATAAAAAATTACGTTACTAAAAAAACCAGCAATGAAACACAAAATAGCTGACGTCTCAGCTCGGGTCAACTACCGCTAGCTGCCGGTGCGGGCGTTTGTATAAACTTTCGTTTCTTTATTCTGTACTAACATGATGAAGCGTATATAATGCTAATAAAACGTTTTAAACAAGATTTTTTTAAATCAGAATCGATTTATTTCCGTCTCACCATCAAATGTATTATTAGTACTATCGTTTGACTTTGTTTTCGGAAGTGTCCTCCTAAAACCTTGTATAACGATGTTTTATACAGCTTAGCACGAAAGAAGACGATAAATACGCTTAATAGTATTCACGTTTGTGTATATTGTAATTTACATAGTGTAAAAATGCTACAGTTTAAATATTATTACACATTTACAAAACCTATTGACGTCATGTCATGTTATGTCTGAATATGGTAATGAGTATTCATTTTTGAAAGATTTGTACTTGTAGTTTCTTAAAGTTTCCATTCGGAAAGTAAAATTTTAATAATACGTTGTTGTTCGTACGGAATACGTGTTGATTTTGATTCCTTTGGAATAATGAAAAACCCGTTATTAGTGCGAGTTTACGTCGCGAAAGCAACACGTATGACTTATATCAAATCAAAGGGGGAATGGAAAGGAACTCTCTCAGTAAATTTCGCCTATATCTCGATCCCGTGGGAATATCGGGATAAAACGTTCATAATAAGAAACTACGTTGCAAAAGGATAATATACAATGAAATTCAAGTCAGTCTCTTGAATATTTTTGGAGATATCGCAGTGAGTAGCCGTTTCACACTTATACATATCCGGATCCCATGTGAATATCGGGAAACTCGTTCTTAGTGAGTGTCTGCGTTGTCTACGTTAAAAAATAACTTATAACCTTTTTCAGGCTGTAGACTATCTGTGTACCAAATTTCTTTTTAATCGGTTCTGCACTTATGGCGTGAAAACGAGATAGAGTTACTTTCGCATTAGTAAGGAAGTAAGGATTAATAATGTTAACGAATTTTATTATAACTTGCCAACTACTTTCTGATGCTTTATTATTCATAATTATATCTCACATTATACTCTTCTCGTGCCAAAGACAAAACGTATATCGCTCTCTTACGCCACCGTCAATTATATCCACTTATAAAACTCCCCATTCGAAGGGGTAAGTAGAGACCACGTTCTTCCACTTGCATATCTCCTTCGCTTCTTTCATTCTCATTAAAACTTTTATCCAAGTTCGTCGGTTGAGAGTACTCTTGACCTGGCTCTTATTTAAAATGGCTTGGATTTGGTCCAGGAACGTTTCTCTTGGTCTTCCCCTTCCAACTTTGTCATTCGCTATTGACTCGTAAATCCTTTTAGTCGGATCTCCTGTCATTCATTCTCTTTACGTGCCCAAACTATATAAGCAAGCCTTTTGCAATTTTACTAACAACATCTTCTTCAATACCATATATAGGTATTGGCACCAACACTCCTCCATGGACAACCAGTCTTTAGAGACCATCTGTCTATTCATAAAGGCGTGCAGGGCACCATTTACCATATTTCCTGCATTCACTCTCCTTTCGATATCACTTTCACATGTTCCATCTTTTGTAAATTAATTTAAAAATTAATAATTTAAAATCTTACTTAGTACGATAAAAATCTTGGGAGCGAATGAATTACTCTAATCTAAATACAATACATTGATACAATAATGTAATGACGACAATAATAAAAATATACCCGACTGAGTTTATTGTGGGTTCTTCTCAATACAGGGTGCGAAGGAACCCTCGTAAATTTAGATTCCAAGTCATTCTTTATTAACATCATCAGTTGTATAATGGAATTAATCTGTGGAAAAACCCGTATTTGATTTTAAAGTGCTGTAAAAGCCTACTTGCATAAAGATGTTTTGAATTTGAATATGTGTATATATTTAATTATAAGTAGGAATAAAAAAGCAAGCATTTATATGTTACAATAAACAGAGTTTTTTAAAGAAATACAAAATAAGAATTAGTTTCATTAATCTTGTACTTAACCTTAAGTTTTATGATGATGTAAACTTTATAAGAATAAACGTATTTTTAACTTAAATAATATAACTTGTTAATAAGTTAAGAAACCTTGGAGTAAATGTGTAATCGGATGACCGATATGTTATTCCTACTTATATGTTATTTCAACAACGATAGGTCAAATTTAAGAAGTATTTTCTAACTTTTCTGAGTCTGGACTGGTGGGAGGCTTCGGCCGTGGCTAGTTACGCTACAAGACGAGGCACCAAGCAGAAAATTTGTGTTCCTGCTGTATTTACCAGATTAACGCGTTTCTGATACATACATACATAGCATCACGCCTCATTCCCATAGGGGTAGGCAGAGACCACGCCCTTCCACTTGCCACGATCCATGCATATCTCCTTCGCTTCTTTCATTCTCATTAATCCTTTCATAGAAGTTCGTCGGTTGAGAGTACACTTGACCTGGCCCCTATTTAAACTGTCCTGGATTTGGTCCAGGAACGTTCGCCTTGGTCTTCTCCTTCCAACTTTCCCACCTTTGACTCATAAATTCTTTTTATCAGTCTCTTTTCATTCATTCTCTCAACGTGCTCAAACCATCTAAGCATACCTTACTCAATTTTTATAGCATGACGTTCTCTTAGACGTCGATTATATGCTTATTGGATTGAACTGTATCATAATTTATCATCAGGTGAGATTACAGTCTTACACTAACCTCTCATTGGTCTAGTGGTTAGCATGTTCGACTACAGACATGAGATCCTGGGTTCGAGTCCCGGGTCGGTCAACACAAAAGTTCACATTTCGAAATCGATACCGAGTTTTCTATTAAGATTTTCTCAATATTTGCCCGAAGTTGGGTAGTTGGCGGTGTGATCCACCCCCGTGCCTCGGAGAGCACGTTAAGCCGTCGGTCCTGCGCCTGATCTCTCTCCGGTCGTGTCGGATTCCCGTCACATCGGACTATGAGAGTGAAGGAATAGAGAGTGCACTTGTGTACTATGCCTGCCAATCCGCACTGGAGCAGCGTGGTGGGTCTATGCTCTAAAAACCCTCGCTCTTCGGAGTGAGGAGGCCTGTGCCCAGTAGTGGGACGTTAATGGGCTGCTACTTACTTACTTACTAACCTCTCAGCAATAACTCAGCTGTTAAATCCTTCTAAACATCTTTCTAAAGTCTCAAATAGAACATCTATAAAGTTAATTGGAATCTTAATGGATATATTCTTAGAGAAAAGTCGTTTTGTTCCTTCGCATGCTAATAACCATTTATTCCGCTCGGATCTTGTTTATGCGTGTTCGGGTAATAATTTTGCAGATAATGTTACATAAGTATACATACATGTTACCAAGTTAACATTAAAACGTAGTACATGCGATCTGCCGAAGGTGAAAATCATTAGTTGCAATTATCGTCCATTTATCTTCGTAAACAAATTCATGGTATATTTTTTTTAGTGGTAAAGGTTTAACTTTTTCATAACTACACTCTGTCAACTTTAACTCTATATCTTAAGTATAGGGCCTTTGTTATAGTACGTATTATATAACTTTTATTTTTTAACTAGTCTGTGTGTGTTTTCGCTACAAACTCAAAAACTACTGAACGGATTGCCATGCATTTGTCATCAATATATAGAGTAATTTTCGAGGAAAGTTTGTGTATATAACTTGTCAAGTATTTATATAAATTGGTTGAAATATAACAATAAATGTTGAAATAGTTCGTAATCAAGCTATCTAGAAGCTTTCATTGAAAACTATGCTTTATCACTTAGTGATAAAACAAAACAATCTACGGTAGACTAATTTATCTATTATAGATCTACAAAACAGTTCATGATGACATATATCTATCTTTTTAGGATAGCTCACTACATTTTTTTAAGAAAATGGTCACGTACAATGTCCTTTTTGGAACATCTTATATAGTAATAATGCCTTTGTTATAACTTTTATTTTTTAACGAGTCCGTGTGTGTTTTCGCCACAAACTCAAAAAACTACTGAACGGATTATGATGCAATTGTCATCATTAGATAGAGTGATTCTCGATAAGGGGTTGTGTCTATAACTTGTCAAGTATTTCTGCAAATTGATTGAAGCTTTCATTGAAAACGCTGCCTTATTATATATTAGAGATAAAACAAAACAATGTACGGTAAAATAATTCCTCTATTATAGATCTACAAAAAAATCCACAATGACATATATCTATCTTTTCATGATAGCTCACTATATCAATTTTAAGAAATGGTTACGTCGAATGCTAGTACAATACATACAGTATTAATACTTATCAACTTAAATGTGTTAGTAATCTTAAATGTTTCATGTTTTATTATTACGATCTTTTACAAGCTATAATTTAAATTAATATCAGCTACTTTTTCTCTTCTAGAACTAGTTAACAGCCATGATGGTCTAGGGGGTGAAAAAGTAGGGGTTTTCCTTCAGAGAACTCCTGAAAGAAGAAGCCTGTATCCAGAAGTAGGATGTTAATAGGCTATTACTTAGATTACTTTACCTTTATAGAAGTGTTACATAAATAAAGATTAGCTGTTCCCCGTGGTGTTACCCGCGTAGTTCGTAATTCCGTTGGAATAACGGAAATACCATTATTAGTGCAAGTTTGCGTCGCAAATGGTACGAATTAACGAATTTCAAATCAAAGTGTGAACAGTAAAGGAAATCTCTCAGTAAGTTTCGCTTATATCCGAAGCCCGTTGGAATATGGGACAACACGTTCTTAGTAGATAACTGTGTCGCAAGAGGATAATATAAGCCAAATTTCGAGAAAAACTGTTAAAAATTTTTGGAGATCTCGCAGTATGTGGTCGTTTTTCGTTTATGTATATCCGGATTCCGTGGGAATATGGGGCAAGCCGTTCTTAGTAAATTACTACGTCGCAAGAGGATATTGTATGACGAATTTCAATTCAATTTATTGAATTTTTTTGAAGATCTCGCAGTATGTGGTCGTTTTTCGTTTATATATATCCGGATTCCGTGGGAATATGGGGCAAGCCGTTCTTAGTAAATTACTACGTCGCAAGAGGATATTATATGACGAATTTCAATTAACTTTCTTGATTTTTTTGGAGATCGCGCAGTATGTGGTCGTTTTTCGTTTATATATATCCGGATTCCGTGGGAATATGGAGCTAGCCGTTCTTAGTAAATGACTACGTCGCAAGAGAATAATATAAGCTAAATTTCAAGTCAATCTGGTGAATATTTTTGGAGATCTCGCGGTAAGTGGTCATTTTTGGCTTATATAACCGGAATCCGTGGGAATATGAGGAAAGCCGTTCTTAATCTACGTTGTCTACGTTTCAAAGGTAGACTTTGTCCTTTCTCAGGTTCTAGACTATCTGTGTACTAAATTTTATTTAAATCGGTTAAGTAGTTTTGGCGTAAAAGAGTTACTTTCGCATTCATAATATTAGTAAGGAAGTAACGATTTTCTATATAACGAATAACCTACTGTACGATGGTAATATGTTCTGACGGATGCGTTTCGAGGCCATGCCAATCTCATCATCCAATATCCTTGTCACCATCTGGTTACATCTGACTGCGTTTAACAAACTAGATTTATACCAGATTTTAATAACAAAGACGTTTTTACTTACTATACCAATGATATAATTGAAATGGAACTTCCTATCGCATGGTAGTGTATGTTTAATTATGATTTTCTTGAACGCATTAATCTCAGGAACTACTGGTTCGATTTTAAAAATTCTTTCAGTGGTACATAACTCAATTATCGAAGAAGGTTGTAAGCTATATATCATTGCGCTAAGACTAACAGGAGCGGGATAACAATAAAGAATGTTTCAAAATCGGGGTATTTTCCTTTTGAGAGCTTCCGTTGCATGTGCCACGTAAACGGTTAAAGTTTCGCAAAAATCATGTATGACGGAATTACTCTTCTTAAAAAGTTCTAAAAAAAAGTCTGCAATAGTATACCTCTATCTTTTAAGGTTGGCTCACTATAACGTTTTTTATGTTAACCGAATCTGTTCTATATAGTATAAGATGGAATCCTCCTGTGATTTACTTACTAATCATGGTCCTATCGGAACGGAATCTTTTTTGCTGATAACATGGAAAATATCCACATTAAAAAAACCTACCAGACCACCGTCGGACAAATTAGAAAATGTAATTTCCTATATTTCTCCAATCGGTAAACGATACCAGGGCTTCTGTTAGCAAAGCGAGTACTTGCATCGTTGCATTACGCAATAAATTCTTAAATAACTAAGGTTTTCCATAAAATTTTCAGTGCTTACCAAATTTTGTTGATAAATTTATCGAGAACCCTAGAGACTTATACAGATTTGAAAAAATACAACGTATTGCTTGAATTTAGGCAGTTTTCACCGTAATAAAGCAGTATTTAATGTATTTACATAAAACAACGAGTGTTATTCAAATAAAATAACATGCCTCATTGGTCTAGTGGTTAGCATGTTCGACTACAGACATGAGGTACTGGGTTCGAGTCCCGGGTCGGGCCAATTCAAAAATGGATATTGAGTTTTCTATTAAGATTTTCTCATTATTAGCCCGAAGTTGGGAAGTCGGCGGTGTGATCCACCCCCGTGCCTCGGAGAGCACGTTAAGCCGTGGGTCCTGCGCCTGATCTCTCTCCGGTTGTGTCGAATTACCGTCACATCGGGCTATGAGAGTGAAGGAATAGAGAGTACACTTGTGTACTATGCCTGCCAATCCGCAGTGGAGCAGCGTGGTGGGTCTATGCTCTAAAAACCCTCTCTCATATGAGTGAGGAGGCCTGTGCCCAGCAGTGGGACGTTAATGGGCTGCTACTTACTTATTCAAATAATAAAAGGTTGAATAAATTTATATAAACTTTGGTATTGAGAAACAATGACCTTAGAACGTTACGTAAAGTAAACGATGTTTCTTTAAACTTTTACCATTATATCTCATGATCAATGAAAGTTAGGAAGGTATTTTTATAGTGTATATATTATTCTCGCACATTCCAGGTACCTATACGATGACGTGTTCGTATGGAAGATTTCATGCGATATTCAGATTCTCCAAAATTTGCAGCTTCGGTAGCCAATTTCACACAATCCGGCCCGGTTACCGGATAGCACCGAGTGTTAGTCAGGTCGTCCAACAAATCACATTCTTTATTTTCTGTATTCATGATAGAGGTGTTGTTTTCTTGGGGGATGATATCACGGTGGGTCCCCATCTCCTTCCGTGTCAGTCATTTAGAGGGTATTTCCGCGGAAAGCAAAGGCAAATGGAGTTCCATTATAAAAAGAAAATTGCTCATCAGAGGTGGTTGTCACAACCCTCAGAATTGAGGAAACGAAGCAAGGAGGAGGATATATTATTCAAATATATAAGTCTAAACCTAAGTGGGCATATTGGTTATATAAAAGATTGAGCCTTTCATTCATTTAGATAGATTGATAAAACTCCCAATTGCATTCTACATTGTACGTTAAATTACCTTACAATCTAAATAAAACTAAACAGATATACAAAGTAACAAATAACAGGTAATAAGTATTATGATTTTTATAATATATACGTTAAATAATCTACATACAATGTATATTTTATGGCAACTTTTCAACTATACGATTACGTGATAGTTGTGTTTGAAATATCGGGAAAAAACGTTAAGGACTAAATAAATAAATTTACATAGCATACGAGATATAAATCTGGTTTAACTATTATAAAATATGAATAGAATTTTATATTATATCTGACAGAAAATCAGCTTTGGTCACGTTTTATCTTCGGAGCGATAAATGTACGTGATAGTGTTTGCCAAATTCATAATATCCATGGCCGACGTTTAGTTATTTTTAGTTGCATAAGAGAAGCTATTGAAAATTTGGTAAAAACATGGCATTACAAATAACATATTATATACCTAAATTATAAAGAGGAAACATTTGTGTTTTTGTATCTATGTTTGTAACGTTTTCACATAAAAACTACTGGACTTGTTTCAAAAATTTTCTTACCAATAGAAAGCTGTATTTACACTGAGTGATATAGGCTATATTACTTTATAAAACTCATTGGTATGACTGCCTCATTGGTCTAGTGGTTAGCATGTTCGACTACAGACATGAGGTCCTGGGTACGAGTCCCGGGTCGGGCCTCTCTCTCCGGCTGTGTCGGATCACCGACACATCGGACTATGAGAGTGAAGGAATAGAGAGTGCACTTGTGTACTATAACTGCCAATCCGCAGTGGAGCAGCGTGGTGGCTCTAAAAACCCTCTTTCATATGAGTGAGGAGGCCAGCAGTGGGACGTTAATGGGCTGTTACTTACTTACTTACTATTTTATAAAAAAAAAAATAGGGATCCCTAATAAAAATGCATTGATGTAACCCAAGGTGTGTTAAAATTGGTCACAAAAATCTGTCATCGTTTGCGCTGGGGAAACTTGAGGATAGAACAAAAAAATGTTCTACAATGTTATAAAACGTATCCATAAAAAGTCCAACTTCAGCAGTTATGCCACTATAACTACTTTTTTACATTCTAAAAGTTAATACAGGTGCCGACAATAATCAATGTGACTACTACTAGCAGCTAAAAGCTACCGTTATATAAAATGTCCAAACTAAACTTGGTTGATTGAATAAATAGCATTTACCCACGACTTCGAGTTTTATATTATCATGAAATTCTTTATATAAAGTTCAGCCTCCCTCTGCTATTTTTCTTTTCAAAATCAAAGTAATCTATATTCAAGTAGGCTCAAAAAGCACTTTTGAATCGTCAGTAGTCTGTCCGTTGCTTACAAATCTACCACCGGTTCGGAAAGTTGAATCCGCTGAGAAGAAACCGGCAAGAAACGGTCACTTTTTTAAAGATAGTTTTGTGTGCTACAATGTGTAATATATTACTTCTGTGAACAACTGGAATCAAGTCCAAACATTTCTATCGCTTAAATAATCTTCATCATTATAATATGTAAAAGTAAAAGGATGTTTTTGACATATTTCTTAAAATTAAGTGGAGGCAAATCTAAAATAGATTGAGGTATCTTATTAAAAACGCGTATGCTCAATCCGACAAATGATTTATGAACCTTTTTCACTCTAAAATTCGGAATTACAAGTTGTATATTGTTGTATGTATATTATCACGGATTTATAAGATATTATTAAATATTGCGACGGTACTATGATTGATTTTTCTTTAAATTTATCTATTAGAGAAGCCCGAGATCTGAATTGTTTGATCCTAATTAAAAGGTGAATTTCGAACATCCTGATGCGTACTATCTCTCATCTGTCTAAATGCTGCAGCAAATTTGAAGCTTCATTATTTTTTTCTATATTATATGTAAAATCTCAATTCGCCACAATGTAAGAGGAATTTGACATCAATTAAAGTATTATTATTAGTTATATATAAATATATCACCATTATAAGATTTTTTTAAATAGTGGACTAGAATTATTGTTATGTTACCCTTATAAGGGTTTTTGCCAAAATAGTGGACTATAATTGTTGTTATGTCACCCTTATAAGTAATTTTTTTGCAAAAATAGTAGACTAGAATTGTTGTTATATTACCCTTATAAGGGTTTCGCCAAAATAGTGGACTAGAATTGTTGTTATGTCACCCTTATATGTATTTTTTTTGCAAAAATAGTGGACTAGCATTGTTGTTATATTACCTTTATAAGAGTTTTTGCCAAAATAGTTGAGTAGAATTGTTGTTATATTACCCTTAATTTTTTTTTGCAAAAATAGTAGACTAGAATTGTTGTTATATCACCCTTCATTTTTTTGCAAAAATAGTCGACTAGAATTGTTGTTATATTACCCTTATAAGGATTTCACCAAAATAGTGGACTAGAATTGTTGTTATGTTACCCTTATAAGTAATTTTTTGCAAAAATAGTGAACTAGAATTGTTGTTATATTACCCTTATAAGAGTTTTTGCCAAAATAGTGGAGTAGGATTGTTGTTATATTACCCTTATAAGGGTTTTGCCAAAATAGTGGACTGGAATTGTTGTTATATCACCCTTACAAGTTTTTTTTTGCAAAAATAGTGGACTAGAACTGTTGTTATGTTACCCTTATAAGAGTTTTTGCCAAAATAGTGGAGTAGAATTGTTGTTATATCACACTTATAAGATTTTTTCTTGCAAAAATAGTGTTACTAGTTGTTAAGTAGTAGTCTAATAGGCTACATAAAATTGATAATTCTTTTAAAGGTTAACTGTACAGGTTTCTATAACAAACTCCCCGCAAAAAGCTAATTGAAAAATCGTAAAAATTTGATACACTGGACGGTAAAAAAGCGTAGGAGTAGATGTATTGCTCTAATTATAGTAGAGTAAATTATAATGACGTTGTAATGGTGATGATAAAAAAGTGACACCCGACTTAGTTGTAGTTAGAACAGAGCGGGAAAGAACCCTCGTATCAACTGATTTTAGGTCGTTCTGTGATATACCTGTCGTACATTGAGATAATATATGGAAAAAAATATAATTGACGATTCAAAAGTGCTATAAAAGCCTACCTAAATAAAGAAATTTTGAATTTGAACTGTAATTGTAACCAGGGTCTACGTCTATCGCTATACTAAAATATATCATACGTAATTTAGCGAAAACTTTACCAAACAAACAAACTCACATTCGCATTTATAATATAGTTAAATGAAACAACAGAAAATTTAGTCTTAGTATTGAATACATGCCAGTTAAATAGATAAAACACCATCCAAGTATTTGGCATCGACGTAACATTGCGAATAGTTTCCGGTCTATTCCAAATGGTGATTTAGTCATATAGAAATGTTTAAATAAATGCAAATGCAGGTTTTTTTATAGGAACAAAACATAAAATATTCGGTTCACTTCATTCAAAGTGATTTCCGCCTATAAACAATTAGAATAAATAAAGATTTAGGGATCAGTAAATATTAAAATTGACAGCAATATTCCCTTTTTATAATGATTGAAAATAAAGAGTTAACAAGACAGTAATAAATTGTCTATTTACATATAAAATATATGTGTAGATATGAAAAAAACATAAGCAGTTATTAGAACATTAATTTGTCATTGTTATTGTATATCGTAATTTAACTTTTGTATGAGAAAACTGAAGAATTTATAAAGTTAATTACATAAATTCTTAAAAAGCCTTTTTTTTCTATATTTCATGTATATAACTCATTCAAACGCACACATGAACGCACGTAAGCACGCACGTATGTACCCACGGATTCACGCACGCATATTTACCCACATATTTAATATTAAACAACCTCTACCTTTTACTTATTGTTGGATAATTGTAAAAATTAATAACATATTAACGTATTGCTCGTTAAATAAATGAAAAAATGGTATCACTATAAGTTAAAACAAGACGTCAGAAAAACGAGCTCTAACTTCGTCTAAACGAATTTAAAAATGGACATTTCTAACTCTTTCACTTTGTACATGAAGTACACTAAAATATATTGAAATTAATAGTCTTTTCACAAAGGTAAGGTAAGTAGCCTATTAAGGTTTCACAACTTTAAAAAAGCTTTTTTTCTTTTAAGAAAAGAGGAATTTAGAACATGTTTGTTACACACCATAATTTGTTATGGGTTCTAGATAGACAGATAAATACTTTTGTTAGAATATAGATAGTTGGCTGACGACACTAATTACTCTGAAATGTTGGGAGTTATTGAGTAATATAGTGGCAGCACTTAAAATACCATAAACATTGCACAATATCACGAAATGTTACGGAATACGAGGTAATTTAAACGTTAGTTAGCAATTTTCCTAACAATTTTGTGAGGATAGTCTTTCCAGCTGCTGCAGAAATAGTGCAAGTGTTATTTAAATAATGGAGAGAATAAAAGTTGTTAGTTATTGTGAATTTTTTTTTTATAATAAAAAACATCTTCAAAACAAATTATCTTTAAAACAATTTAACCACGCCGCAGCTGGAACGACTACCTCACAAAATTGTTTCGTTCGTTAATATTACCTCGTATTGCATAACATTTCGTAATATTGCACAATTTTTGCTGGTATTTTTAAGTTTTATCACCCCATTTTCTTTACTCTAACACATTATTGTACTCTAAAATATAACAAAAAACGCAATTACTGCATACAAAAAACAAAAGTGGTCTTATTCCATAAACAATCTTTGGTTAAAAGAAACTGTCAGTAATAGAACTCTGGTGGAGGTATGTAGTAGATAAAATCAAAGTATCCTTTATTGAAGTAGGCTCAAAAGCACTTATGAATCGTCAGTTGTCTGTCTGTTTAAACCGACAAGAAACTCAGCGGTTACTCCTTTAAATATAGTTTTTGTTTGTAACGATGTTAATAGTACAAAGCTATAAGCTTTCATGTGCAACTGGAGCCAAGTCCAAACATGTTTGTCTGTATAAATAACCTTTAATATTATTATCTGTGTTTTGTAAAAGGATTTTTTCGACATATTTCTTAAAACTATGCGGAGGCAAACCCAAAAGTGATTCAGGTATCTTATTAAAAATTTCCGAAACTTCACCCTAAAATAAGGCATTACAAGTTTCTTTTTATTTCTTGTATAATGAAGACTGTTTACTTAACACAAGGCGTGAAAGAACCGTTTTAATTCATAAGTAGACATACGTATATGTAATTTTATTTGAAAATTATTAAATAGTATTATTTTTTATCACCTAAAATAGTGTTAAACGAAAGTTATGCTTTTTGAAAGAGATGAAACTATGATGAATGGCAATAGTTTGATAGATGAGGAACAAGTGGAAGAGGTGAAAGAATTTGTATACTTGGGATCTAAATTTACAAAAGATGGAAGATGTGAAAGTGATATTGAAAGGAGAGTGCAGGGAATATGGTAAATGGTGCTCTGCGCGCTTTTATGAATAGCCAGATGGGGTCTCAAAGGGCCAGACTGGCTATGCATGCAGGAGTGTTGGTGCCAATACATCTGCATGGTAGTGAAAGTTGGGTATGGCAGAGGAATCACAAAAGTAAAATAAATGCGATAGAGATGGGAGCGTTGAGAAGTATGTGTGGATTAAAACTGAGTGACAGAGTAAGAAATGGTGTGATAAGAGAACTTTGTGGTATCAAAGAAGATGTAGTGACTCAAAATTGAGAAAGGTATGCTTAGATGGTTTGGGTATGTAGAGAGAATGAATGAAAGGAAACTGATAAAAAGGATTTACGAGTCAAGAGTGAATGCGAAAGTTGGAAGGAACATTTTAAATAAGGGCCAGATCAAGAGCACTCTAAACCGACGAACTTGTATGAAAGGTTTAATGAAAGAAGCAAAGGATATATGCAAGGATCGTGGCAAGTGGAAGGATGTTGTCTCTGCCTACCCCTATGGGAATGAGGCGTGATGCTATGTATGTATGTAAAATATTTTTTTTTTTTTTTTTCGAACTGTGTTTAGCTGTTAGCCCTACTGGCTTTTACAGCGTAACAGAAGGCACTGACTTTTTACACACAGATAACTTTAGAAGTCACACGCCAAAACTATTGGTTATATTATACAATATATAATATTTATGTTTATATGTATTTCAGTAAATACCTGCAGTGATATTATAATAATAGAGCATGTATTGTATACACAGACCTGCATTTACGACCTCGTGGCTATTAATAAATCGTTCTAATGCGCTACTTGCCATACCAAATGTTTGCGTGCAATGTTATCTCATTTCTCTTATAGTATAGTTACTTAATATTGTAGATATGAGATAATATAATGCAGTCTTTGCCAATACATTTAATATTCTGTTTCAATTATGGAAGGTTTTTTTATAAATCTTTAAATTGAATGTAGTAATATCTCATACTAGACCAGCTCTTACTTGCGTCATTTCGGATGCCTTTTTTGTAAAATTAAAGTAGCCTTAGTAACTTCTTATAATATCACCTACGTACCATTGAAAGAACCATCATAATTGGACCAGGAATTTCAGAGATTCGCGGGAACAAACATAAAGAAAGACCTATGTAACGTGTACTATCACCTCATAAAAGAGACAGAGAAATTGGTTAGGAAAAAGGTTATACTGAGCCAGCCTTAAAAGATAGCCATATGCTGGCCTGAACTTTTTTTTAGAATATTCAAGTGGGAACAATTCTTTCATACATCAGTTTTGCAAAACTTTAACCGTTTTCATAGCGTCAAAATCAGAACCTCAAAATACGACTTTGAAACATTCTTAATTTTTACACCGCTCCTGATAGTCTTACCTTAATGATATATAGCCTATAGCTTTTCTCAATAAATGGGCTATCTAACACAGAAATAATTTTTCAAATAGGAGCAGTAGTTCCTGAGATTATCGCGTTCAATCAAACAAACACTTCAGCTCTGTAATTTTATATTATAAGCGTATGTGCGAAAGTAAGTAACGTTTCTCCTCTCTGAACGTTTCATTTTATTTATGGATCTGCAGTTTATGTTGGCATTGGCTTTGAAACCATTTCATGTTATGTCAGACTTGGCTTGTTTTCTCCTGAAATATTCACTACTAGGGCAAAGCTTTCATAGCGGTATAATAAATAGAAAAGTAATTAATTTAAACGAAACGATAACGAAATTGTTTGAAATATTTTTGATCGCGTACAATACTATCAGGTCATTAGTAAAAGAATTATTCTAACATTTTTAAATTTGTATATCTTTTGAATAGAATGCCCGATTTTAAAAGTTTTAAAAGTAGTTTACAGGTATAGAAACGGTCTTTAATTAAATATCATTTAATAGGATAAGGATTAATACAGAGGTATGGAAAATATGGTTTGATTATTGTCGGCACTTTTATTAACTTCTAAAATGTAAAAAGTGGTTATAGTGGCATAACTACAGTTGTTGGATATATGGTATAGTGGACTTTTTTGTAGATATTAATACATTCTATAATATTGTAGAACATTTAATTGTTCTATCATCAATAGTTTCCGCATCGCACGCGATGATAAACTTTTTATGACTCATTTTTTTATACCTTGAGTTACATTAATGAATTTTTATTAGTTATCCCTATCTTTTTTGAGGAATTAATATATCTTATGTCACTCAGTGAAAATGCAGCTTTCTAATGGTGATAAAATTTTTGAAATCGGTCCAGTAGGTTTCGTATAAAAATATACACAAATGTTTCCTCTTTATGACATCACTTTAGATGTCTTTTAAGTTCTATATGCTATTGTAGATAAACAAAGTTGTGGGTTCTTGATTTTGATTGACATTTAAATGATTGTAATTCAACCCTCGCTGTCTTGAAACATCTAAAATCGATACACTACAGTCTGTCTGTCTTCACGTACCTATCATTTATCGATATAGTCGTAATTTCATTCAGCAAATAGTTGTATAGCGTGCTTATCTTGTATCTCAAATAACGCAATTGTAACTTCGGCTTTTGTATTTTTGTCACGTCACTTTTGTATAGCCATTTCTCAAAGTAGATCTTGTATTGGAAACGTTTTGCATCGTTTCATAATTAATTTACAATAGGACACGGTTATATTGATGTGGAAATACGTCAGGTGTTGCGTAATTAGCTCGTGATTACTTTAAATATATGTAATATATGAGGTTTTTTCTAAGTGAGTATAAATGGTGATACAATTGATTGATTTGTTTCTAATATTTAGTCAAAAACATCCTTTTATAAAAGGTTATATTATAGTATTTGATATCTTGCTAAATGAATTGAGTATTTAACACAATTTTCTATAAATTCCCTGCCCATAATTGAATCCAGAACCTTTGCGAAGCAAGCACACGATTCAAAGATTTTACGATTTTACGTCAAAACACCATTAGAGGGAAAAGCTATATAATTTTTAAATTAGATTAATATTGTCGTGCCATGACCATAATAAGGACTCTTTATACGTAAGGAAAAATGCTTTACTACCTTGGAAAAATGAAAAGGAAAGCTAAAGGAAAAGTCCTCGAATAATACAATTGCGTGAGGTACAGGAATAGGAATTAGGTAGAGTGGGCCAAGTGGAAAATGGCATTGATTAATGGCACTCAATTATTAACGGTTGAGTAAGGCTTTTTTGGGTAAAACGATTCTAAATTTATATCCAGAGTCACCAAATATCGCTGGTCTCTATAAGGAAAGTCAGATCTTCGGAAACAACTGTTCAAGAGAGCTGCTTGTAGTTGGATCCAAGTTATTTAGTAATCTATATATAAAAATCAATTGCTGTTAGTCTCGCTAACCCTCCAATGCAGTTGGACTTATTTGTCTAATTTCCAGGAAAGGTTTAAAAGGCGAGTACAATAACAATTTTGCTTTCCCTTGGAATCTATTCTGTCAAACATTTAATGTTTGTCTCGTTGTTCAGAAATCAAATTAAATTAAAAGGACTTATTTTGACATCTAACATTGACAACAAAAAATTTGTGATCGCAACTATCTGACGGACTTTGAGGGAAATCTGAGCGTAAAGGTCGCGTTTTTTTTATTACGAAATCTTTTTCTAGTTAATTTTTGAGCACATTTTTAACGAAAGTTGAAACATTCTACAAAAATCATTCAACTTTTTATCTATTGATTCTGAGGAGGCACGAAGTTTCTCGGATCAGCTAGTCTATATATATAAAAATCAATGCCACTTTTCGTTTTAATTTTATAACTCAAGAACGGGCTCACCTATCCAAACCAAATGTTTAGGCTTTGTTCGGACTATTTAGTAGATGGTTTTTGTGAAGTTTGCACAAAATCTGTCGAGGGGTTCTTCATTAATCACCTTTTTTGTAACAAACGAAGTCGGACGAATGGCGGATCAAATTGTTAATGGAGAGTTTGCTGTCAAACTGAAACTTATTTCGTGTTGAGAGCACAAGCATTTTGTTATGTCATTCATGCGGTCATTTCGTTATTATTAAAGCAAATTTTCAGTGATAATTATTGTTTTGTGTGTATATTTTTAAATATTGTTGAGTGCATTCATACAAACGGTGAGTGTGAAATTGTTCAAATGTACAATGTATATGCGTACTTTTCTCAGCTTTGTTTAATTTTGAAGTTTTGATCTGTTGAAGTTTAAAATAGCTAGCAATGAATAATATTGTTTTTTGGTTGAGTAAATGAATTTGATGTTATTTTTTTTATTTTTTATTATTTCACTTTATTACGTATCGGGCCGCTAGTTAATATATATATATAATTTCCAACACTATTACGCCATATTCTTTCTATGACGGTCTCTTTAACGCCAAGAATTTCTGGAAGAGATCTCTTTAAGACCGCCCAATTACACACAAAATGTAGCCTATCTTAGCCTCTTACCAAAAAGAACTTTTTGGTAACCAAAATGGTATACTATTTAATTCTCAAGTATACTTATTAATTAACTCTTTCAGTGCTGAAGTAATTTTCGCATATGTTGTATATGTAAGGATATTTGTAAAAAATAAATATATAGTTTAAAATACCTTATTTATTAAGCTGGAGCGAGCTACCTATGACGATCAGAGAAGCTAAATTTTTCTCTCCCTGAGCACTTCAACGACTATATATATTAGTATGTATAAGTTTATTATAATATATATTTTTTGTATGTATCTGTTTATGTATTCATGTAAGTCTTGTCGCTACTTATCGATATGGCTGCCTTTTTATACCCTATGATAAAGTTATGGGATCTATTTAAAGTATTGTTTGCGTTGTACAATAAAGTGTATTCTCTCTCTCTTATTTATAAAGTGTGCACAATATCTTCATTATTTCTTTAAATGGATTTTCGTATTTTTTTCTATTGTGTATAGAGGACATACCTACATATACTATTAAAATTATATCAAGCAACGCACTTTATGAGCATTCATAGAGCGACGTTATATCGACGGTGCGCACTCAAAGGGTTAAAGTACATATTGAAATATATATTTATTCTATTAAAGGCCAGTGTCTATTATAACATGTGGCAATACATAATATACTGTTTTTTTTTCTATTAAAGAAAAACGCGTGTCTAATTTTTGTATATACACTCGTGTTAACAATTGATTTTTTGTAAGAGCCTTCATTATACCTTGACATCGATACGTGACTCTACTTACAATATGCTCAGTAGATTATGTTAAAGACGAAATTTGTTTGTTACTAAAGAATATATATTTTTTCAATTAGATTAACAAGTAATTCTTTATGGTAAGACAATTTTTAATGTGTTGAAGCTATGATTTCTGATCCAGTGCCAATAACGCGTCAGCTGTAAGAATCTTTCCAAACAAAAACAATTATAGGTGTCTGTGACTAGACAATATCATTATAAGTAGGTAAATAAATCAATTTTGCAGTAAATAAAAAGAAACTGTACCTTTATTATGGTGAGTTCTTTATTTATATACAAATCTTTATTGTTTAGTTACATATTTTGTAAATTTTATAATTTCACAATTATATTAGTTGCTATTGTATTAAAATATTGATAAGTAAGTCCCAAAAAGACAAAAAACAACGAATGTGCTCTAGACCACACTACTAAAATAAAAGGGACCATCATGTTTAAGCAGTATCACTCTTTTCGTAACGCTGTACTCATGCAGTCTCCAGCTTACTCGTTAAATAGGCTTATTATGACTGTGATTAGAAAAGTCTTTGACAAAAGAACCTCAAACTTATAATTTAAAGTAATTATGGTCGAATTTCGACCACTGTTAATTTATAATTATACTACCTTGCAACTTAGACGCGAAGAATGTTTTTGGATAGCATTTTTAATCATTTAGGCTAATTATTTTATTCACTGAGTTACGTGCAGTGTTTCACTGCAGAGAACTTATTGTCCTTTCTCTATTGACTATAGACTGTCTGTTTATCAAATTTCATTCAAATCGGTTACGTAATTTTAGCGTAAAAGACCAACAGACAGGCAGAGTGACTTTCGTATTTATAACATTAGTAAAGATTGTAGTTCTACAATCTTGTGAGTTAAACTTTTAGAAAAACTTTGAATGACATATTTATTTATACCAAATCAAAAGCATAAAAATGTCTTTCAAGCTTCTAACTCCAAAACTCAGGCCCTAGACTATCTGTATCCCAAATTTCATTTAAATCTATTCGTTCCGTAGTTTTGGCGTGAAATGGCGACAGATAGAGTTACGCATTATAGTATTGGTAAAGATGTAATCCGTTTTATACTTCAACGATGTGCCAACTAAGTCAGAGAAGAATAATAAATTGTATATGAGGGAAATGTAATACATGGGAAGCCTACTGACCTAGAAAAATCGTTGGATATGGGCCATGAACGAAAGCTACATACAGTTAACGTGCTGCTGACATAATTTATTTGCCTCATTATTTAATCTCGTAAGCTACGGCTTATTAAATTGTGTACAAATCGATTGATTGTGGAATTTATCTGGTGGTGAATAGTTAGCTGCTCATTGGTCTATTGACTAGCATCTTCGGCCACAGAAATGAGGTCCTGGTTTTGAATCCCGGGTCGGGCTGATTCAAAATGAATATTGAGTTTTATATTAAGGTTTTCTCAATATTTGCCTGAGGTCGGGAAGTTGGATGTATGATCCATCCCCGTGCCTCAGAGAGCACGTTAAGCAGGTGGTCCTGTGCCTGATCTCTCTCCGATCATGTCGAATTCCCGTTGGATCGGATTATGAGAATGAAGGATCTATGCTCTAAAAAGCATCTCTCCTATGAGTGAGAATGCTTGTGCCCAGCAGTGGAATGTTAATGGGCTATTTACCAATAGTAAGCGGATATACACTCTGTAATACGAATACTTACTTAGCTAGTGGAAATCATGGATTTCATTCCTGTTAGGGCAATATTACACATTTAAAAAAAACACAGATGATATAGTCTAAGATGTAAGAGCGCTAATCTGATAAGAGACACTTCGACTCTTATGGTTTCTACACAGCATCTTATCGGAATACAAATCTCTTTGTTTTGGCGATATATCTTTTCTGGTAACTAGCCACGGTCCAAGTCTCCCACCAAATTAGAAAATGCAATTTCCTAAATACCAGGGATCGAACCCAGGACTTCTAAGGATAAGGTTTAATCAGAACCAATTTATAAATGCATATATTTTATAAACTAAGAGATTTTACAAGTAAATAATATAAATGGGTAAGGTAAGTAGCGGCCAATTGACATCCCACTGCTGGGTACAGGCTCACTCATAGGAGAGAGGGTTATTAGAGCATAGACCCACCACAGTGCTCCACTGTGAATTGGCAGGCATAGCATATAAGTGCACTCTCTATTCCATCACTCTCATAGTCCGACATGACGACTAACCTACACGAATAGTGAAAGATCAGGCGCAAGACCGACGGCTTAAAAGTCCTTTCCGAGGCACGGAGGTGAAGTGACTTTGGGCAAATATTGAAAAATCCTTGATAGAAAATTCAATATCCATTTTGAATCAGCCTGACTCGAACCCACGACATCATAACTGTGGCCGAACACGCTAACCACTTGACGAATTAAAACTAAAAAATTACTTCTACAGTTAGAAGTATTTAAAGTGTCTATTATGTTCACTACGTAATTATTTTAAAAAAATAGTTGTTAAGAGATACTTGATCGTTCCTTATTTAACATTTCTGGACTTGTAAAGCTATATAGTTTTGTATTCGTTAAGAAATCGAGTACCAAAGAAGTATAAGCGATTACGTTTTGAGCACTAAAATTTTAAGAGTGTTTTGTGATAAGAATTCAATTTACTGCGCTGTATAAAAACTATGATTTAATGTAAAATCTACCAACTTTATTGTGGTAACCCATTTCATGTATTATCTGATATCTATATATATAGAACAAAGACGGGTTTCTTACAACACTTATAACTCGAGATCTGCTGAATCAATTTTCATCGTTTTTGATTCGTTGGATTTATCTCCGCCCCAAATAGCATAATACATCTTTAAAACGTTGAAAACTCGATATGTGTAATGAATACTTAATCATTTCAATAAATGCTGATTTGTTCATTACATTTCAAACATTTGTTGTCCAATCCTGTCAAATACTGTAAAACTGCATTCAGAATTTTTTTTTAATTGTCTCGAAAGTTTAGATACTGTTGTATCAAAAGTGTAAATGTCTTTTTATAGGTTGTCTATGATTGTTCTTGATAAGCTATTCATACGTAGTGGTTATATACTCTTTGAGCTATTGTCTATGTCTCGAAAGTTCAGGCACTGTTATTATAGTTGGTGGTTTTATGTGGTTTTGGAATGCGACGTATGTCATTTATGAGATATTTCTATTTTTACTTTTACATATTTATATTAGATGTATGGAAAAATACAAAGATAACATGTGTGAATTTTACATCGAATTCGCGTCAGCTCAAGAAATCCCGATCTTGAGGTGAATGAGGAGATGCATAACCAGACTTTGTTCTTGATCGAAGATATGTGTTACCTTATATGCGGCAGTTTATTATTTTTTTAATTTTTAGTCTCATTTCATCACCATTCATCATAATAAAATACTTTTATGTTTCTATCTGTATTATTATTATTTTGTATCGTTGTATTACGTTCATTAAAGCCTAAATTAAGCTAAAAGGTAACACGACATTCATTGACTGTTAGGCGGTATGAAGTTCGCCGGGTCAGCTAGTTTATAATAAAAGAATACAAAAAGATTTAAGTATTAAGGGCATTATAACATCTATATATATATGTCAGTACAATACATGAAATATCATAAAATTATCTTATTTTAATCTTTATTTGTCAAGGTTTTTCTTTAGTATCAAAAATAGCTCATACTTTCGTTAATAAATAAGAAGTTTTTTTATTCAAATGGAATTTTTAAAAATAGAAACGTATTGTATGTAGAATAACTGATACTCTTAATATGTAGTAACTTTTTTTCATTTACAACAATAAAAACACATATCTTGTATCGTAATATATTTGCATTAGAAATATATGTTTTAGATTGAATATCAAGAATAAATTCTTCGAATACTGTAAATTCTGTAAGGCTTTCTGAAACTATAATTCATCAAGTTAAGATTTAGTAACTCAGTCATAGAATATAAGAATTACGATTTTTGGGTAATCGATTTAGAAAATAACATCAAAAACCAAATATCTATTTCTACCGTGTGATAGATTATCTTTTAACTATTTAGAGATTAGTATAAACATATCGTATTTAATCTTTTCAATAACAACACACAAATGTTAAGAAAATAAAATAATTTAATTTAATAAATAGTACGTCACAAAAGGGTCAACCCTTTGAACAGTTTTTATCTCGTTTATTTAAATTATACGAAAGTAACTGCACACGTGTAAAGTAAACTGATTAAAACAACAAAATCCGCGATTGCTAAAAACTTTTTGTTTAAAAACTTTCACTGTTTAGTAAATTTTCTTCTTAAAAACGAGAAATACCTACAACTACGCATTTCCCAATAACTTGTTATTTGTTCCATTTAACTTTAAATATTCTGAGTGTGATTAAATAAATAAGTCATTTGTCTCATTTTAATTAACGGTAACTGAAAATTTATTATAATATACAGAGTGTAATGAAAGCAATATCCCTAAACATCATCACATCTGGACATCTGAACGAGAATCAAGACTAATAAGACCATATCAACCTTTTTAAGATCTTTCTTGCTTAAAGATAATGAAACATCTTTTTCCCTGATAATTTATGACATTATATTTGATCGAATTGAAAATTCATTATAATATTTAAAGTGTAGTAAAAACAATATCCCCGGACATTATCATTCCTGGATACCTAAACGAGGATCAAGATTTATAACACCATATCAACCTTAAGATTGTTCTTGCTTAAAGATTATGACACACATCTATTTATCTGATAATTTATTTTTCTGAATTTGATTGTATTGAAAATTAATTATAATATTTAGAGTGTAATAAAAGCAATAGCCTCGTCTATTATCATGCCTGGATATCTTATAAAGATCATGAGTGATATCATGACACACATGTTATTAGCTGATAACTTATAACTCTATTTCTCTATAACATTTAATTTGTCTCATTTTACATTATAGTACAGAAAATTCGGTTGAATTACTTTTTTTTTAATAAACAGAATGTAAGAAAAACGCTATCCCTGGTCGTTATCATACCTGGGAATCTGAACGATGTTCAAGACTAATAAGACCATATCAACCTTTTTATCAATCTTTCTTGCTTAATGATAATGAATGACTTTCACTATTCTTTTTAGGTAACTTTCCTTTTTAGGTATAGCTTATTACCCTATTTTTCTATAACTTGTCATTAGTCTCATTTTACATTGTAGTAAAGAATATTATTAAATATTGGACCCGGATATCTGAATGAGGTTCAAAAATGACAAGACCATATCAAACTTTTTAAGATCTTTCTTGCTTGATATCCTGAAGATATTGCACACTTTTTTTTTACTGTCATTGATGTCATTTTAAATTGTAGTAAAGAATATTATTAAATATAGGACCCGGATATCTGAATGGGGATCAAAAATGGTAAGGCCATATCAGCCTTTTGAAGATCTTTCTTGCTTGATAGCCCGAAGATATTGGACACATCTTTTTAGCTGATAACTTATTACACTGTTCCTTAAGAATTTTGATTGACGTTTAGTTTATTAACAGTGAAACAATGACACGTCGCATCGAGTAAACCGCAACCTTGGTAACAGCGTTATCGCATTACTTATTCTAAGCGCGCTACGAAGATCGTGAAACCATGAAAGCGATTCGTTTTCCTCTAACATGCAGATAACGCATTGTCCGAGACTGGTGTTCCGGCCTTGAAAATAGCACGTGATACGTACCTCTAACAGCCGTTTTGGGGAAATCGATGCTTTCCTCTCGACGACCGGCAGCCGACTGAGCCAGTGTGTCAGGAGAACGCGCCCCACCCGAGCCTCCGGGTTATCACAGATGGGAGATATTCACGGCACTTTGAACTGATAATTGGACACAGGGTTTTTATATGTAGGGGTTTGTGAGGGTTTTTGTTATAGTTCGCGGGGCGTGTTGCGCGGCCGAGACGTGCGTTCTCTCCGGAGTGGGGCGGCGGACTGGTCGGAGCGAGCAGCCAGCGAGCCGGCGCCCCCCTCCCCCCGCCGTGACGTCGTGATGGTGGAAATTAGCAGCTTCCCGAGCGAGGGTCGTCGGATGTAGGTCACGGGGACTGGGCTGCACTTGCCCACTCTACCGTGCTGATACACTTGACAAGTTTAAGGACGTTACTGTAAGATTGGCCGCGTACAAACCAAGGAGCTACGGTCTCGTAGCTTCGGGTTACGTATGCGATTGCCTCTAGTTACTGCGATTATTCGTGCGATTTATAAGAGAGTCGCTAAAAAACAAATTCAGAGCAGTGAAAATAATGACAGAGCACGGCGTATATATATTAAAAAACTTGTTGTACGTCCATAAAAATATAGACTCTTTTACGAAAAAAAGTGAATGCACCTCATATAAATACATAAAATTGACAAGTCATTCAAGGGTATATGTTTCTATAACAAGCTCCTAGAAGAAGTTACAAAGATGTCTATGAGTAAATTTAAATCTTTTATTAAAGGAAAGCTAATATAGAAATCATTCTATAATTTGAAGGAATACTTGGAAGACAAAAAAGCTTGGGAGTGAATAAGTTAAATTATTTATTGTAATGATGATGACATTAAAACAAAGTACACCCGACTGAGTTTATTGTGGGCTCTTCTCAGATTAGGGCGTGAAGGTATCCTCGTAACTTTAGATTATAAATCGTTCTTTAACTTTATACATTTAAATATTATATGAGAAAAACGATATTTGACGATTCAAAAGTGCTGTATAAGCCTATTTGAATAAAGATATTTTGACTTTGACTTAACGAAAAAGGAAATAAATATAAATGGCAAAGAAATTTAGTATTTGAAAGGTTTTTTTTATAAACACATAAATTCGTTTTAGAAATAAGTTATAAACGAATATGACCTGTATTTTTAGCGATAAATTTTACGATAAAAGTGCTGTTTATTTCACAGAAAGCATAGAAAAAGAAGTAACATTTTTTATATGCTAACATTCTTATTTAACCTTTATGTAGAGCTTTTGTCGTAATATAATACGTTATCTTAAATAAAATTGATTTAATTATTTCATGGAAAACGAAATATTTCGTATAGCGTTATATAAAAGGCTTCGTTTTTATTTAGCTTCATAAAATACAGCGCCTGAATGTATTATAATAACATCGTTATGTTTGGTTAAAAGCTTTTATGCCTTTAGGCAAAACCATTTATTTAAATGAAAATATACGCATTCCTCTATCTTGTCAGATGGCTTCGTATATTTTAGAAGTGTATCATATAATCAAAGCCATGTTTTATATATGTAAGTCACGTTTAATAATGATTTGCTAGCTGAAAGTCCGCGACTTTTTCTTTGCACCTCTTCTTATATAGATACAAACATTAGAAGTGTGTCATATTATCGAAGCCATGTTTTAAAAGTTTGTTTTACTTAATAATCTCCAGATTAATTTAAACAAAACTAAAATAGTTCAATTTTAAACTAGCTATATATTGGCAGATGTATCGTCTATATCTTTTCTAGGTATAATTATTGACAAGCATTGCAACTGGAGAAAACACAACACAGCCATTTGCAAAATTTACCTGACGACATAAAATCATTAAATTTATCAAAATTCAAAAGGAAACTTTTTCAATATTTATTGAATCAGCCTGCCAATCCGCAGTAGAGCAGCGGTGGTGGGTCATTGCTCTAAAACCCTCTCTCCTAGGAGAGTGAGGAGGCCTGTAGCCAGCGGTGGGACGTCAGAGATTACATGGTGAAAAAACAGGAATAAGAATTTTATAATAATATATCTTGGCATTATAACAATAATTTGACATGCCCATAATTTTAGAATAATATTCACATTGAAGAGGAAGACATCTAAACATCTATCTTATATATATATAAAAGCATCTCTGTTTTTCTTTGTCATCGATAAACTTGAAAACTACTGGACCGATCGGCATGAGACCATAACCATTCGACGCGGAATTCATTGTAGAAGGTTTTAGGCTATTCAGTTTTTGAATTCCATCAACCCTTTACCATTTCTTTTCAAATTTATGTGGACAGTCATTTGTTTCTAGTACGAAAACTTGATCGCACAAAAACTGGCAAAATGTCTAACGTCACTTCAATGCTTATAAACGCGTTTCCACACACCGTCCCACGCATTCACCCACGCACTCCCACATATCCATCCACGCATCCACCGACGCATCAACCCACGCACTCCCACGCATCCGCTCACGTACTCCCACGCATCCACCCACGCATTCCCACGCATCTACCCACGCATCCACAAAGTTGTGAGGTGAATTATTAGACCGTTGTCTATAGCAACGGTTTTGTTAATTCATTTCTAGGTTATGTAAATATGGCATTCATTTATGCTAATATCTTTTGTTTAAAAATTATTCACCTTTCATAGGTTATGTGAAGATGTCATTTATTTACGCTATTTTTTTTTCAAAACAAAAAAGATTTTGTGTTTCATTTAATCGATTGTGTTTCGTTTAGTATTTGTAAAACTGAAAGCTTCCAATTTCCAAATCTTTTTGACAGAATTTGCATACTATTGAATGGCAGATACAGTGAAATTTTTATCATTTATCTGCACTATTATGACCTACCTGTATTCAGCAAATAAATAAATTTGAATTTGAATTTATTGTCTTTAAAATCGTCAGTAATCTGTCACAAATCTACCACCGGTTCATAAAGTTGATTCCATTAAGAAGAAACCATCAAGAAACTGAGATATTACTCCATTAGATATAGTTTTGTAGGTTACTATGTATAATAATTTGCCTTTGTGTGCAAGTGGAATCGTGTCCGAACATTTTTATCGCTTAAATAATCTTTAACATTACAATACGCTTTTTGTAAAAGGATGTTTTTAGCATATTTCCTAAAATTATGTACAATCAAATCGAATATTGATTGCGGTATCTTATTAAAAACGCGTATGTTCAACCCGACAGATGATTTCTAAACCTTCTTCACTCTAAAATATTGAATTATAAGTTTGTTTTTATTTCTTGCATTAAAATTGTATATTTCACTCTTTTTGCTGTATACGTGAATATTATCACGGATATATATAATGTTATTTAATATATATTGCGACGGTACTATGAGAATTGATATTCCTTTGAATTTTTTTCTTAAGGAAACGAGAGATCCCAATTGATATATTGCTCTTTTTTGTGAAATAAATATAGTTTCAATATCCCACTTTACCCCATAAAAGTATGCAGTATATTTTACATTTATTCAATAAGAAAAGTGAAATACACAATTTTACATACAAGAAATAAAAACAAACTTGTAATTCCATATTGAAGAAGGTTCAGAAATTACTTTTCGGGTTAAGCATACGCATTTTAAAATACCTGAATCAGTTTTTGACAAAAACATCCAGAAGCAATATATTACACATTGCAGCATACAAAACTATCTTTAAAAGAGTAACCGTTGAGTTTCTTTCCGGTTCCTTCTCAGCGGATTCAATTTTCCGAACCGGTGGTAGATTAGTTACCATCGGACAGACTACTGACGATTCAAAAGTGCTTTTTGAGCCTACTTGAATAAATAATACTTTGATTTTATAACATACTACCTTCATATATATATTATTAGTATAGATGAATAAGCTCGTCTTCTATAACATAATTAACATGTCTTTTATAACGTTTAGGATGAAACCTACCGTTTATTGTTATATAATTTAATAATATATCTAACTTAAAGACTAGAATCTTATGGTGTAAAATTTATGGAAGGAAAGGTACAATTCACGCAAATATTTTCCTGGGAGTTCTTTTAAGGATCCTCCAATAATTATATTGAATTTGAGTGGGGGATATCTATTCAAAATATATTTTTATCCCATTACTATCAATATAGACCGTTTTTATAAACATAAAGCCATTAAAACAAGATGAATAAAAATGATAGTACAAAAATTACTCTGAACAAATAAACGTTGATTATATTTAGAATAATGTGTAGTGTTCATTTTATTATGATTTATTTACAATATATCACTTCGGTTGCTTTGACCTGGATATGTAAAATAGAGAGATCGGATCAATTTTGCAAGAGTAAATAGGAAATATACCTATTGTACAGTTATAACGGGATAAATTTACGTTTTCGCAATTTTACGCTTCAAATTATTTTAAAAGGTCCACAGAGGAGCTGCAAATGACTGAACAAAATTTAAAATTCTCCTATCTTTCCGTCTGCAATTACTGTTAGGTATTTTTCCAGGCTTTTAGCGAAATAGCTGCCCTTGGGCTTATCACTAATTAAAAACACTTATTATAGAAGGGATGGTATAAATATTTTATAATCGTGTAAAAAGTGGTGGGAAAAAAAGTGGAGATGGTATTCTTGGCCGCCGAAAGACTGACAATATTTTGTAAAAATTTGAAATATCTACAGTTATAATAACTGTAGAGTACATTAATATTACATTTATTTCATCACTATATTTTTATACTATGCTGAAGTCTTTGTAAGTATAGTAATTTGATATTAGTTTTATATTTGCAAGCTCGCTGCGTCTGATTCTGAATCTGAGTCTGAGTATGATTCTGAATCTGTGTCTGAGTCTGAATCTGAATCTAAGTCAGAATATGAGTCTGAGTCTGAGTGTGAGTCTAAATCCGAATCCGAGTCTGAATCTGAATCCGAATCCGAATCTGACTCTGAATCCGAACGTGAATCTAAATTCGAATCTGGACCTGCAGCTGCACCTGAACCTGAACCTGAACCTGACCCTAAACCTGAACCTGAACCTGAATCTTAGTCGTTATCTGAATTTGAATCTGAATCTTAATCGTAATCTCAATCTGAATATGTGCTACTTCCGGTTAAAGGCTGTTCTGGAAATTGTCTCAAGTTTAATTACAACGTCCATTTGAAATCTTTGTCTTAACGACGACTGTGATTGGTAGAGTTATTGTTTTTCAAGTGGGGAGTTTAACAAGGGGGATTAATAGATGGTAGCGCATAATAGCGTTATACTTTGTGAAACGTGAAGAGTGTGAGATGTAATTATGAATGGGATGGAAGATGAATGTGAAGTCTTGATGAAGGCTTGCGTGGGGATTATAACTCCTTTCCTCTTGCCTAAGAAAGGCATCCTTTACCCAGTGGGATGTATATAGGCTGTGAATGTGAGTTAAATAAAAGTATTATTATTATAATTCAAAAGATTTGCCACGGGCCTGAAATGGTATAGTTACGCCACTGTACAGGTGGGTTAGTAAACTATAATTGTCCTCTATTTGACCTTGGTCAAAATCTCAGTAAAATTTCTATTTGGTTCCCAAATTGTAGAGTCAATTTTGTCACCCTAAACTTGAGAACTGATCTTGTATAATTTTTATTACCTATGCTACCTCCTTCTAGTATTAAATTAAGGATAAGCTAGGTGTTCCCCGCGGAGTTCTTGATCCTGTTATTAGTGCAATATTACGTCGCGAAAGTCACGCGTATGACGAATGTCATATAGAAGGATGAAAGTAAAGGAAATCTTTTTTTTATGGCTGACAGATTAGCGCTTGACTGTGCTATCATCTGGTAAGTGATGATAATCAGTCTAAGTTGGAAGCGCGCTAATCTGGAAAGAGGCGACATACCCCTTATGGTTTTTACATGGCATCGTACCGGAACACAAATGTCTTTGTTTTGGCGGTATGTCTTTGCTGGTAGGGTGGTAACTACCCACGGCCGAAACCCAGACTAGATTCTATTAGAATACTAGACAAATTAGAAAATACAATTACCTAAATTCGTCCTGCCGGCGATCGAACCCGGGGCCTCTCCTAGCAAGGCTCACACAACTGCACCAGCGAGGCTCTCAGTAAGTTTCGCTTATCTTCGGATCTTGTGGGAATATGGAGAAACACGTTCTCAATAAGAGACTATATCGCGAGAGGATAATATATTCCGAATTTTAAATCAATCCGCTGAATATTTAATGAGATCTCGCAGTAAGTGGTCGTTTTTCGCTTATATGTTCGGATCCCGTGAGAATATGGGGAAACTGTTAGTGAACCTCTACGTTATCTACGTTAAAAAGTAGCCTATGTCCTTTCTGAAGCTCTAGGCTATCTGTATACCAAATTTCATTTAAATCGGTTCAGTAATTTTATTGCGAAAGCGCGACAAACAGAATTACTTTCGCGTTTATAAAACTAGTAAGGATTTAAGTTCAGATCTATTTTCAAGGTCACCTTTATCTATGTGGCAAAAAAATCAAAATAGCTTAAGCAATTTAGGTACGAAAATATAATAATCAAATAGAGTTAGTTTCCCATTTACCATATTAGTATAGATGTCATAAATTCTCTGTATTTTGTATACCATAATATGTGGTTTCATGGAATACTATTGTGACAATACCTATATGTATTCCATTGAAATAATAACAGAAAATAACACTAAATGTAGCCGGCATTGTGACCTTGTCTAATAATCATAACGCATAACAAGTCATTCCGGTAATTATCTTGTATATGAATGATAGTTAATGAAATTCAATTGAGATACATAATGAGAGACTACAAAAGTGGAGTTAATTTGATTAAGGACATTTGAACAGGAGATATTACATTGTACAACTGTTGTTGACAGGTTAGCCTTTCAGTGTCATCTAAGGCCAGTGATGATACGGTCTACGATGGAAGCATATTAACCTGGTAAGAAGTAATTTATCTCTTATAGTTTGTAGAAAGCATTACCTCCTTAAGGCAGCTGGAATTACCAGATAACGATCATGTAAGAGGGTAAGAGGGAAAACGCTAGCTTCCGACCATGTGTTGTTAAGCCTTGGCGATTCTGGATAAGAAGAGAAGAAGAGGAAGACCGTCTGTCACGTGGTACACAACCTTATCCAAAGATTTAGTACTGTCTAATTTTTCTTTACAGACAACCTAAGAAAGAAGCTTTTGGCACCTGGAGACTGAACACGAGGAGTGCCGAGCCCAGATAATTGGAATAAGGCAAGGGAGACGAGTTGGGATTTTAAGAAGGCTAGCCCTAATGGAATCGCTGCTTCAAGAGCGTCTCCTACCAGAACAAACTTCAGTTTAGAATAGCGTTCATTTTAAACTCATATCGGATAGTGTGCAAGAGAAAAGAAGAAGAACAAGATTTGTACATGGAATGCAAATTTTTTGTTTAATTCTTTTGCACGTCTTAACTGGTAGTTTTGGAATTTGCCAAAACTGAAGCCTCCTTACAGTTCAGATTCAGACATTAGAAAATGTAATTCCAGGACCAGCACCCAGGAAATCTCCAAGCGAAGCGAAAATTCGCACCATTGACACACCAATGGAATTTGTAGGAGTATGTAGAAACGTAAATGCTTACTGTATTCTTTTAGTGACATATATCCATAATCTTAAGGGACATTAAATCCAACACAAAGAGAAGCAGAGATCAGATCCATGATCGAATCGTTCAATCTTGGCTCCTCTGATATTAACAGGTTTCAATTCGAATAGGCAATGCTAGCTCGTTGAACAAAATCTAATCTGATTTAATCTTTTTATATCAAGTGGAAGAAATAACATTAACATTAAGGAGACGTAAAGAGAATATATTTCTATGCAACTCTAATATTATACTCGTATAATACATTTTAGTAATTAGTGTTTATTTAGGATGTCTGGAAGAAATAGCTAAATAGAGATAAGACTGCTCATAGTACTTAAGTTTTAGTCTTGAGAAGTTCAATAAAGCATCTATCTATCTATCTGTCTAAAAATGTCTAGTCCTCTATGTTTTTCAATTATAATATTTCCCAATAGAAACAGAAATAAATGTCACATGTTAGGAAAATGTTACAGACAGGCCAGTTTGTTTATAAAAAAGACGGCTAACAACCATATAGTTTGTTTAAATAAGTTTAAGAAAATTCGATAAAATTTTATTAAATAATTCCATAGAAAGCATCAGCGGCTTTTGAACTTGCTGAAAACTTGTAAACGAATTTGACAGGGCAAATCTTCACATGTCTATAATAGAGTAAGCTCAACACTAATGGACAAGAAAGTTTCCAGTACACTTGAAGAATTCTGAAAAAGAAAATGTCAGGTGAAAATTAGTTCCAAAAATAATTTGGTGACATATGAATCTAAAGATCGTACACATCTTTAGAAGTAAGAGCTTCTTAAAGTGAAACCTTTTCCAGTGCCTCAAATTTCTTCGTCCATCTATTGCATGTCGGAAAACAGCCAATATCAAAGTGCCGTTAATGTTTCGCTTAGCCGCTTTCATCTTAGATTGTATCATTACTTACTGAGATCGCAGTCAAACTCTAATTTGTCACCGATAAAAGAAAACTAACTTGAAAACTTGTACAAATAAGCTAAGAGCCTCTTACTAGGTTAGCGCCCTTCCATCATAGATTGTATCATCACTTACTATCAGTTGTGATCACAGTCAAGTGCTAATCAGTCAGCAATAAAATAAACCAAGGCCAATATGGCATCGCTTATGACTCGCTACAGCTGATTGTGTAGCGTTTCTATTCTTATTCAGTCAAGCAAATGGAAAAATATGTGGTGCCCTCTATTTCGGCTTCTAGTGCTGGTAATGACCATTTAGTCAGCAGTGGAGAGAGAAGGAGAGAGAGAGAGAGAGAGAGAAACACCTTAGAAACTACATAGAGAAAAGAAACACTAAATAGAAAAACAGTACAATACGGCTATCTTTTCCCTCTACAAATTTCTTCGATTAGCCTTTGGCTAGGAGAAATTGCTTAAGAGTTAAAAGAGCGTTGTGACCTAATATAGTAAGGTAAATGCTCTTGAGTAAAATAGCGATTGCAAAATATGACTTATTCAGGAGAGGCGAAAGACTAAGGCGACGCAAAGTGGCACATCTCCTCCTGCTTTAGTGAACTCTCAGTTTGATTCATCCATATCATCAGAGTGGAATGAATAATCCAACTTTCGGTGCGTTTCCTATAGCCGAAGACGTTAGGAAACGCCCGCCTGTATGTATGGGTATGGTGCTTTTGTAGATATGGTACGCCATGCTGTGGTGGAGTGTCCAACGGCACATCTTATTGTCGCTGGACACTCCACCACAAAGAATGGAGGAGATTTTTCACTTAACGTAATTGGAGTAATTGCCAGTAAAATTGGGTGGAGGATGGTTGCCTTCTTTTGCGAGACTGTCATCTCACTGAAGCACCCAAATGAGAGGTTAAGGGAGCATGCACCTGAAGCCCTCACTCGCCGTCGGAGAAGGTTGGGTGGTAGAGGACGCACGTATGCGCTTCATGTTTTACCCTATTGAGCGGGAGGTCGTTATAGTCGATGTCATCCGGGTCACAAGGATTGCGGTTTGGGAACCTCTAATAGATGAGGGATCCGCTTGGTTTTAGTGAGTATTCTGTTATCTGGGAGATAAGTTAAAGCATGTCCAAGTGGTAAAAAATGGCTGAAGAGGTATCCGCCAATTTGATGTTTATCTAGAAGTTCCTCTGCGTTAAATAAATGCGCCGCCTGTAACTTAATTTGCCAGAAATCCAGGGCATCTTACCACGATTCAAATATTTGCAAAATCAAGCAGTTAAGTGTCTATGGCTTTTAATTCGCTTAATATCATAACTTAACTCGTTTGACGTTGCATCTGTTCTAAAACGTTTAAGATAAAATTGCAAAGTAAATTGGATATGAAAGAATGCAATGACGTGTACAATATTTAACCTAATAAATGAGAAACTGTTGCAAAACTAGAGAGCCAAAGCAAAGTTTGTTATCGTTGTGATAAAAGTTAAGATAACTTCTTAGACGCTATCTCTGTTGTTAAATTTGGACATCAAGAGACACTGACTCATAATGGAATTTTTGGTATAAATTATACATTTAATATGACGTCGTTCTTTATTTCATTAGATGACAGTTTTATTTGTTCTTCAGTATCACTTTACATGTAAAGTGGGAGTTCTTTTTCTTCTTTTATATCCCATGATATAGAGTGTTATTGAAAAGTTTGTTCAAATTTGATCAGTGTATGTGAAGATCAGATGTCAATTGAAGGAATCATAAAATATTGATGTTTAAATGCCTCTTTTTTGTTGGCCTTTTCTTTATTTATATATCGATAGACCCTAAGTTTAAACACTCATATTAGACATTTTGAACTTTTTCTATGAGTAGTCTTTTTTTTCTTTTGATGAGTATATTATAACTCCTTTATAAACCTAGTTCGTTTTTTTAAAAATTAAAGCTCATATAGCTTTTAAAACGCGACCCTTAAAAACAAATAAGCGTACATTAAACTTATCTCTGAAGCATTATCATCCAATACTTGTCCAAGATGAAGTCACCCAAATTATTTACAAACCCGTAGAAATGTGGCAAAGTCCGGGTTGAGATTTCAATGTGAATCAACTTTGAATCCCCCTGAAAATGTATAAAAAAATCATCGACATTGGTACAGGCGTTAAGGATTCAGTCACACATCTATACATAAGAATTATTAGATATAACTAACCTGAAAATATAGGGAAATCCCGATCAAATTGTCAATTTATTTTATTCTATATTAAGAAACACATAAAATCTTCAAAATCAGTCCAGCAGTCACAGATGACACTGCCACGGATGAAGCAGACGTACAGAAGAGGAATAGGTAATGATGGTTGCATTAAAGAAGGTATTACTTTAGTAATAGTAACAACATAGCGACAACTTTACGAATTAAATCTAATTTTCTCTGGCATGCATGAGAAAACAAACTGACAGGGAGAAAAACCGCTGTTTGTTCAACTAGGCATGACAAACACAATAAAGGTATCTGAACACAATCTATTGAATAACGTGACTACTTGAATCGAAGGAAAATTTTTACAAGAAGCAATGATATAAGTACTTCGTTAGCTGGAGTTTTAAATCTCTAAATTATCCTGACTCTTGACAGAAAATAGAGGTGATTCTAGACAAATCATTTAGTTATATAAAAGAAAGTAAATTGACAAATTATTCTGTAACTTGAAGGATTACTTCAACGATAAAAATCATGGGAGTCAATGAATTATTATAATCTAAATTAAATAGAATAATGTTATATTTTATATATGGTAGTAACAAATGGATGCCAGACTGAATTTGTTGTGGCTTCAGGGCATGAAGGATATCTCGTAATTTCTATTTTAAATTTCTCTTTAATAACATCATCAGTCATTTATTCACTTATAACGTTCACCTGATTGTTATAAAACTTTGCAAACCTATTTCTTGCCCTTTGCGCAAAGTTTATTGACAAATTTCTGTAACATTAAAAATCATTAATTTACTGTAACATTCATCTAAATGTTATAAGACTTTGCGAACTTACTGCTTAAACTTTGCGCTAAGTTTATAGGAAAAATTCTGTATTACTAGTTATTTATTCATAAACTGCCTAACTAACACTCATCTGATTACTATAAAACTTTGTAAGCGTATTTTTTGCATTTCGCTCAAAGTTTATAACCGAAATTCCGTATTATTAGTTATTCATTCTATAACTGAAACACTCATCCGATTACTATAAAACTTTGCAAATTTATTGCTTGCACTTTGCGCAAAGTTTATTGGCGAAATTTCGTATCAGTCATTCATTCATTTCCTGTAATATTTATTTGATTTCTAAAAAAAAACTTGTTCATTTATTTCCTGCACTTTGCGTTTAGCTTATATGCAAAATTCTGTGTTATTAGTAATTGATTCATTCCCTGTAACTTTCGTATGATTACTATAAAACTTTGCAAAGTTATTGATTGCACTTTGCGCAAAGTTTATTGGTAAAATTTCGTATCAATAGTCGTTAATTCATTTCCTGTAATATTTATCTGATTTCTAAAAAAACTTTATCATTTATTTCCTGCACTTTGCGTTTAGTTTATATGCGAAATTCTTTATCATTAGTTATTCATTCATTCTCTGTAACTTTCGTCTGATTACTATAAAATTTGCAAACTTATTGCTTACACTTTGCATAAAGTTTATAAGCAAGATTATCAATAAAATACATTTTATTTATGCTTTCTAGTTCAATTGTTTTTTATTACTTTTTGGCTATTAGGAATTTAATTGGTTAAATGTAATATCTTACAGGAGCGGAACTTGATATTATTGAACAGAGTAAAATTATGGGTTGTCAGGATTGAATCTTTAAGCATAGGGTTGGATCTCAGTAAACCTTATATTGAAGTTGATCAAACCTTTATTAGGAATAATGAAATATATGGAATATATTATAAGTATGTCAGACTCACTTCCTTTGTGCTGAGATTAAAGCTCAAAGCCATTTATATTTCATATAAATGTAAATAACATAACAGAAAGGGCCTCCGAGGGGAATTCGTTTCATTATATTCGAGTGAATTCTATCCCGAATCAATCTCACTTTTTATTGGAATTTCTGGCAATACGGCATTCATTCCAGGAAAAATGTTTGTAAATGAAAAATATATATATACGGGGTTAAGTAAAACTTTTCTGTCGGTATAATCAAAACAGTTTCTGCGAATTTAATTTAAAATTTTTACCCTAATTGGAATAGATATTTTATTATTTCTGATAACTGGAATGTTTTCATTGTTTTGTTATTTTTTTTGAAGCGTATTTCTTATAGCATGGTAAGAAGAAATAAAATTCACACAGAACCACAGGATTCTAAATCATTAGTACTCATTCTTTCACGACCTTTTGGGTATTACGTTGTATAAAAGTCAGCAACCTAAAGAAAGTTACGCATTTTGTAAATAAGTAATTAAATTTTTAAAAACAAGATGGATTAACGCTTACTTTGAGATATGCCTCATTGGTCTAGTGGTTAGCATGTTCGACTACAGCCATGAGGTTCTGGGTTCGAGTCCCGGGTCGGGCCAATTCAAAAACCAATATTGAGTTTTCTATTAAGATTTTCTCAATATTTGCCCGAAGTTGGGAAGTTGGCGGTGTGATCCACCCCCGTGCCTCGGAGAGCACGTTAAGCCGTCGGTCCTGCGCCTGATCTCTCTCCGGTAGTGTCGGATTCCCGTCACATCGGACTATGAGAGTGAAGGAATAGAGAGTGCACTTGTGTACTATGCCTGCCAATCCGCAGTGGAGCAGCGTGGTGGGTCTATGCCCTAAAAACCCTCGCTCCTCGGAGTGAGGAGGCCTGTGCCCAGCAGTGGGACGTTAATGGGCTGCTACTTACTTTTACTTACTTACTTTGAGATATGAGTTATTAGTTGTTACAATAAAAAAAATCGGTATTTTTTTGTTAATAGATATCAAATTATGTAATAGAATTTAATATAAATATATTATATTCTAGAATATAGATGTATGAAAAATAATGAAGTACAAAAAAAGGCTTTTAAGCGTATTATCCTTAAATAAAGATATTTTTACTTTGTCTCCTACAAATTACATTTATTATTAAATAATTCCATGTCAAAAGCAAAATCTCTTTGGGCCTGAGGGCAGAAGGATTTTGTTTTCTACTTTGCTAATACGTGATTATTTATTCTGACTCTTCAATTGTGGCATTTTTAAAATACAGAAATATGAATATTCAATAAATATATTCACTCACGGTTTATAATTTTTCAAATTTTATTTTTATTTTAAAGCAAATCCTTTAAAGTGAGCCTTTAGTCATTTCTAACTTGGATATACAGTATATTGTAGTTTTGCACTGCAAAGTTGCCCAAAGCAGATTCCAGTATTTATTTGTTTAAATTTAAAACTGACAATGCTTTTTTTTTATTAAAGTTTCTGTATTTTCGATCTCCAAGTTGGGACGTTAATACTAACGCATAAGTATATTCTTGTTCTATAGTCATTATAGGATAACTGAATACGTTTCTATTGTTTAATAAAACTGGAAGATGTTCTAGAAATAGCACTCTAAAAATTAAAAATCTGTATTAAGAAGATGAGACTATAGATAGCTGGGTGACAACACTGATAGCTTGGAAATACCAAAAATCATGGTGTTATTACGAAAGTCAAAGTCAATGTCAAAATATCTTTATTCAAGTAGGCCTATTGCATTTTTGAAACGTCAAATATCGTTTTTTCCGTATATTATTTAAATAAATGACTGATGATAACATTAAAGAACGACTTACAATCTAAGGTTACGAGGATTCCTTCGCGCCCTGATCTGAGAAGAGCTTACAAAAAACTCTGGTCTGGTGTACGTTTTTTTATTCATTACAATATATATATATATTTACTTTATTCTTCTTCAAGATATATATAGAGCAATTCATTCACTCCCACGCTTTTTTGTCTTCTAAGTATTCTTTCAAATTATAGAATGATTTCTCAATTAGTTTTCTTTTAATAAAAGATTTAAATTTATTGAGTGACATTATTGTAAATTTGTTTATTACAAATTCGTTTATTACAAAATTATATTGTACTGATAGTAGTAGTAATTAGTAAAAAAATAATATTTGACGATTGAAAAGTGCTACAAGTATCTACTTGAATAAAGATTTCCTCATTTAAATTCGAATAAAGTAAAAACACAATACATATTATTATACTTGTGTATAAATTATTATCAAAAAGGAATGGTCAGTGGTGTTATATAAAATAATAAATTAAAATTTTGCAATGACGACGAAAACGAGAGTTGAACTCGAAGAAGCGTTACCACGCATAAAGAAGTTTTCGCTTCAAAAATCTGTTATATTTTTGAAATATTATCCACTCAATGGTAAGAATTATGTATTTGTACAAAAACAACACGAATCCCGAAAGTAACTACGAACAAAGTACGAAAATTAAGCCAGCTTTGGCTAAAATGTTTGCGGTCTGCGGAACATTAAGAATGGAAGTTGGAAGCAATATTTTATATAGAAACCGGTAATTTGCTATGCCAAAACAAGGTTTAGGGTGATATCTCTGAGAATATTAATCTATAATTACCACTTGGAAGTAATTTATATTAATTTTCTATTCTACTTAAAACTACAATAAAAAAAAACAAATATAAACTTAAGCATAGAAGCAAAACCACGTATCTTAACTTCTATTGTCTATACCAATGTCATAAATATGTGATTCTTCCTTTGAATGTCGTTCTTTTATCTTTAAAATCATAACAATTTTTTGTATATTAGTGATGGGGCCTTAGGAGAAGAACATAGGTTACTTTTATAGCGAAAAATTAACTTTGGAGCTATGAAATATGGTATTGTTTAATTATTTATATGCATAGAAAATTGTGATAAGTTTAGAGGTCAAAAGAATTACTACATCTTTTTGATTAGTAAATAAATTTTTAACGGTTATTTATGATTAAAATTGGTAATAAATGAAATGAATGCATTTATTTTTTTGTATATGTATTTGTACGGAAATATTATGTGATCTTTCCAAAGCTTTTGATTGTGTAAAGCATATCACAGTTGTTTAATGTAATTTACTATGGTGTGAGATATAAAACTACGTTGGTAAGCTCTTATATTCAAAATAAATTAAAAAAAAGTATTCGTAAATTGTGTAGATCACTTGAATAATCCGTAAAAATTGGTGTCCTGCAAGGATCAATACTTGGTCCTTTTTTGTTCTTTATATATGTAAATAGCTAGTAGCAAACAATGTAACAGATAAATGTGGTATAGTGCTATTTGCTGACAATACTTGCTTTTTATTAAAAGTGAATACAAATAAAGGAAATTATGTCGATGTAAATAGTACCTTGGCCCGAGGACAACGTAACTTTCGAAGATTACTAACGCTGAATAATGTATGGGTATATTTCGATGTGTTTTGATATGAAAGGTCACTCCCATACATTTTTAAGCGTAAGCAATAGTGACGTTATTTATGGGCCCTTGTTACATGTCTTGTTGTTGTTGTTTCTGGTTTCGACATAGTTTTACTTTCGTTATCGATGCACCGATTCTCGTGAGACATTCACTGGTAGATAACTGACGTTGATAGATATAATATTGTTGTCCTGAAACATGTAGCTGGAATATAATCTTATGCTAAACCGCTATAGAGAGTGAGTAAACTTTATATTTTTTTCAAAATTATGACAGACAAACGAATCAGCGAGTCACTATAAGATGATCCACTGATCTAACTACCTATGAACAACACCAGCAGAATTATTAAAGAGTGTGATTTATCTAACGTAAAAAAAGGAAATAGCAACCCGTTAACGTCCCACTACTGGGCACAGGCCTCCTTACTCATATGAGAGAGGATTTTAAGAGCATAGGCTCACTACGCTGCTCCACTGCGGATTGGCAGGCATAGTACACAAGTGTACTCTCTATTTCTTCACTCTCATAGTCCGATGTGACGGAAATCCGACATGAACTGAAAGATCAGGCGCAGGACCGACGGCTTAACGTACTCTCCGAGGCACGGGGGTGGATCACACGGCCAAATTTTTCCCAATTTCGGGCAAATATTGAGAAAATCTTAATAGAAAACTCAATATCGATTTCGAATTGTCCCGACCCGGGACTCGAACCCAGGACATCATGTTAAACATGCTAACCACTAGACCAATGAGGCAGTTATGTAACGCATGTAAGTTCAAATTATTTCGACGAGATGATCAGTCGTAGACTTGCAATAGAGGTAGATACTAATTGGAATAGTTGAAGTTAAAGAGACGCTTAAATCTCAAAAGAAATTACAATCGTCGTCGTCGCTTCAACCGATGGACGTCCACTGCTGGACATAGGTCTCACGTAATGACCGCCACAAGGCCCGATCTTGCGCCGCCTGGCTCCAACGGCTACCGGCGACCCTCTTTATATCATCGGTCCACCTTGTGGGGGGTCT
>JACTOM010000925.1:4336568-4377669 GCA_015832385.1 Elymnias hypermnestra
GGAGAATGGTTATACCGCCATTTGTCGGTCGCCAGAGCCTCGTCGGTAGAAGCAGGGTGCACCGCGTGCAGGTGAGGTTGGCGTTTGGAGAAACGGACTGGGACTCGTTTCTCCCTTACACCCCGAAATTACAATAATTTCACTTAATTAAAATATTTTATACAATATAAACCAAGTAGATAGAACACTTCCTATAATTGATTGAAGAAGACACAAAGAGAGAGCTAATGGTTTTTCGGTGATTTAGAAACATCAGTTTATTGGTCATTTGAGAGTTGTTGCCAATCGAAATGTCCTACTTTAAATCCGGTCAAATAGAACGAGCTGATATATGGATGGAACAGCCCAAAGGGGCAAGCAGTATTTCTTGTGTGGCCCAATTTGGACTTTATACCTTCCAAGGTATAAAGAGTCGTTTAGCTCCGATCAGTACTCCAAGTTTTTTGTTTGCTAATTTCGCTTTGCCTTTCAAATGATTAAGGAATTGGAAATGTCACCGTTAAGGATGTCATTGCTTTTGGACACTATACAGAAAGTGTTCTGAAACAGAATGAGGTCGAAGACGGTTTACTAACATTAAGAGTTAATAATACATTGTATGTTATGATAAAATAGAGTAATTGACGTAATAGGGGAAAATGGGCTTCGATGATATAATATTACTATTGCCCCCATCGTGGTTGTATTGTTGTAATACGCTTGAATACATAATAATAGATACGTGTTATTGATTTTCTTGGCCAGGTCACAAGGTAGTTCGGTTGAGGGGACGTGATTAATTGAATCGACATGACGTGTTGAAATCACTGCCGCCCCATATTACTTGATTTATTACGGTATTAGAAAGCCATAGTGGTAAATGTTTTCCTAGTAAAAAAAATCGTCAGTTGCTGCAAGTAAATTACTAATCAGTCGTATAATTATGGTTACTAAGCGTCACACTGGCGAAATTATGCTAATTTTAGCTTCGTTAGTAGAAGTCCCAGATTTGTCCAAAATTAGTATTTTTCCAAAATTAGTAAGTCCAAAGTTGTATATTCTAATCCTCACTAAAATGCCTCATTGGTCTATTGGTTAGCATGTTCGAATACAGGCATAAAATCCTGGGTATGATTCCCGGGTCGGGCCATTTAAAAAAAAATGGATATTGAGTTTTATATTAAGTTTTTTCAATACTTGCCCGAAGTTGGGAAAATGGCGGTGTGATCCACCCTCGTGCCTCGGAGAGCACGATAAGTCATCGGACCTGCGCCTGATCTCTCTCCGGTTGTGTCGGATCACATCGGATTATGAGAGTGAAGGAATGGTAGGTCTATGTTCTAAAACCCTCTCGTATGAGTTAGGAGGCCTGTGCCCAGCAGTGGGACGTTAATGGGCTGCTACTTATTTTACTTACTTTATAATCCAACCGGGTCGTATATTGGAAATAAAACGAAAAGAATATTTTGTTATCCTCTTTATTTTCTCTATTGTTTATTTGTATAATTATATGTAATGTATTACTTCTCGGTTTTGTACCACCTATCTAGAAGCTCTCAACTTTGTCTCTTTAAGGGTGTCTGTAAGAAATCGCTTTATATCCATGAGACCGCCTATTGTGCGACACTAGTTGATTGATATTAAGTTCCCTTTATATGTATTTTTAAATGTGATCGATAAAGTTTTTAATAAATTAAGATAATAAATATTTGGCAATTGAAAAGAAACATGGATAAGACGAAAGTTGTGTCTTATATCCATGTTCCGCTCCACCCAGTCATCGTTGAGAACTCGACACTCGAAATTGTTGACGAGTATACGTACTTGGGACTCATAGTCCAGCTAGGTAGGTCCAATTTCGAGAAAGAGGTCAACCGCCAAATCCAACTCGGTTGAGCAGCGTTCGGGAAATTCCGGAAGATGTTTTGGTCCAATATCCCTCAGCGCCTGAAGACTAAAGTCTTCGAACAGTGCGTGTTGCCAGTGCTTACCTACGGATCGGAAACGTGGTCGCTGACTATGGGCCACATTCGAAAGCTCAGAGTCGCTCAGCGTGCGAAGGAGAGGGCTATGCTCGGAGATTCTCTACGCGATCATATCAGAAATGAGGAAATCCGTAGCAGAACCAAAGTCATCGACATAACCCACCGAATCGCAAACCTGGGCGAGGCACATATTCCGACGAACCGGTGGACGTTGGGGCCGGAAGGTGCTGCATTGGCGACCCGGCACCGGACGAAGCAGTATAGGAAGACCCTCCATAAAGTGAACCGACGATATAAGATGGATCGCTGGTAGCCGCTGGAGCCAGGCGACACAAGATTGGGCCTTGTGGGCATCATTTTTTGTGACCTATGTCCAGCAGTGGACGTCCATCGGTTTAAGCGACGACGACGACGAATTAAAATGCTGTAAAAACCTACTCGAATAAAAATTATTTGAATTTGAATTAAAGTAATTGGCCGCCTATTAAAAGGTCCATTTTCCCCAATATCGCTTAATTTATTATTGCATAAAAAATCATTAGTGGTTAATATTTGCGTAGAAAAACCTACAGTTGTTAGTACATTTACTACAACTATTTATTTAGTAAAGTCTGATCTCCTAGCTTTTTTCCACAATCTCCTTTTTTTAAGGTTAGCTTGAAGAAATGTAAAATGCTGTTTAACGATAAGACCGCCTATTTGTACATTTATTTGCATAAGCATTGTGGATTCATAATTTGTCATTTTGTTCTTTTGGTGTACAATAAAGAGTATTATTATTGTATTAAAAAGTAACAGCAGCCAAGGCCAATATGACTTCGCCCATGGCTTGCATCATCGTTTTCCCTTGCATCATGGGTTCCTAAAACTTCACAGTGTTTTTTATTTATTATACTCGAAATGTACAATAATGAAATTTGAAAGAACACATGAATGTTTTACTAAGAAAATATTTTTATTTTTTAATTTTACACTGATATCAGAACAAAATTATCATTGTAACAAAGAAATAATAAAGGTTTTACAGATAAAAATAATTTCCGCCGTTTTACTTAAAGTTAAAATTATGTTAATGAAGATAAGGTTTTGTTGGAGGATTTTTAAAATTAATAATAAACTGAGACTGATTTAAATATGTCTGATAAAATAAATGCATTTGAAGGTCACTGGAGATGCATTTCCTCCTTCCTAAAACTGGTTCCGTAGAGAAAAACGTAATGGTTTCGGCAAAAAACACGAAGGGCCTCGAAGGTTGTAAACAAAGTAATAACAAATCGCTTCCCGATCGTATAAAAATGAGATGGCCTTAAAGTTTTTCTATGTTGAAAAACTGTATTGATTTTTAAATGAATAGAGTGAAAATTGTTTACAATAAACATTTGATTTAAACAAAATTTTGTGAACGTTTTTCATCTACGAGTATTTCAGTCGCAGTCAGTTTGATGGCATATCCTGGCTCAATGGCGCATGTACTCGTGTCGCAAGGGTCCTGGATTCGATAAACGGGAGGGCTTTTAGATAATTGTATCATTTATTTTATCTGAATCAGGACTGAAGCTCATGGCGGAAGTTCTCATAGCTGCTTATTAGTGCATGGTAGCCGCGAGAACCAGAGGTGAATCATCGGATCGGAGGATCTCTGGTCACCAGTAGCGGGCGGGGCTATAGCGATCCACACTCATCTGGATAAATAAGAAAGCACGGATCGTTGTTCTACTGGTTGGTACAGGTGCTTACCAGTCATGGTTACTTCGGCAAATACCTGTATGAAACTGTTGACTGTGAGTCGATTGGCTGTCACGAATTTTTTTTTATTGCTGACAGTTTACCGCTTGACTGTGATCTCATCTGATGGTAAGTGATGATACAGTCTAAGATGGAGGCGCACTAATCTGGTAAGAGGCGACATACCTTCTACACAGCATTGTACCGGAACACAAATTTCTTTGTTTGGTCGTACGTTTTTGCTGGTAAGGTGGTAACTAGCCGTGGCCGAAGCCTTCCACCAGTCCAGACTCAGACAAATTAGAAAATACAATTTTCTAAATTCGTCCTACCGGCGATCGAACCCGGAGTCTCTGCTAGCAAAGCGAGTACTCGCACTACTGCGCCAGCGAGGCCTTCAAAAGTCAAAACGTGTATGGTGTTTTGGAAACAGCCCACTATACGGTGGCAGAATGCCCCGCCTAGAGACCTCAGCGACTTAATATGAAGTCGGTGAGAGGCAGATACTTCTCCCTGGCAAGTATTATAGGCGCATTACTCATCAGTGAGCAGGCTTGGAGAGCGGTTGCCTTCTTTTGCTAGACTATCATCTCGCTTAAGGAGACACGGCAAAGGGAGGGAGTGATTGCCACTGAAACAGTCCAGCCCCGATGAAGGGAAGTAGAATACAGGAGGCTGTGTTTCACACAACTCCTCCTTGTAAATCTGTGACCAAGCGGCCAGAGAGGAATGCCTCAAAGAACCTCTGGCTCCCCACTCACGGCTGATGACAATTGCAATAGGTTTTAGTGGGTATTGTGAGTTCTTTCCTCTCGCGGAGTTCCACACTACCGACCTCAAAGATCTATAAAAGAGGAACGTCCCATTATACATTGCTTTATTATGAATCAAAGAGCAAAAGTCCCAAGTGGCTTCACTTGGCAGGATGGTAGCATAGATTTTATAATATTTGGATAAAGCATTTTATTTAATCTTTCATTATATTTAAGCTTGCTCTGTATAACGATCGTATTATAAATTACTAAAGGGATTTCAACTCGGCCCAAAATACACTAATTAGGTTTTGGCCCGTAGGCATTAAATTTTTATTAATTCTATTGGATATTTATAAAAGGTAACAGTGAAATTTTAATTAGCAACCACAACACGTTAAGCCTTGTAATATTTGGGTCTTATTCACTGCCTAATTGGTCTAGTACGTGTCCAGCTTTTTTGGATACAGTTTATAAGGTTTTGGGTTCTACTCTTTCTTTGTATTTTAATGAAGTGTATGTTGTAAAAATGTGCGGCGGCTATAAGTAAAACTGAGCTGGTGAAAACGTGAAGAGGGAGGTACGAAAGCTGTGCTTGAGCTAGGTGAAGGGAAGTTGAGGGGGACATATAAGTCAGTGAAAATAGAAAGAGAGAGTTATGTTTTACTTCAGTCGTAATGCACACTAGTTTTATTTCAGCCAATTGGATACCTATGGAAGTATATATATTTATCTACTTGGTGGTCAAAAGCACGGGATGTAGCAGTAGTTCTGACGTTGATTTAAAGAATGACCAAAGAAACTGTGATTTGATCGTTAATATGGTGTAATTCATGCACAAGATGACAGTACATTTTTTCAGTGCAGGTTACGAATGGTTCTTTGAATCCGTTTGTCATTTCCGAATACATTGTTTATTTATTTCAAGAACGGAGAAAAAAATTTGCATATATTTGTATAATTTTTGTCCACTTTTTATTTACATTTAAAACAAGTGAAATAAGAAAATTAAAGTAAATTACTTACGCTATCTAGCATAAACCTCTTATACTCAATATATCAACTGTCTCATTGGTCTAGTAGTCAGCTTGTTCCGCTAAAGATATGAGATCCTGGGTTCGAGTCTCGGGTCGGGTGAATTCAAAAATCGATATAAAGTTATCTGTTTAAGAAATTGTTGGTTTTGCCCTATCTTGTATATTTAACGTGCCTTGGAGAGCACGAGAAGCCGTCGACCCAGCGACTGTTCTCTCTCCGGTCGTATCGGATTGCCGTTATATCGGACGATAAGAGTGAAGGAATAGAGAAAAATCCTCTCTTCTATGAGTGAAGAGACCCGTGTCATACTCAATATTTCAACCATCATCCGCAGTTCTTCTAAATATTATATTCAAAAACAAAATTTACAATTTCTAATATTGACAAAAAAACGTGGCGATTTTAATTACAATTCGTCATTTGACATTTCAATAAATTATTTGTATTAATTATCGACATTATTAATATTTTAATGATGATTAAATTCATTAAATTCCTAACAAGTTTCGGAAATCTAATGTTTTCGATGTATATAAATATAAACAAGACTTAAAAATTTGTTTAGCAAAGAAGTTTCACTTCTGACTTTTGTACTTTGTTACGCACTTTTAATTTTTTTTTAATTCGAAGGTATGAATTCTCGCTTATATAAAAGTAACACAGTAAGGTGATGCGAGCCGTGGGCGTCGCCATATTGGCCTTGGCTCTTGTAACGAGCGCGTCTCACTTTACTCCCATTTCACGGACAGTCAGAGGTCCCGGAGATCGTCATCTCGCTAAAGGAGGCTAATGAGAGACAATGGGAGGATGCGGCTGATGCCCTCCCTCTCCGTCGAAAGAGGCTGGGTGGCAATAGGCGCATGTATGCACTCCACTATTCCCCTCAATAAACTGTAGACTGTTATAGTCGGCATCATTCAGGTCACTAGAGTAGAATGCGTAATGGGACCCTCTGGTGATCTCATCCAAGGATGACAAGGGATGCGCTGGGTTTTAGTGAGCATTCTGGTTTCAGCGAGTCCCACACTCCCAATTGGAAGAATTTCTTCTTCTTTCGGGGTGCGTAAAAGCATTTCCCAGCAAAAAATTCTAATTTGTCTGTGTTTGGACTGATGGAAGACTGCAGATGTGGCTAGGACCTTACTAACAAAGACGTACTGCTTCTATCTTAGCCTGTATCGTGTACAATCAGGTTTGATCACAGTCAAACGGTTACCTGTCAGCAATAAAATAAACGCTATTGTAAACAGAAGCAGTTCTACAGTTTCCACAAACAATATGGAGGTGAATAAAGTTTCTAGTAACTCTGTTTACATCAAATACGCACTTTATCAAACCACTTTGTGTAACAAGCTGACGTTATCGCCTGTTTTTACGTAACACAGTACCGTAATTTTAGTTACGGTAAGCAAGAATTGGAAAATTTTCTGCGATAACAAACATGTGGCTATCGGGGTTTTCAGTTAAACTGACGTTCGTGTTTTTATAATTCAAAACAGCTGCTTTTTATGTACGCACTAGCAATGCTCTACGGTGTCACCCGCGTAGATACCGATCTCGTGGCAGTAGAAAATCTACTAATTCGGACTATATATTTATTTTTGTTAACATAAAAGTTGTATTTCACTTAAATTTTAATTAATTCCTTTCAGATTATTACATAAACACAACCTAAGCAATATAAATCTTTAAAATTTTCGTAACATCATTTACGTAGAATTTACATACGTAGCATCACGCCTCATTTCTATAGGGATTGGCAGAGACCACGTCCTTCCACTTGCCACGATCCTCGTATATCTCCTTTGCGTCTTTCATTCTCATTAAACCTTTCATACAAGTTCGTCGGTTTAGAGTACTCTTGACCTGGCCCTTATTTAAAATGTCCTGGATTTGGTCCTGGAGCGTTCGCCTTGGTCTTCCCCTTACAACTTTCACATTCAGTCTTGACTCATAAATCCGTTTTGTCAGTCTCTTTTCATTCATTCTCTCTACGTCGCCAAACCATCTAATCATTTATACCACAACGTTCCCTTATCACACTATTCCTACTCGGTCACTCAGTTTTAATCTACTCATATTTCTCAACGCTCTCATCTCTACCGCATTTATTTTACTTATGTGATTCTTCTATCATACCCAACTTTCACTACCATACATAAGTGTTGGCAACAACACTCCTGCATGCACAGCCAGTCTGGCCCTTTGAGACACCATTTGGCTATTAATAAAGGCATGCAGAGCACCATTTACCATATTCCCTGTATCACTCTCCTTTCAATATCACTTTCATATGTTCCATCTTTTGTAAATTTAGATCCCAAGTATACAAATTCTTTCACCTCTTCCACTTGTTCCCCATCTATCAAAATATTGCCATTCATCATAGATTCATCTCGTTCAAAAAGCATAACTTTCGTTTTGTTTACATTCACTTTCGTTCCTTTCCCTTTCAAATATTAAAAGCGTGTCTAAAAAGGAACATTACATTGAAATGTGACTATTTCGTTCTAAATTCTCCCGGTATAATATCATAAACGTTCCGTCAGTTGATTCAGTGGTCCATATCTCACGTTCATAATATACGGTAATGATATATCACTTTCAATTGTTCCGTTTGAGCACATAACGACGGCCGACGGGCGACGGCCTCGCTGGCGCAGTGGTGCGAGTATTCGCTTTGCTAGCGGAGGTCCCGGGTTCGATCCCCGGTAGGACGAATTTAGGAAATTGTATTTTCTAATTTGTCTGAGTCTGGACTGGTGGGAGGCTTCGGCCGTGGCTAGTTACCACCCTACCAGCAAAAACGTACCGCCAAATAAAGTGATTTGTGTTCCGGTACGATGCTGTGTAGAAACCGTAAGGGGTTTATCGCCTCTTAACAGATTAGCGCGCTTCCATCTTAGACTGTATGATCACTCACCATCAGGTGAGATCACAGTCAAGCGCTAATCTGTCGGCAATAATTTGGCACACGACCGTGTTGCATAAAATACAGATAAGCGACTCGTGTAACAACAGTTTATTAGCATGCTCTTGTTTGCACCAGTTTATTATTATTTCTGTAAAAGATTAGCGTTTCACTATAACTTAATCTGAAATTCTAGCTGACCCGGCAAATTTCGTACTGCCTCAGAATTATTAAATAAAAAAGCTGAATGACAATTGTAGTATATCTTTAGTTTAATAAGAAATGAGGTCAAAAAGTGAACCGGAACAAAAGGCCTCGCCCGTTTCCAATTCCAAAAACCAACAATTTCTGAACGCAGCTATAATATAAATATTATAGCTGCGTTCAGAAATTGTTGGTTGTCAATGTCTAATGTCAAAAAGAAATAAAAAAATGATTGTCAATGTCAAAGGTCAAAAAGAAACGAAAAAAAGTATAGCTGCGTTGAGAAATTGTTGGTTGTCAATGTTTAATGTCAAAAAGAAATAAAAAAATGTATAGCTGCGTTCAGAAGTTGTTGGTTATCAATGTCAAATGTTAAAACGAAATGAAAAAAATGAGGCCTCGCTCGTAAAATATTATAGCTGCGTTCAGAAGTTGTTGATTGTCAATGTCAAATGTAAAAAAGAAATAAAAAACGGATAGCTGCGTTCAGAAATTGTTGGTTATCAATGTCAAATGTTAAAACGAAATGAAAAAATGAGGCCTCGCCCGTAAAATATTATAGCTGCGTTCAGAAATTGTTGGTTGTCAAAGTCAAATGTCAAAAAGAAATGAAAAAATAAGGCCTCGCCCGTAAAATATTATAGCTGCGTTCAGAAGTTGTTGATTGTCAATGTCAAATGTAAAAAAGAAATAAAAAATGGATATCTTCGTTCAGAAATTGTTGGTTGTCAATGTCAAACGTCAAAAAGAAATGAAAAAAATGTACTTACGTACACGCGTTAGAAACTAAAATGTTGACGATAGCTTACTTCAGGGTGTCGGTTTTTTGTGACGGTGTGCGTGTGCATCGTAAAAAATTAGTCTCACTTTTCCCTAACGCGCCAAAAGAAGTATAACTTCAAAAGTATTCTTTTAAATTTAATTTGATTACTGAACGACTTTTAAATTTACATGAACACCAAATGTTTGACAGGTAGTAATAGTTTCTAAGGGAAAGCGAAATTGTTGTTTTTACTATATTCCAGGCATTTCTTCCATATTTACTCACCTTTTTAACCTTCCTTGGACTTTCATAAATAATTCAAAACCAAAATCAACTAAATTATTCCAGTTTTAGAAAGCAATAGCAATAGATTAAAATATATACCAATTCGATAAAATTTTCATAGTTAAGACATATCAAAGTCTGTTAACTGTTATAATATATTTGTTATCGAAATGTATACAATTTCCCGCAAACGATAAACATTTAAATTAGTATTTCCTGTATTCTTTCTACAGTTAAAATATTAAAAGAATCCGAATTACTAGCTACTACATTGACCATTCTCGAGAGATTGCTTAAATATTTATAAAAGCTTTTCCTGTTTGTCTATTTTTAATACGTTCTATTTTGTTTTTCAAAATCATAATATTCTTTATTTAAGTAAGCTCAAAAAGGACTTTTGAGTCGTCAGCAGGCTGTCCGTTGGTAATAAATCTGCCACCGGTTCGGAAGGTTGATTCCGCTGAGAAGAAACCGGCGACATAGTTTTTGTACGTTACAATGTGTTTAGGTTTCATGTGCAACTGGAATTAAGTCCAAATGTCTTTGTTACTTAAATAATATTCAATATTATAATATGCTTTTTTGTAATAGGACGTTTTTTAACATATTTCTTAAAACTATGTGGAGGCAAATCCAAAAGTTATTCGAGCATAAAACACTTTTAATAAAAAAGTGCGTATGCTCAGTCCGACAAATGATTTCTGAACCTTCTTCAATCAAAAATATGGCATTACAAGTTTGTTTTTATTTCTTGTACTAAAATTGTGTGTTTCGCTCCTTTTGCTGTTTAAACGAATATTATCACGAATATATAAAATGTTATTCAATATATATTTCTTTAATTTCATCTCTTAAGGAAATACGAGATCCTAATTCATATTTTGATATTTTTTTAACGCTGGGAAATCCTCGTATATACCTGGAATACTCGGGGGATGTTTCAGGGTATGCCGGACTCATACCGGCTAAAATCCAACGGTGTTCCTTCATCACTCGGAGACGGGGTCACGAGAACGCGACTGACAGACATTCGCAACCCCGCCAGCGGTGTGCCTGTTTAGGCCCAACTCGGTCAATGACCAAAACTTACTCCGAATGGGGATTGTCTGGAGCACCTGGCAAGCCACCAACCACCTCGCTGGACCTCTCTTTGTTGGGCAACGGACCGTTACCCAAAGTTCACCACTAAGAAGGGAGACGGCGATCGTGGGCCTCTCGCCTTCTTCCCGGACTTCTCCTGCGAACGGTCGAACTGGTCACTTTCGCCTCCCTCATTTTAACATAGATAATACAATAAGGACATCATATATTGTGTTTATGAAACTTAATGTTTTTTCATAAATTAGTTTTCGAATAACTGCCAGATTTTAATTCAATTCTGCTACAGGCTGTGGTCCGTGGTTCGAGTTTTCTATTAAGATTTTCTCTATATTTGCCTGAAGTTGTGAAGTTGGCAGTGTACTCCACCTCCGTGCCTCGAAGAGCATGTTAAGCCGTCGGTCCTACGCCTGATCTCTTTCCGTGAGAGTTGTGATTGCCGTCACATCCGACTATGAGGGTGAAGGAATAGATAGGGCACTTGTGTACGATATCTGCCAAAGAACAATGTAGTGAATCTATGCCTTAAAAACCATCTCTCCTATGAGTGAAGAGGCCTGTACCTAACAGTGGGACGTTAATGGGCTACTACTTACCTTACCTTACAACTAATAAATCCCATTTTAAAGTGATAACCACGTTACCCATTACAGTACTATTCAGTTTAGCTTCGCATCCCCCTGTCATGCTGTAAGCAACGCTAGTAAGGCCTCTGCTCTCTCACTCTATCACAGCGCTAACGGCGCTACCCCTATTTTGGACGGACTAAATATAAAAAATATTTTTTAATAAATCTTCAGTTTTAAGTCCAATTTCTCTTTCTAGATGCTATAATTAGGAAGCCCCTGTACCAACGCACTTTGCACTTAATATTATAGCATTTTTGAAGCATTTATTCCAATGTATAACTGATGACATTTAAGAACGACTTACAATCTAAGGTTACGAGGGTTCCTTCTTCAAACTCAGTCGGGTATCGTTTCATCTTACCGTCATTGTTACAATATAATCAAATCGAATCAAAAATATTATTTTTTCATTTCCACACTCTAATTCTAATGTACGTCTCATGATGGTACTAAAGACTGACTTAAAATCAAAGTTACGAGGGTTCCTTCACGCCCTAATCTGAGAAGAACCCACAATAAACTCAGTTGGGTATTTTTTTTTGTTACCATCATCATTACAATATCATATTAGTTTAATATATTTCAATTCAAATTAGAGCAGTTCGTTCACTCACACGCGTTCCTATCGTCTAAGTAGTCTCGCAATTTATAATATGATTTTTCTATTAACTTTCTTTTAACAAAGAGTTTGAATTTATTAATTGACATCTCTAAAACGTCTTGTGGGAGTTTGAACCAATGAACGTTGGGGCCGGAAGGTGCTGGATTGTCGACCCCGCACCGGACGACGCAGTGTAGGAAGACCCCCCATAAAGTGGACCGACGATATAAGATGGATCGCCGGTAGCCGCTGGAGCCAGGCGACACAATATCGGGCCTTGTGGGCATCATTTCTTGTGACCTTTGTCAAGCAGTGGACGTCCATCGGTTTAAGCGACGACGACGACGACGAATTGAAAAGTGCTGTAAAAACCTACTCAAATAAAAATTATTTGAATTTGAATTAAAGTAACTAGCCGCCTATTAAAAGGCCCATTTTTCCCTATATCGCTTCATTTATTATTGCATAAAAAATTGATTGTGGTTAATATTTTCGTAGAAAAACCTACAGTTGTTAGTACATTTACTACAACTATTTATTTAGTAAAGTGTGATCTCCTAGCTTTTTCCCCCAATCTCATTTTTTTAAGGTTGGCTCGAAGAAATGTAAAATGCTGTTTAACGATAAGACCGCCTATTTGTACATTTATTTGCATTTATTTGCATATAACAAAATGACAAATTATGAATCCATTGTGGATTCATAATTTGTCATTTTGTTCTTTTGGTGTACAATAAAGAGTATTATTATTGTATTAAAAAGTAACCACCAAAACATTTTTTACATCGCCTTAATTTTTTTTTTATTCACCAGCCGCAACCAAGGGCTATATGACTTCGCTCATGACTTGCATCATCGTTTTCTCTTGCATCGTGGGTTCCTAAAACTTCACAATGTTTTTATTTATTATACTCGAAACGTACAATGATAAATTTTGAAAGAACACATGAATGTTTTACTAAGAAAATATTTTTATTTTTTAATTTTACACTGATATCAGAACAAAATTATCATTGTAACAAAAAAATAATAAAGGTTTTACAGATAAAATTAATTTCCGCCGTTTTACTTAAAGTTTAAATTATGTTAATGAAGATAAGGTTTTGTTGGAAGATTTTCAAATTTAATAATAAACTGAGACTGATTTAAATATGTCTGATAAAATAAATGCATTTGAAGGTCACTGGAGATGCATTTCNGGCTTTTACAAGTAATATTGAATCGTCATATAGGTATAGACAGTTTCTCATCTCATTTGGATTGTATTTCCATTTGTTTTAATCAGGTAGGCTTTTAAAGAGTCTTTGAATAGCCAAGGCCAGACTGGCTGTGCATGCAGGAGTGTTGGTGCCAACACTTATCTATGGTAGTGAAAGTTGGGTATGACATAAGAATCACATAAGTAAAATAAATGCGGTAGAGATGAAGGCGTTGAGAAGTAAGAGTGGATTGAAACTGAGTGACAAAGTAAGAAAAAGTGTGATGAGAGAACGTTGTGATATAAAAGAAGATGTAGTGACTAAAATTGAGAAAGGTATGCTTAGATAATTTGGGCATGTAGAAAGAATGAATAAAAGGAAACTGACAAAAAGGATTTATGAGTCAAGAGTAAATGCGAAAGTTGGGAGGGGAAGACCAAGGCGAACGTTCCTGGTCATAGTCCGACGGACCGATGGACGTTGGGGTCCGAAGGTGCTGGAGTGGCGACCCACCACCGGGCGGCGCAGTGTAGGTAGACCCCCCACAAGGTGGACCGATGACATAAAGAGGGTCGCCGGTAGCCGCTGGAGCCAGGCGGCGCAAGATCGGGCCTTGTGGGTATCATTTCGTGAGACCTATGTCCAGCAGTGGACGTCCATCGGTTGAAGCGACGACGACGAAGGTAAGATAACGTTGTTACAAAAAATCTGTCATCGCATGTTCTACGTAAACTATTGATGATAGAACAAAAAATGTTCTACAGTATTATAGAACGTATTAATATTTACAATAAAGTCCGCGATACTATTATATATAATAAATGTATTATAAAATTTATCTAAAAAAAATTTTAATATAAGAAATAAAAACAAACTTGTTATGTGTTACTTTAGGGTAAAGAAGTTACAGACATTATTTCTCGAGTTGAGCATACGCATGTTTAATAAGATACCCGAATGACTTTTGGGTTTTCCTCCACATAGTTTTAAGAAATATGTCGAAAACATCCTTTTACAAAAGGCATATTATAATGTTGAAGATTATTTAAGCGACAAAGGTGTTTGGACTTGATTCCAGTTTCACATGAAAGATAAACACATTGAAATATTCAAGTAACTGCTGAGTTTCTTGCCGGTTTCTTCTCAGCGGAATGAACTTTCCGACTTTGTCACACACGGACAGAATAATGGCGATGCAAAAGTCTATGTAGTTAAAGAGATTTTGAAATATTGTGGAGGAGTGCGAGATCACATTTTATGTTATCAATATTTTTATCGTTTGCTCTTATAACAGGATAGTGGTACGAGTAATTCATCAAGTCAGACCCATCCGTCATTGTCGAGCTGTCGCGAAGCACTGCATTGGCTTTGTGAACTCACCGATAAGAGGCAATCAGAGCTCCACACTCCGATATATCGATAACTAACAATATTAGATATCCATATCCAAAAATACTCTTACTTATCCCACTATTTTATGTTATATCAATAAAAACTTCTTTAGGCTGTACACTAACCCAATACCAAAAACAAATACGAAATTATAGGAAATCTTATATAAAAGTTAATGAAATATAACATGCAAAGGCGGTCTTATTGCATAAGGAATCTATTAACAGATAACTTTTAGAAATAGGAGACTGACTGTCAATAATAGAAATCAGAGGAACAAAGTACCGCCGTAACAATTCTGCGACCGATCTTCTCGGCGTAGAAATAAATTCCACCCACATACTTTGGACGAATGGCACTCGTCAACGAGTCGATTTGCACGATCTTTTTTTCCGCGTACCTGCAAAATGGGGAACCAACTTCCAGCAGCAGTGTTCCCTCAAGACTTCCACATGCAAAAGTTTAAAAGGCAATTGAACTTCCACCTCCTCGGCCGGCAACACATCGGCAGCTCGCCCAGTGCTTCAGGTGTCGATAGGCGGCGGTGATCACTTACCATCAGGTGACCCGCCAGCTTGTTTGCCTGTTATAATTATATAAAAAAAATCAAGTAGTAAGACAAAAAACGTATAAAGGCGCATCATCAGGTTGTGGCGTTACAATCTTGGGTTTTGTCTGCCATAAGGTGGGTAGTCGGGCCAGGAGATTAACGTCGGGTATTTCAATAAAATATTCCACGATACAATCAGTTCCTTCATTATTAATTTCGCTAAGATAAATCAAACAATTATAATTTAAGATAATTAACAAAGTATAACTAGATATAGAAAACATTCCACCAAAACACGTGGGCGCGTGCGCACTCTATGAAATCCGAATCAATAATGGCCGCCACCCCAGCGCTCGGAGTTATGTCAGCTGTCAACCTCAAAAATGACAAGTTCGATTCGATTGTAAACCGATTAACAATCTGTGCGCCGTTAAGTACATAAAATAGAAAAATATAAATAACAACAAAGATACCGATTGTAGTTCAGATCACAACACTGTAGTAAATCATATATATTTATATATCGTCTTCGTCTGCGTGGAATGTTTTTCTGGTAGCATTTTCATTAATTTAGGCAAATTGTTCTACAAATAAATAAAAATTTTAACAAAAAAATAACCGCCTTCAAAACAGACTTATTCATATATTAATATGATCTAAAAAGTAAGAACACTATAAAAGAATACGCAATTATTTAGAGCATATTAATATATTTGTAAGTCTGTTTTGAGGGCGGTTCCTTTTGTGTGAAATTTTTTTTTTTCGATTTTTGTTGCAATGCAGCAACAAACGTAAGCTCATTGCTATTTGACTACAGACACTTATATTTTCTGCCTTAAACCGCACCCTTACTGTAAGCCGTTGAGGAGATCCATTGATCTTCATATTTAACTACGACTAGCACTGGACCATACCGAAGTTACGGTAGGCAACTCAAATGTCTGGATAGCCTATAGAAGATTCTGTCGAGTCACGTTCATTTGCTCCTAAGAATTGAATAGTTCCATCACTATGTCATGGAATCCATCATCAGAACCTAACCAAACTATCACAAAACAACCCTTGCTGTCTTGATATCCTTTCATTTAAAAAAAATCATCAAGATCAGTCCACCCAGTCGGGAGATATGAGGTAACAAACAAAAAAAAGTACAGACAAATTTATAACCTCCTTTTTTTGATGTCGGTTAATAAGAAACATACGTATAATACCCCCGCAACTCCCCTTGCGGGTAGTATTTCTTAAAATCCATTCCTAGCTGACCTCTACTCGGCACAAGGAATATTCCAACCTAATTTCAAGTTTCTAAGTCTTGTGGTTCCAGGAACATCGTGATTGGTCGATAGATAACACCCCCGCAACCCCCCTTGCGTATGGAATTTCGTAAAATCCGTTCGTAGTTGACATTCAAGTCTCTACGCCTTATGGTTCCAGAGATATGATGAGACAATAGATACCACTCTTACATATACTAGCTAAACCCGCGGCTTCGTCTGCGTGGAATGTGTTATTGATAGCATTTTCATTAATTTAAGCAAATTGTTTTACAAATTAGAAACATACCCGCACTGCCCTTTGAAGGCGGAATTTCCTAAAATTCACTTTTGATAGTTTCCATTATGTCAAAACAAAATTTGTGACCAAGTTTTACATACCATAAAAGATTTTTATTAAGTGAGAAAATTTGATATTTTTTAATTTACACCCCCACAATCCCCCTTGCAAGTGGAATTTTGTAAAATCCGTTCTTAGCTGACCTCTACTCGGCAAAAGAAATATACCTACCAAATTTCAAGTCTCTACGCCTTATGGTTCCAGAGATATCGTGATAAGTCAATTGATACCTGGATATAGAAAGAAAGAAAGAAACATTTATTCTGTAATGGTGTTACAAACAGTATTCTTAATCTAGCTTTGCAGCGTTACTGCCTGTAACACCACCTGGAAAAGGTTCACAGCTCAGCAATTGTCATGTGTTATACAACACATGACGCTGATTTTCAGCTGTGACCCCGGTGACGCCACAGCGTGTAAAAATATTTGAAAAAAAAAGGAAAAAAAATGGCAACTAACAGTAAAAAAACAAAACAGTTGGCAAAATAAAGAAACACTAAATGTATACTAAAATTAATCCAGTCTAAATAAAAAGAGAACAAAACGTAATTTTTCATTCTGTTTCACTCGGCATGATAAACTAAACGTAGTCAATGAAAAAATAATATAAAAATAAAAAAAATAATAATAATAATTTAAAAAAAAAGAAGATAAATTAGTAGATATTCATGAAAAGATATGATAGACTAATGATAAAATTAAAATAAATAAATTATTCATATTATAATAAGTGAAATAACTCGGTCTACATTCGCTGCTACAATATAGAGGATTCTGCAGAATAATTCTCTGCTTCTTTTTGTTTTTTTAACATATAAAGATTCAAGTGATGCTTAAAAGTATACTTTGTGGCACAGTCTCGTATGGGTGGGGGAATGTTGTTCCAACATCGTGTAGCAGCATATTTAAAACTGCCTCTAAAAGCTGCCGAAAAATGTACCGGAAATCTAAGAGGTGCTTTAGTATTTCGAAAATTTAAATGTACTCTGTCAAATTCCTTCCACTCTAGTTTGTTGTACAGATACGATGGATTGCCAGACTTAATGATGCCAAATAGTAAACTCGCCAAGTGAGTTTTCCTTCTTGCGCGCATCTTTAGCACATTGTGCATGTTTAAATAAGGTGTAACATGATTTCTGTAGGGGATGTCAAAACAGAAGCGAGAACATGCATTTTGAACTCTTTGGACAAGTTTACTAGTCTTGGCTAGAAGACGAGGTCCATACACAACATCGCCATAATTTAATTTTGAGAGTACAAGACTGTCAATTAGGCGAACGCGGAGGTCTTGACTTAAATATTCACGAATTTTATATAAAATTTTCAGCCTATAAAAACAGTTACGTGCTACTTCAGATATATGTCTTTCAAATCTTAGATCTGAGTCAAACATTATTCCCAGGTTACGTACTTCCTGCACACGCTCAATAATGTCGCCGTTAATAACCACGCTAGACGTAGCAAAGTTAATTTTTTTCCTTTGGTGGCTAGAACCAAATACAATTAATTTTGATTTTGAGGGATTAAGTACTAGGGAGTTATTAATTGACCACTGTGCTATTCTACTTAAGTCTTCATTCATTTTTTGAACCGCGCTGTCGTACTCAAGAGGATTGAAGGAGTAATACAGCTGCAGGTCATCAGCATATAGATGGAATGAACAGTTTTGTATGTTTTTTGTTAGGTCTGCGGTATATAATATAAACAGCAGAGGGCCCAGTATAGACCCCTGTGGTACTCCTCTTGTCACCGCCGCCTTAGAAGACGTACTTCTTTTTCCATCTTCATATGCAACCTCGACGTACTGTGTGCGATTACTTAAGTAGCTGTTGAACCAGTGGAGGGTATTAATATCAAAACCATGGTAGGATAGTTTCGATAGCAACAGTGGTATATTAACAGTATCAAATGCCCGTGAATAATCGAGTAAAACTAGCATGGTGCATAGTTTTCTATCTTGCGCTGTCAGTATGTTGTCTGTAACATCAAGTAGTGCCGTTATAGTACCTTTACCCGTCCTAAAACCCGATTGCATTTCTGGTAATAAGTTATTGTTTTCTAGATATGTCACTACCTGTAAGTAAACAATTTTTTCTAAAATTTTGGATAAACAAGGTAATATGCTGATGGGGCGCAAGTCCTTAATTTCCACGGGATGTTCTATTTTGGGTATTGGTCTTATAACTGCAACTTTCCATGCATCTGGAAATGTTGACGATGTAATTGACTTATTAATGATGGACGTAATTACTTTTAAACTTTGTGGCAGTATTAAAAGCAACATATCAAGTGTTATCCCGTCAACTCCTTCCGCATTAGAGTTAAGACCTTTAATAACTTTTAGTATTTCACTGTCATTGGATTTTTTAAGAGCAAGTGTGCATGAAATAGAACTATTGAATTCATAGAAAGTAAGTTGTGATATGGATACGTTACTTTCACCGGGGATGTTTAAAAAATGCTTGTTCATGTCATCAGGATTGCATAAACGATTTGGAAGGTATGAAATTTTCTTTGGTAGCACAGAGTTTTTCAGGTTAAACCATAAAACCTTAGGATAATTTATTTTATTATTTATATTAAATTTAAAATATGCACACTTTTCACTTCTTAATGCATCTTCCACTAAAACCTTATATTGTTTGTAATTATTTTTGTTTTGTATGGTTTTTGTGTCGCGCCATTTTTCATGCGCTTCGTCTCTCAGGCTCATCATAAGTTTCACATTATATGTTATCCAAGGTAAGTGGCGATCTTTTGTTAATTTTGTTATCTTTGGGGCATGGACATCAAAAAGCGCTATGATATAGTTATGAAAAGAGGAGATCATATCATTTATATTACTTAGAGACGTCAGGGTGTCCCATGGGATCATATCTAAATGTGCATTAAATTCTTGTAAGCAGATAGTTTTCAGGGGCCTGTATGTTAGTAACTTCGGTGGAGCCTTCTTCTTTTTAAAATTAAATTCGCAATAGAGAAGTGCATGATTACTAAGTGTAGGGATATGTTGAACATTGATATTCATTACGGGGCTATTAGTGCATATGACATCGATGAGACTTTCGCTGTTTTCTAAAAAGTGGGTTGGTGTAGAAACTAATTGCGTTAACTGCACATAATTTAAGAAGGTAGTAAATTTTTTTGTTTTTGGGTCATCTGTCTTTAAGAGATTGATGTTAAAATCACCGAGCAATATAATATAGTCATGATTTGATAATGTATTAACAGTTGCCGAGATGACATCGAGAAATAAGTCCGTGTCCACCCATGGCGGCCTGTAAGCCGTGCCGATTGCAATCATTTTGGAATACAATTTGAGACTTAGCCACATCTGCTCAATAGTTTCATGGATAGGAAATTTATGCACACGAGCATTCAGGCCCCGCTTGAGATAGAAACCTACACCCCCACCTCGACCACCGCATACTGAGACCGGTCGTGGAATATGACTTAGACGATAACCTGGAATAACAGGCGCGTGCTTGTCTTGTCCGGCGCGTAACCATGTTTCATTGATCGCCAAGATGTCGACACCGGACCGGTCTAGTGCCACTATAAATTCCTCATGCCTGGTTCCAAGAGAGCCGGCATTCAGAAAACCAACCTTAAGTAGCTTATTTCTATTATATGTTGAGTAGATGTATATTACTAAATAAAGTATAAATCAAATATATGTATAAATATATAAATTTCTTATCTGTTAATATTATTAGGGTTTTATAACAAATATCATAGAAAAGTATTGGTTTTAATATGAATGAATCCATATTTAAACTATTTTTATGTAATACAAATGACATACGTTTAGTAAAGAGAGAGTATTCAGTATGATGTGTATATCCACTTAGGAAGCTATTTATATATATGCGAACAAGTAAAAAGAAAGGATCGTAATGAACTGAATAGTTTAAATATAAAATAAATATAAATTTCAAAATGCCGAGTTTATGTTCATGAAAAATATAGAAATAATTCTTCTTGAAAATAATTAAAACTAGATGTGATAAAATTTTACAATATATTATGAGGGTTACATTTCTCATAATATTATAAACATTTACTGTACAGTTTAATAAAGTGCTGTTATCGTGGTTACTAAATATCTCTTTTATATACATAGATAATATAGAATTTTCTACAAAAAAAATATGGTCACCGTCTATTCGCCTCCCCAGATCATATGTTTCGCTCTCGTTATACATTGCGTGCGTTTTAGCGATTATAAATACTCGTAGTAATATATAAATCCATACATAGCATCACGCCTCATTCCCATTGGGGTAGACAGAGACCACGTCCTTCAACTTGCCACGATCCTTGCATATCTCCTTCGCTTCTTTCATTCTCATTAAACCTTTCATACAAGTTCGTCGGTTTAGAGTACTCTTGACCTGGCCCTTATTTAAGATGTCCTGGATTTGGTCCAGGAATGTTCGCCTTGGTCTTTCCTTTCCAACTTTCGCATTCACTCTTGACTCATAAATCCTTTTTGTCAGTTTTCATTCATTCTCTCTACGTGCCCAAACCATCTAAGCATTTCTTTCTCAATTTTAGTCACTACATCTTCTTTTATACCACAACGTTCTCTTATCACACTATTTAGAGATTTAAACTGATTGGATTTTTAATGGCAAATATTTCCATAGTCTATTAATTTGGTTTTGAAGAAACTACTGTAGTAATTAGTTTGACAAACAGGGATCTTAAGAAGATCAAAATGAATGAGACAGCTGAAACGCTCATCTGTGTAACGTACATCAAAATGAAGCAAAATTCTGTCAAGTACTTATTACCTTTGCATTTATAAAAGACGTTTTATTTTGATAATTTAATTTAAATTTTGGAAAATTCAAGGACTGATTTCATATAGCATATACCTAAATTTATTTATTTATTGCATGTCTACAATAATAATATACAATGAAATAAACTTAAATATAAAAGAAATAAAAGTACAACAGGCGGTCTTATCGCTAAATAGCGATTTCTTCCAGACAACCTTGGGTTAAAAAAAAGATGAAAGTAATATAGGAGGTAGGCAATAAAATAACCCTACATACTAATACCTACTATCTAATACATGTATAACAATAAATATATTAATAAATTAATATATATAATATAAATTTGATACTGTTACAAAGTTTTATATACAATTTACTGTAAGTTCACACTATTACTATATATATCTCGTTAGAAATACTTTTAATTGCAGCCACATAATTTTAAATACACTTTTATATTTGTAGTTAATGACATTCCGGCTTAGTACAGTTTTTTCAAATATTAACTATTGAAAGTTCACGTAAAAGTTTCAAGCTCTCCTTTTATTTAATGAGTTAATAAATTAGTGCTAGATATAATATAATACTCTTTAAACTAGTACACAAACATTGAAATTTTTACACTTGCACCAAAGTAAAACAAACAGTTAAAATAAAATCTCGGTCAAGTGCAAATTAAACTTTCACTAAAATTATTCCCTGAATTTTCATACGGCTCTTCTATATAATATGAAAGCTTTTGAAATATTAAGCTTTTACTGGGTTCCATAAATATTTTTTAATAAAAACATTTTAAATTATTTCAAGAGTACATATTTGTACTGTTCATTTTGTATACAAATAGTATATAAATGAAAAATTATTTTAAATCAAATCGAATGTAGGAAAGAGAATAAAAATGACGTTAACTGTAAAAGCACATTGAAAACAAAAGTACTGTTAAATTACAATCGAAATTATATGAGAAAAAGTCCATATTTGAAGATTTAATAATAATTCAATTTGACTGATTCAAAAAAAAACCTACTTCATTTTAAAAAATGGAAAAAGAATCATAATGATGTGAGAATATGATTATATTTAAAGATTCTAAAATACTGAAAAAGCCCATTTGATTTAAAATTAATTTGAAATAGAATCCAAACTATATAGGAAAATTACTATATTTAGCCATTACATACATACATACATAGCATTACGCCTCATTCCTATAAGGGTAGGCAAAGGCCACGTCCTTCCACCAAACTTACCTTGGGTTACATTAATGCATTTTTATTAGGGATCCCTATTTTTTTTTTAGAAAGTAATATAGCCTATGTCGCTCAGTAAAATTGAAATCGGTCCAGTAGTTTTTGTGTGAAAACGTAACAAACATAAATGAAAAAGACAGTTCCCCTTTAAAAGTTTTAAGAGTATGCGAAAGCTTGTCTATCTTAAAGTTGGCTTACTATATCCTTTTTCATGCTGACTAAATTTGTTTTAACATAATAACAATATGAATTCTTGGAACTACGCGAGTGCTATCGCAAGAACAGCTATATAAGACGAGTTTGAAAAGTCACCAATCGATTTTCTCAATTCAGTAAACTCTCAAGTCAAATAGTAATTGGCTATAGAAAGCGTCGTTATACAAGAGCACCTTTCTGAAATCTTTTTAGAACTGCAGTAATAAGAGTGCCGAGAAAGTAGAATTAGCAATGTACGTTCAAAGCTTTTACTCGGAACTAAATTTTACAAGGTACGTAAGGAAATTTGGAGCACTTAGTTTCATACAGCGAGATCCATTTAGGAATGGAAACTTTTCCTGACTTACAATAGCTTGAAGACTGCACTAATTCACAATAAAAGAACATTGACTGTTTTCTCTATGCCGATGCTAAAAGAAACCCAAAATGAACTTAGAGCATGGGATGATTTGCATGCTAAAATGGCCTAAAAATATATAACGAATGCCGCTGGCAATCGATCACTAGTTAACAAGTAAGCGATCTGTGGGCGTATCTTATCGTCACCCTATTTTTCTAATAACAATCATATACAATTCTTATAAATTTTGATAAGAATCAAATTTAAACCGATTAAATAAATTAAAATATGAATAAAAAAACAAAACTATTGTTTATGAAAAGTCTATCTCTAAAATAAACTTAATAATTAGAAAAGATTGCAAACAAAAACTATATAATTTTGTACTACAAACTTAAATTTTTTGACTTGATAAATTGTAGGAAAGCTAACAAAGTATTCCATACTGATATGAGAGATTTGGAGCTCAGACCCTCCAGAGCACAACAGAATAGTAGGATTCCCATATTCTACAACTAAAAGGACTAACAGATTTCTTTACGATGTTAAATTTGACATATAATTTTTGTTAAAAATATCGAAATGCCATAAATTAAATATGTCGTGCGAATTTACGTGTATATACAATTCATGTCTTTGAAAATAATGCAAATAAATCTGATACCTTGTTGTCGAAATTGTTTTTATTGCAGACAGGTGATCTATTAATTGGTAACAGGCATTTTAACTCTTAGTGGTTTCTACAAAGTAACGAAACTCTGATTTATTACAACAAAGCTGATGCTTTGTTGTTCTTTAATTGTTTAAGAGCCATACTTATCTCATATAGGCTGACGTTCGGGGTAGTGTCGGTTTAGTTTGGCTCTGAGATCTTTGGCCGAACTTTCAATAGGCTTCTGAGTTGACGTGTATAACTGCCCATAGAAGTTCTCGACTTCCCTCAAAATCTTAGGTCTAGACGTACTGAGATTACCGCTCCTAGTCTTCAACTTCATCAGGTGGCTGCGACTAAGAGACAGACCTCGAGAGAACACTTTTGAGCTCCGGTTCTGCTCGATGGTGTCTTTTATATATTCTATTTTAAAGTGTTGCATATCACGGATTCGTGATTTTGATATCTGCCTATTAATCTGCCTGTAACTGAACGTACACTGTAACCTTATTTATTCTGTTTGGTCCATGAGATTGAGAGTTTGGTCCGAATATTTAGTCCCCACCGTATGGAAAGTTTTCACAACGTTGATGGCTTCCTGTTTACATTCTGTTGATCACAGAGACATCGTTGAATATATTCCGCTTGGTTGAAACGATGAAGTCAATCTCTTTTCTCGTGGAAACATCGGGACTTATCCATGTCCATTTTCTGTGCGGCCGTTTGAAAAGAGGCCCTATAGAGGCCCTGCCTTTCCATAAAATCGGCCAGCATCTGCCCTCTTTGGTTCCGTTGCCCATAGCCAAATTGCCTCACTCTCAATTCTGCACCGCTTTGTTCGCCGAGCTTCGCATTAAAATCTTCCATTACAACATTGTAGTGTGTCTTAGAGGTACTTATGGCATTGGAAATATTTTCATACATGACCTCTACATCCTCATCTGCGTGTGATGAAGTGGGTGCATAAACCTGTATAACCTTCATCGAATACCGTTTGGTTTTGCTGATTATAAGGACACACTCTTTATTTTGAAAATGTTGATGACGAGGGATTTGTGGATGAGGCATCTGACACCTCCTTGGGATTGGTGTTCACCGTCTCGGTAGTAGAACAAGTTACGAGGATTACCGTATCCTCTCCCTCTCTACGGACTTCAGATAATCCTATAATATTCCAGTGTAACTTGTTTACTGCCTCTTCCAGCTCGTAGATCTTTTCATCAGCTCTCAAAGCGTGCGTTATATGTTGTCAGATCAAGTCATCGGGGTTGGCAACGGAATTACTTCCGCAGATTTTTACCGTAACCACTCCCAGAGCAAGGAATACCGGGGCTGTCGGGGACTGGGGGCCATTGCTGCCTTGTGTCGTTTATTAGAGGAATATGCCAATAATCACCACGCAGTGCTGTCCCTGTCGCACCGATAACGCTGCTGCCCGTTATCTGTCGGTGGTATTTAGGTCAGCAGTTGGGAATGGCTATACCGCCATTAGCCAGTCGTCAGAGCCTCGTCAGTAATAGCAGGGTGTACCACGTGCAGGTGAGGTTGACAGTTAGGAAAACAGACTGGGACAAGCCTCCCCCTTACACCCTTTACACACTTTAGCTATATATATATACGAAACTGGATTTAGATACAGGCGTTTCTTTTAATAGGGATTTTTGATAATCTTAATATTAACTGATAATTTTTAATTTTGTCATATTATTGGTATCATATACAGCTATATAAAATGTATACGAAACCTTTGTAAAAGTCTCAAAAGCTCCCAATAAGCAGCGAAATTAATTTTCAGGTTCACAGACCTCGACCTCGGATCTTTACGAAGTTCGTAGCCTACGTTTATTATATCTAATTACATTTTGGTATCTATTTTATATTATCTGTTTATTGTAGTAATAAACCGACGAATTGCTTTCACCGTTTCCTAAAACGTTTGAAGTAATTTCCTTTCGTTGATATAAAAATAAAGTTGAACAAGTTTGATGAAAACTTTAGATATCTTGATATTTTGTTGAGAGTTTCTAATCAAATAATAAATACTTTATTCATGTTGTTCTTTAGAATGTTTTTCACTCATAATACTATTTAAAAACTGAGGATGACAATGATGAATAGAGTAAAATCGAGGAATCGATTTTAAGTTTTGTCAAGCTTGGCTATTGCTTTAAGAGAAATATAATGAAAAATACGAAAGAATAACAAGATATTAAAATGAATTATACAGCAACAGTAAAATTTTGTTTAATTAGACCGAGTTTATTGTGGATTATTCTGAAAACAGATTGCGAAGGATCATTCGTAACTTCAGATATTTAAGACGACTTATTATGTTAAAATTTTGATTGATTATAAATTCCTTATTAAATTTAACTAAAAAACTATTGTGTTCCTTTATTCAGTCAATTGTTGGAGATTTATAATTGCTTATTACATCTCTAGCTATACTAAGATATTTACAAAAAAATCATTTGATTAAGCTTACAAATGAAACGCTAATCCTACATTGATAATACAGGAATACAGGAAATAATATGAGAAATATGTCTATATTTCATCATTCGGTAGTTAAATATGCGACCTGTGATGGTTTTATAAATAAACTTTTATCTTAAAGTTATTATTTGCTCTGTAATAAACGCAGACGCGTCAACTCAACCCGACCTATATCTTTGGCGATCAATTTGTATGTCAAGATAAAACTGACAAGGAGATATTGAGATAAAAGTACACTGGAATCCTAAATTTATTTTCCGGACCTATACCTACATGTATATTCATTTATTAAATTAAATAATAATAGTCTATAAATAAAGTAAATGATAAGAAAGTCTACTAAGTCGGACTTTTTTTTTCTTAGATTGACATTTTTAAATCCGTTATATCTTTTGAATGGTACATACATACATAGCATCACGCCTCATTCCCATAGGGGTAGGCAGAGACAACATCCTTCCACTTGCCACGATCCTTGCATATCTCCTTCGCTTCTTTCAATCTCATTAAACCTTTCATACAAGTTCGTCGGTTTAGAGTACTCTTGACCTGGCCGTTATTTAAAATGTCCTGGATTTGGTCCAGGAACGTTCGCCTTGGTCTTCCCCTTCCAACTTTCGCATTCACTCTTGACTCATAAATCCTTTTTGTCAGTCTCCTTTCATTCATTCTCTCTACATGCCCAAACCATCTAAGCATACCTTTCTCAATTTTAGTCACTACGTCTTCTTTTATACCACAACGTTCTCTTATCACACTATTTCTCACTCTGTCACTCAGTTTTAATCCACTCATGCTTCTCAACGCTCTCATCTCTACCGCATTTATTTTACTTTTGTGATTCTTCTGCCATACCCAACTTTCACTACCATACATAAGTGTTGGCACCAACACTCCAGCATGCACTGCCAGTCTAGCCCTTTGAGACACCATCTGGCTATTCATAAAAGCATGCAGAGCACCATTTACCATATTCCCTGCATTCACTCTCCTTTCGATATCACTTTCACATGTTCCATCTTTTGTAAATTTAGATCCCAAGTATACAAATTCTTTCACCTCTTCCACTTGTTCCCCATCTATCAAAATATTGCCATTCATCATAGATTCATCTCGTTCAAAAAGCATAACTTTCGTTTTGTTTACATTCACTTTCATTCCTTTCCCTTTCAAAGCTTCATTCATAATATTTAGCATCTCCTGAAGCTCGTTAGCGGATGACGCAAGTATTACTTGATCATCAGCGTAGAGTAAACATTTGATGAGTAATTCATTCATTCTTAACCCATACATACATTCTTTTACAATCTGTCAAACATTTATCCATGAAAAGGTTGAACAGCCATGGTGACGCAACACATCCCTGCCGAACACCTCTTTCGACAGGAAACCACTCCGTGTACGCTCCGTTTATTCTGACACAGGCACTAGAACCCTCATAGAGAGACTTCAATGCTTAATGGTAAGTCCAATTTTAATAATTTAAAAAGTATTTTTCAGGTATTGAAACTGTCTTTAATAAAATACATTTCATATGGTAAGGCTCAATACAGAGGTATGAATAATATGGTTTGTATTATTGTCGATACTTTTATATATAACCTTTAAATTGTATAAAAGTGGTAATAGTGGCATAGCTGCATTAGTTGGGCATATGGTATCAAAGACTTTTTTGTAGATAATAATACGGTCTTTAATACAGTAGAACATTTTTTTGTTCTATCATCAATACTTTCCCCAGCGCAAGCGATGACAGATTTATTGTGACAATTTTTTTCATAACTTGTGTTTCATTAATGCATTTTTATAAGGGATCCCTATTTTCATTGAGAAAGTAATATAACTTACGTCGGATAGTGAAAATGCAGCTTTCTAATGATGTAAACAATTTTAAAATCGGTCCAATAGTTTTTGCTTTACAAACATACAAAAACAAATGTCTCCTATTTATAATATTAGTTTAGACAACGCGTCTCGTTTTTATTAGTGAGAACAAAAACCTAAAGATTTTTGAACCTCACTCCGAGGAGCGAGGGTTTTTAGAGCATAGACCCACCACGCTGGTCATCTGCGGATTGGCAGGCATAGTACACAAGTGCACTGTCTATTCCTTCACTCTCATAGTTCGATGTGACAGGAATCCGACACGACTGGAGAGAGATCAGGCGCAGGACCGACGGCTTAACGTGTTCTCCGAGGCACGGGGGTGGATCACGCCGCCAACTTCCCAACTTCGGGCAAATATTGAGAAAATCTTAAATAGAAAACTCAATATTGACTTTTGAATTGGCTCGACCGGGGACTCGAACCCAGGACCTCATGTCTGTAGTCGAACATGCTAACTACTAGCCCAATGAGGCAGTACAATTTATTACAGTAATCCGTTCAATTACATGCTTTTTTATGGTCCAAATGATATTTCCAACTGTAGTTATTAGTCGTTTCTGCCTATAATTATGTATAAATCAAGAAATAATAATTTAACAGATAAAACTTACTGATAAAAAGCGATATCATTGCCTTTTGTACAAGACAAAAGGCGGTCTTATCACTGTTTTATAGCTACCAGGTAACCTTTGGGTTTAATAAAGTTGTTAGTATCATATAAGAGCAAATATATGGTTTATTATGGTATGCTTATATGAATACGAATTTCCGTCTACTTTATTTGTGACGAGTTTTTACAGTTTCTTCGAAACAAGTTCCAAGTTGTTATGCATTGTTAGAGAGCTAAGAGAATGTTTATGTTTTTAAAATAATCTGTAAGCCAAGTCCGTAACGTTTTTTTTATTTATAAGGCATTTTATTTAAATGTAATCTCAAAGAAATATTGAGATTTTTCGTCTTGGATTTAACGACATTTTCCATGCTGACAATTGAAAGTAAGACTTCTTTTTTTGTCACTGGCATATGTATTTACACACCAAAATAGATCGACGACTAATTAGAAGACGGAAAGACCTCAAAATACCCACTAAACCCAGCGCGAAATACTTACTAAACATAACCCCATGAGTAAAGATTCAGGGGTTTTTCTCTCGCTTCTGGTATCCCGAATGAGTCCGAATGATGATTTACGGAATCAGGAGAAAGTGTGTCAACAAATGCCGCCGTATACCTTACTTTCTTCAGTAATGATAACTTTTTACCTTTGCTAGAAAAGGAAGAACTCGCAAAATTGCGTAATTGTACGCATACAGAACTAAATGATTATAGAACTCAAAACCATTTCGCTCTAAGGGGTATTAAAGTAAATTATTTTCGATCTACCTTCCCGCTGTGAGCTAACAATTTGCATAAATTACAAACTCTTCACCTCCTGAACTGAATTTCAGATAGCGTCAAACACACTTAAATTTATTATAACTCTGTTGAAATTGATTTGAATTGCTTAACAACTTTCGTATAATTAATAAGCAGCGAATTTGTAGACAAAGATGGAACAAACTATGTCCTTTCGTCCAGCTCTATTCTGGTTTTCTTGATCATCTTTACACCAATCCACTGTCATAATTTCTTGATGATGACTTTAAGATGTCTTCACTTCTGAAAGCTTTTATAAAACCCTCGCTAAAACTTGAGAAATTTAGACTGATTTGGTTAATTTAGATTTTGAATTCTTTGTGGAATGAAAATAAATGCTTGGAATTTGTTTATCTATATGGGAAACAACAATTGTTATATACCTTAAAGCTACATTACTATTAAATACACAAAAATCAGTCAAGTTTCCAGTAATTACTAAGACATATACAGAGTTATAATATATTAGAGTTATTTCATGTAAAAAAAATGGATATAAAATGGAATTATGGGTATAAAAAAGAATAAGGAAAAAAATACTAAACATTGTATCAATTCGTCTGTATTTTTTTTGTTTGTTACCTCATATCTTCCGACTGGGTGGACTGATCTTGATGATTTTTTTTTATATGAAAGGTGGTGCTTGTCATAGGGTCCCATTTTTTTTTAATCCAGTTCTGATGATGGCATCCATGAGAAAACCGGGTAAGTCTTAAATTTGCTTTACACATGTGCGCGATGACATGTATATTAAAAATTGACGAATAACTCAAAATCACGCCAACCAATTTCGATGATTCTTTTTTTATTAGAAAGGAAATACTTTAAGGATTGTTTTTTGATAGTTTGGTTAGGTTTTGACGACAGGTTCCATGAGAAAGTGACGGAACTCTTCAATTCTTAGGTGCAAATTAACGATACTCGGCAGAATGTTCTATAGGCTATCCAGATATTTGAGTTGCCTACCGTAACTTCGGTAGGGTTAAGTGTTGGTCGTAGTTAAATATGAAGATCAATGGATCTCCTCAACGGCTTACAGTAAGGGTGCGGTTTATGGCAGAAAATATAAATGTCTGTAACCAAATAGCAATGAGCTTACGTTTGTTGCTGCGTTGCAATATTTGAAAGGTGAATTATGTGTGAATACTGTTGTTTTTTGTGTTTGTTTTTGACATTTGTCATTGATAACCAACAATTTCTGATAGTGACTATAATATAGCGGGATCTGGTTCCGGTTTCTACAAAACTTGAAACATTCTGCTTTTTTATTTATTGATTATGAGGCTGTACGAATTTTCCCGGGTCAGCTAATGTAAGTATATAATTGACTTAAAATGTTAATACAGCAAAAACATTAAAAGGAAATAAACATAAAAAGTAAAAGAAAAATGTAATGTATAGAGGATTTTACTTAATGTTAATATATTTACAAATTGCTTAGGCGTTCTGCTTCTTTATTCTGACATTGATACATGTCCTTCTTCATTCTTTCGTATTTTGAACGAAACGTTAGCGAAAATGTAATTGTGGCAGGTATTGAGTGAAATATGTCAATTGGTAATATACCTAGTATTTGGGATTATATTGTATTTCATCAGAGATATGTACATATAAATAAAGGTTTCCTTTATTTATATTTTATTGCTTAACAGATTGACTTTTGCGCTATTACCCTAAAGCTGTGTTATAAAAAAATATTTGTGGTTAATAACTGTAAGATTCTAGGAAATTAATTGGTAATATCATTTTTAAATACATCTATTATTGTTTAATGAGTTGTTTCATTGCTAAAAATAAAAAGATAGAGTTTCAAAATGATTTCGAAAAAACGTTAGAGTTGAAAAACTTGGTCGGAATATTTCAGAAGGTGAAAAAAATAATGTCAGGGGGATCTTGAGACAACCGGGCTTCATATAGGATGATGGAATAACAGCGAAATAATTTTAGTCTTTAAAGCGATATTTGAAAATATATTGTAAAATGCTGAGTTGCAGTTTTATTCTGTGTTACTTAACGTGTTTGTTTTCCATCATCGATAGGTGATTTCAAATCAAAGGAGGCAAATCTGAAACTAATTGCGGTATCTTATTAAAAATGCCTATGCTCAACCCGACAAGTGATTTCTGAATCTTCATCGCTCTAAAAATTTGTAATCCCATGATTACAAATTTTTATTTCTTGTATTAAAATTGATAAAAAATTGATAAAGGATGTGATACCACGAAACATAGTCCTTACACAGCTTACTGGTCTGGTGTAAGCAGTGATAAAAGAGGCTGTCAGGGAGTTGGTATCGTACTTTCCGAAAGAATGGATATTTGTGTGAAAGAAGTGAAATACGTGAGTCCTAGACTCATCTGGATCAGGATAAAAGTTGGATTTACTCGGATCTTCATCTTGGGTACTTATGCTCCGACGGATCTGGGCACCAGAAAGTCCAATAAAGCCCAAAAAGAAATAGATGAGTATTGGGAAAGTGTGAGTGATACGTTGAATGAATGTGAACCGAATGAGCGAATAATTATGTTAGGAGATTTTAATGGATGGGTAGGTGTGAAACGTGATGGATATGAAAGGACTCTTGGTATGTTTGGTGACAAACGGGTGAATGAAAATGGACGAAGTTTGCTTGGAATATGTGTGGAACATAGTCTTTTTGTGGCAAACACTATGTTTGAGCACAAGGGGATTCATGTGTATACAAGGGAAGAAGGGAATGCTAGAAGTATGATTGATTTTGTAATTGTGGACGAAAAACTGAAGAAGAAAGTTCTAGATGCTCGAGTATACCGCGGGGTCGACATCGATACTGACCACTACCTGGTCGTTGCCCGAATCGGTGGTCTTTTTAATCGGTGGCGCCATAGAAAGAAGGAAACCTCGAGCATTCTTGAACGAATAAAAGTGGAGAGATTGCAAGAAGAGGATGTTAGAGAAGAATATCTGAAAAATTTGAGTGGGCGATTCAAGAGTGAAGACGAAGGAAATGAGATTGAAAGTTTATGGAATAAATTTAAAGATGGAGTGGTTGGTGCTGCTATTGATGTATGTGGCGTGTCTAAAAGGAGGAAAGGTAAGAAAGAGAAGAATTTGTGGATGGACAAAAATGTTCAAGCAGCTGTGTGTGAAAAGAAGAAAGCTTGGTCCGATTGGTTGGCTACAAAAGCGAACCAACGAATGCAAAAGGCAACGAATGATGACGTAAAAAAGGCAAGAATGGAATACAAAAGGGTGAAAGTAATCGTGAAAGAAGCTGTAAGAAAGAAAAAAGAAGAATACAGTGATATGTATGATAGGAGACTTTCTGATGATTTTCAGTCAAACAAAAAGTTTTTCTGGAAATCAATACAATTTGCCCGAGGGAGATCTACTTCCTCGGAGCTTTGTAAAATCAGAAGTTTAGATGGAAGTTTAATAAAAGGAGAAGAATGGATATTGAAGAGATGGAAGGATCATTTTGAAAGTTTGTTTGAAAGAAATGAAGCAGAGGTAAATATGGCCTCTGCGGATAGCAATGAATGTAAGACAAGTGATAGCGAGATTAGTATGGATGACATCATGAAAGCGATAAAAGGTATGAAATCAGGTAAGGCTGCTGGGTATGACAGAGTGTCAGTCGAGATGCTGAAGGCTGGCCGCGGGATTGTGGTAGCTCAGCTGTACTGCCTTTTCAATATATGCTGGGAGAAAGGTCAAGTCCCAAGAGATTGGAGCAAGGCCGTAATTGTCCCTCTATATAAAGGAAAAGGGTCACAGCAGGAGTGCAAAAATTACCGCGGTATCAGCCTTCTTAGTGTCGTCGGCAAATTGTATGCAAAGATATTAATTGAAAGGGTGATTAATGAAACTGATGGGAAAATATGGGACGTGCAAGCGGGATTTAGAAGAGGAATGGGATGTACGGATCAGGTCTTTTCTTTACGGTGCATAACTGAAAAATGTTTGGCTAAACACCAAAAAGTTTATTGCGCGTTCGTAGATTTAGAAAAGGCCTATGATCGAGTGGTGAGGAATGAGCTGTGGTCAACGTTATCTACGTATGGGGTGAGCGGTTGTCTGATCCAAGCATTGAAGTCTCTCTATGAGGGTTCTAGTGCCTGTGTCAGAATAAACGGAGCGTACACGGAGTGGTTTCCTGTCGAAAGAGGTGTTCGACAGGGATGTGTTGCGTCACCATGGCTGTTCAACCTTTTCATGGATAAATGTTTGACAGATTTAAAAGAAAGTATGTATGGGTTAAGAATGAATGAATTACTCATCAAATGTTTACTCTACGCTGATGATCAAGTAATACTTGCGTCATCCGCTAACGAGCTTCAGGAGATGCTAAATATTATGAATGAAGCTTTGAAAGGGAAAGGAATGAAAGTGAATGTAAACAAAACGAAAGTTATGCTTTTTGAACGAGATGAATCTATGATGAATGGCAATATTTTGATAGATGGGGAACAAGTGGAAGAGGTGAAAGAATTTGTATACTTGGGATCTAAATTTACAAAAGATGGAACATGTGAAAGTGATATCGAAAGGAGAGTGAATGCAGGGAATATGGTAAATGGTGCTCTGCATGCTTTTATGAATAGCCAGATGGTGTCTCAAAGGGCTAGACTGGCAGTGCATGCTGGAGTGTTGGTGCCAACACTTATGTATGGTAGTGAAAGTTGGGTATGGCAGAAGAATCACAAAAGTAAAATAAATGCGGTAGAGATGAGAGCGTTGAGAAGCATGAGTGGATTAAAACTGAGTGACAGAGTAAGAAATAGTGTGATAAGAGAACGTTGTGGTATAAAAGAAGACGTAGTGACTAAAATTGAGAAAGGTATGCTTAGATGGTTTGGGCATGTAGAGAGAATGAATGAAAGGAGACTGACAAAAAGGATTTATGAGTCAAGAGTGAATGCGAAAGTTGGAAGGGGAAGACCGAGGCGAACGTTCCTGGACCAAATCCAGGACATTTTAAATAACGGCCAGGTCAAGAGTACTCTAAACCGACGAACTTGTATGAAAGGTTTAATGAGATTGAAAGAAGCGAAGGAGATATGCAAGGATCGTGGCAAGTGGAAGGATGTTGTCTCTGCCTACCCCTATGGGAATGAGGCGTGACGCTATGTATGTATGTATGTATTAAAATTGTCTATGTCACTTTTTTTTGCTGTGAAGTGAATATTATCACGGATATATAAAATATTGTTTAATATAAAATATATATTGTGACGGTACTGTGAGAATTGATATTCCTTGAATTTATTTCATAGAGAAGCACGAGATCCTAATTGATATATGGCACGTAATGTTTTTTTTTTTTGTAAAATAAATATAGTTTCAATGTCCGGCACCTTAACCAATAGCAGTATGCCGTAAGACATAATGCTATGAAAATAAGTGAAATATATAAGTAAATCGATTTATATAACGTGGTTACGTCAAAACAATCCGGGAGATATCAATTAAGACTGCATTTCAACATGTAGCTGCAACATATCCAAGTTCCGACGCACACCTTTCATGCATGAACAAAGTGAATTTATAAGAGTAATGTCGTGTGATATTAGTTCGGTTCGAAACTCGTTCCCTTTTATTCCGAAGTATTTTCTTTGTTATACGAACCGTATTGTATTACATTCAAAACATTGTAATAAAAGTAATAAAGCTCTCGTTTGCTTATAACGAGTGGGTATAGTTTGGACAGAAATAAGGTTTGTTCCATTAATATTGATATATCATGAAGTATTTGTAGTGGATTGAATTTTTTATATTCTTATTTATATTCTTTTTTTACCAGAAAGTTCGTTAAGTATGAGCTCTGACTCTTCTTGATTCTTTCCAATCTATCATTGTGTCGTTTGGTGAAGGAAAACATGTTGAGGAAACCTACTTACCCTGGGCGTAATTCTGGAGCATGTTTAACCACTCAAACCCTTTTTTTGCGCTGAGAAATGCCTTTACGCACCCCGATGAAAGACTAATACAATCAGGAGTGTGGGATTCACTGATAACAGAATAATAAAACCCAGCGGAGCTCTCTTCATCCATGAGTGAGATTATTAGAGGTTCCCTAGCTGCTATCCAGTCTAGTGAACCGAATGATACCGACTATAAGGATCTACCACTCAATATGGTGAAGCATGAAGTGCATACGTGCGACTTCTGCCACCAAGCCTCCACCGATTCACCCCTTAGCCAGAAGGAGGCAAATGAGAATTTGCCTCCTTCAGCGAGATGACGGTCTCGTGAAAGAAGCCAACCGCCCTCCACCCAACTTCACGTGCGAGCATTATCCCAATTATGCTCTCCACCGTGACTAAGCCCGCAGTTGGAGACCAACCATTCAAACAATAGTGAAACAGCTTGGTGGGTGTTATGCTCTAAAAGCCTATGAGGAGGTACCAGTACCCAGTACCCAGTACCCAGTAAGCATTTGGCAACTAAATAACATATATCTTACTGATAGAATAGCAAATAAGCAAAATAATTTAAATCCAAAATTGAGTTATTAGGTTATGTTACATATAATAATCTTTAGGGACTATTCTCTTAATTAAATTCCCGTATCAAAAATGAAACGACTCTCACGGTTAAATACTTTATTCGTACTACCAAATGCTCCGCGCTTAAACGTCACCATATATGGTTAAAACAACAGCAGGCGACCCCTCCAAGTCCGCGCGCATCCACCAATCCCGGCGCCGCAACAGGTGCATAATCGCCTAATGACGCGTGACGTCACCGATCACCTGAGAACTATGGTTTGATTTAATGGGCGAGTACGCTTGCCTGGTCGATACACCACTCCCCCGCTGAGACCGTGACTACGGTCGATAGTAATCAGGGAACCTGACTTTGCGCCCGCTCCTGGTAGTTCTTACAGTGGGTTCGCCTTTTCCCTTCTGTAGGTCAACCGGCGTATTAGGGGTCTCACCGGTGATGTGGGCGGGTTTTAATCGATCCACTGATATCCTTTCTGCTCTATTATTTATCACCACATCAAAAGTCTTCGCGTCACGTTTTATGACTTTGACAGGTCCGAAGTATGGTGCTTGAAGAGACCTTTTTATAGGACCTTGGCGGACGAAGACATGGCTTGATTTCATGAGGTCGGTGGGCATGTAGAAGGTGCGATTGATGCTGCCATGCCAAGACGTTGGAATAGGCGTCAATTTGCTAACATGTGCTCGGAGTCGGTTGATGATCGACGTCATGTCCATCTCTTCTTCAGTTGCTGGAAGAACTGTCCAGGCAAACAAAGTGGTTCACCATAGACGAGTTCGGCTGTGGACGCTTGTAAGTCCTCTTTCCAGGCGCTGCGAATATCAACCGAGTTAGACGCAGCATGGCATGTGATGGCGGATTTGAGCTGGCGGTGGAGTTGTTCCACCAGACCATTACCTGCTGGTTGATATGAAGTTGTAGTATGATGCGTTGCACTGACCAACGCAGCAAGCTCTTTGAAGGTTTGTAACAGGAACTGCCTGCCCCGGTCAGTAGTGATGTGCTCCGGACAAGCGAAACGAGAGATCCACCCATAAACCAAAGCGGTGGTACATGTCTCTGCAGTCATGTTCTGGAGTGGGTACGCCTCAGGCCAGCGAGTGAAGCGGTCGACTATCGTAAGGCAGTATCTGTATCCAGAACATAATGGTAAGGGACCAATAAGGGCCAGATGAATGTGACGAAAGCGAACTGATGGTGGTTTGAAAGTAGCCAGTGGTGCTGATGTATGGCGAGAAAAGGCTTTAGCACTATAGACCACATCTTTACGCTGCGGCAGATTATACAGAAGACCGAGGAGTATAATCGGCCACTTTGCTTGGCGTTCGTGGACTATGAGAAAGCCTTCGATTCGGTGGAAACCTGGGCGGTGTTGAGATCTTTACAGAGATGCCGAATTGACCACCGGTACATACACGTGTTGAAGTGCTTGTACGAAAACGCCACCATGTCAGTCCGTATACAGGACCATAGCACCGAGTCTATCCAACTGCAGCGTGGAGTGCGACAGGGAGATGTAATCTCCCCGAAGCTCTTTACTGCGGCGTTGGAAGACCTCTTTAAGCTTATGGAGTGGTACGGACTGGGCATCAACATCAATGGCGAGTACATCACTCATCTACGGTTTGCCGATGACGTGGTAATTATGGCAGAGACTCTGGAAGATCTCAATGCAATGCTCGATGACCTCAGCAAAGCTTCTCAAAAAGTGAGCCTAAAAATGAACATGGATAAGACGAAAGTTATGTCCAATATCCATGTTCTGCTTCACCCAGTCATCGTTGAGAACTCAGCACTCGAAATTGTAGATAAATATACATACCTGGGACACATAGTCCAGCTAGGTAGGTCCAATTTCGAGAAAGAGGTCAACCGCCGAATCCAACTCGGTTGTGCAGATGTCGGGTAACTACGCCAGATAATTTCGTCCGATACTCCTCAGTGCTTGAAGACAAAGCTCTTCGAACAGTGCGTGTTGCCAGTGATGACCTACGGCTCCGAAACGTGGTCAGTCTGCGACCACGTTCGGATAGGCCTCATACGAAAGCTCAGAGTCACTCAGCGTGCGATGGAGAGGGCTATGCTCGGAATTTCTCTACGTGATCAAATCAGTCAGATCAGATCAAACCAACAAACAGGTAAAGCAAAAACGGTGAGAAAATATGGAAAATTTGTTGAGGAAAATGGTGAAAACAACAACTTCGTTCTTCAATACAAATTGTTGCTAATTATCATCAAACGACGTCTCTAAGACTGTTTATCTGAAATTTAGTAAAGCGGGTTAAAGGGACAGGTTCTTAGTGAACATATATATTGTGAAAAGATACTTTCGCAACGTAGATGCTCACTAAAAACGGGTGGACGCAAATTCCCACGGGATTGAAAACTATGTGTGAAACCGCGAAGTTTATGTAATGTATAATATACAAGATGTTAGGAGAGCCCTTCCGAAAACGATGACTGACGACAGTACTAACGACACCATTGATGATGGGACAGAAAATAAATCGATCCTGATTTAAAAAAATCATATTTTTAAAACGTTTTTAGCGCTATTTACGCTCCAAAGTCTTAGTACATTTAAATGAAACTAACGCACGGGCGCGACGCGCGCTGTTCGGTTCATTGACCCGTGCATTCAAGCAACAGCTGATTTCATTTTTATGTTTCCTTGCTGGTGTTTTTCTTGCAAAATGATGTATTTTTTATGAAACTATCCCTTCATTTTTCTGTACTAACATGATGGAGCGTAAGTAAGTAAGTAAGTAGCAGCCCATTAACGTCCCATTGCTGGGCACAGGCCTCCTCACTCCAAGGAGCGAGGATTTCTAGAGCATTGACCCACCACGCTGCTCCACTGAGGATTGGCAGGCATAGTACACAAGTGCACTCTCTATTTTCCTTCACTCTTATAGTTAGATGTGACGGGAATCCGTCACGACCGGAGAGAGGTCAGGCGCAGGACCGACAGCTTAACGTACTCTATGAGGCACGGGGGTGGAATCCACCGCCAACGTCCCAACTTCGGGCAAATATTGAGAAAATCTTAATAGAAAACTCAATATTGATTTTTGAATTGGCCCGACCCGGGACTCGGACCCAGGACCTCATGTCTGTAGTCGAACATGCTAACCACTAGACCAATGAGGTAGTTTGATGATGGAACGTATATAATGCTAATAAAACGTATAAAAAATTATCTTTTAATTGTGATCGATTTTTTAAAAACACTATCGTCTCGTTGATTTCGGAAGCGGTCTACTAACAATTGGTTTATGTACGTTATTTAGACTATTAAGTAGGTACTTCACTTTTATTTCCTTAAATTTTGTACAGTAAATTTAAATTAGAGACGCTGAAGCGAGGTTCGGATTTAAAAAACCTACTGGATAAAATGTAACACGGCATTTTAATAAAAAAAAAGTAGAGCAACGGAACGTCTCGCTCGCAAATTCTCTTATTTAAACGAAACAGGGTAATAGGCATTCGTTTAGACGCAAAAGGGGACTCTTTAAATATTCAGGTCATCGAACCATCGTTTCAGATACACGTATTTCAACAATTTATATCTAGATACGCTAACATTAAATGCCTCATTGGTCTAGTGGTTAGCATGTTCGACTACAGACATGAGGTCCTGGGATCGAGTCCCGGGTCGGGCCAATTCAAAAATCAATATTGAGTATTCTATTAAGATTTTCTCAATATTTACTCGAAGTTGGGAAGTTGCCGGTGTGATCCATCCCCGTCCCTCGGATAGCGCGTTAAGTCGTCAGTCCTGCACCTGATCTCTCTCCGGTCGTGTCGGATTCCCGTCACATCGGACTATAAGAGCGAAGGAATAGAGAGTGCACTTATGAACTATGCCTACCAATCCGCAGTATAGCAGCGTGGTAGGCATGTACTCTTAAAACCTTCTCTCATGCGAGTGAGGAGGCCTGTGCCCAGCAGTGGGTCGGTAATGGGCTGCTACTTTCCTTACCTCTTTTTACGCTAATATTTTGTCAGATGAATCTACTTGATAAAGATTTTGAAAAACAAATCAAAATATTCTTTACTCAAGTATGCCCATTATACACATTTGAACTGTCAGTAGTCTGAAAGTTGGTAATAAATCTACCATCTAACTTTTTTTCGTTATGATTATGAAAATTATTTCGGCTAAATAGTGCGGTCACTATTCGCTATGCAACTTTCGGCTATTTTTAAGACATTTTTCATAACATCCTGCAATATCTCAGGTAGAATTTCTTCAATTTCGTGACGAATAATGTTTTTAAAATGTTAAATCGTTTGGGGTTTATTTAAATTTTTAAATTTAAAAACCCTAAAAGATTTTTTTTTTGTATATTATCTATGTATATAATTAATAATAATTAAGCCTTTTATTTACCACTTATCCTAGTATAACTATTTACACATATTTCCTTTTATATTTAACGGTTAGCCTGTATGTAGTGTTAATGAGTACGAGTATATATTTGCGTTACTGTATGCTTGTGTGTTGTGTGCTTATATGTGTGAGTGACTACGAGTGTTTGTTGTTATTTTTGTCTGTGTGTGTGTAGGTATGTGTGGGTGTAAGTGTGAGTGCTTGTTTATTATTGTATACATTATGTGTTTGCATTAGTGTTTTATTTACAGATAGATAAGGGTCCCTTTTTGGGTATAGGCCTCCTTCAGTTGTTCCCAATGAGCCCGATTTTTGGTAACTTTTTCCCATTCTTTCCCAGCTATTCTAGTAATGTCATCTGCCCAGCGTGCTTTTGGTCTCCCTACCTTTCTTTTGCCGACTGGACCAGGCCATACGGTGGTTTGCTTCGTCCATCTCTTATCTTTTAAT
>JACTOM010000925.1:4379585-4409002 GCA_015832385.1 Elymnias hypermnestra
CACTATAAACTCCAGGGAGGGGAACTCATAGCACGGGTCGGAGTTCATTATCCCTGGCGGGTGTGGAGCCAGTCTTTGGGTACCTTATTCATCACTTGGGTACCTTATTCATATTATAGTATTAGAAGGTACCTGGGTGCCCATGGTAGGGATTCCTTCTGCGGTAAGTGGTTACTCCACTTACCGCTTATTTTTATATGCGATAGAAAAGAAGTCTGTTGATAGACCTTCCTTGATGGCTATTATGATACATTATAATATTATCCCACAGTCATCCGTGAGATTACTGTGATTTATTTTATTAAAACGAAAACTACTGATCCAATGGATATTATTTAAGATATAATTAATGTTCCCTGAAATAATTATTTGTAATGCCTTATGGATATAATAAAATAATATTAAGATTATCGAATCTCACATTTTCTTTACCTCTGACGCTCTAAAAGGATTTGGATTACTATGAATACAATATATTAACGGGTTCTAACTAGCTGGACGATCGTATATGGCCAAATATATTTATATTTATTAAACTCCAGCGATGCCTTTAAACTATGCCAGATGTGAGAGGGTGGTTTATGTATATATATATGAAAAAAATATATAGTAAGTATTGATGAGTGAGGTCGATACAAGATACATCCCCTACCGTCCACAAAACTATAGTTAGAGAAAATATTAGATAATCCATTTTTTATTCATAACTGTATGTCTAGTTCGTACTTATTCGGACGTTCGGCCCTATTTTGAGTGACGAAAGTGCCACATTGCCTCTCGATTAAAAAATGCCTAATTTAGTGCGCATGCTTCAAATTGTCGACGCATGCGCGTTTCTGTTAAGTCAATATCTTACTTTATTTCATATTTCTTTCTTCATTTTTATCATTAAAGATAATTTATATTGAAAAATGGGTGATTAATTTTACTATTATTACAAAAATACTCAAAAAATAATTATTTTTTGGGGTAGTTGTCTTTGCGCACTCCAATTCAATTTATTTTGTTATAAAATATTGAATATATTGTATTTAAATGCAATGCGATAAGATGCGATACGATACGCTACGATTAAAATACAAAATACTCTTTATTTTACACCCAATACATAAAATTTTAAGACATGAAGAATTTATTGCCTGGAAATCTCACACAGACCATGTATGTTCTAGATTAAGTCAGCTTTCTTTTGCACTGCGTATGCTATCCAGAAAAGTTGACCAAAAATCGTTATTAGTAGCATATCATGCCCAGGCTACATCCATAATTATTATAGGTATGGCATTATTTTTTAGGGAAACTCTAATCATATTAAAAGCGTATTTCTTGCAGAGACAAAATGTATATGAGCGATATGTGGAATTAAAAAAAAAATGAAAGCAAGCCGTACTTTAAGAAATTAAATATTCTGACCGTGCCGTCGTTATATATATTTGAATTAGCAATATTTTAAAAAATAATGAAAACCTTTTCGAAAGGCTTAAGAGAGAACGCTGTAAAGATAGATTCCTATATCTCGGGATATAGGAATCTATCATAAAAGTTCTTCTTTTTAATAAAGGAGTTTGCGTGATGGCTATTAAAATAGAAAATTAAACCAAAAGATTTCAGAAAATATGCCTCACAATTTAAAAATTCAGATAAATCTTTTCGCATCAATAAAACCTTCTACTCCATTGACGACTATTTAAAGGGAATCTAGCAATAATTAATAATAAATAAATATATTCAATAAGAGATAATATAATGTAATTAATAAGTTCACGTTAAGAAGAGAATTTTATTACTAGTAGTAGTAATTTAATTTAAAAACCTGTAATTTCGCAAACATAAATATGTAGAATATGAGGACTATGTATACCGTGTGAGACTATGAGACTATGTGATAAGACAACGTTGTGGTATAAAAGAAGACGTAGTGACTAAAATCGAGAAAGGTATGCTTAGATGGTTTGGGCATGTAGAGAGAATTAGTGAAAGCAGTCTGACAAAAAGGATTTATGAGTCAAGAGTGAATGCGAATCATTTATTCATTTTGATTTGATGCAAAATACACATTAAGGAGTACAATTAAAATATTTAAAAAAATAAAAATAAAATAAATAAAAGTTTAAATTAAGAATTCAATCTAAAAGATACCAAATTTCCTCATATTGCCATTGGAATAGTTGAAAAGTTAAATAATCTTGCTCCAGGCGAGCGACGCCACGGGAAGCAGTATGTATAATATAATATTTTGAAAGTTATTCCCGCTTGTTGCTACTATATGTACATTTTTATTACAAAGCAGCACTCCGCTGTAATAGCAACGTTTTTTACTTTGTCTTGTCTCTAAATTGCATAGTTCAATGCAGTGCAATTCAATATATTCCTTCTTTATGTCCTCCATTGTAAGAAAGTATTTTTAAAATATATTTTATACATACACAGTGAGCCATTCAATTTGGCGTAGACAGCTAGTTACGTAACAATAAAAACACGTAGTTACACATATTGGTTTTTATTACATCAATATAATATAAACAGATTTGTGAAACGACGAGGGGGCTCTACTTGTACTATATATTTTTATTGAGAAAGAAAACAACTAAAACTGAACACTAGTAACAAACCTAATGTTCAATAATAAATAATTCCTTTTTTAATGCAAAAACGAAAATATTATATTTGTTTTTAGTGGGAATCTATATCGTAAAAGAAGCTGTACTCTCCAGCCAAAGTTGTAGGAATCAGCTAAACCAGAATGCCTATTAAAACTAAGCAGAACTCTCTTTATCCGAGTGCAAACCTCACCATTATTAGACTCATCAACAGATCGTTGTACTTCGTCGTCGTCGTCGCTTCTACTGATGGACGTCCACTGTTAGACATAGGTCTCACCTAATGAAGTCCACAAGGCCCGATCTTGCGCCGCCTAGCTCCAGCGGCTACTGGCGACCCTCTTTATATCATTGGTCCACCTTGTGGGGGATCTGCCTACACTGCGCCGTCCGATGCGGGGTCGCCACTCCAGCACCTTCGGCCCCCAACGTCCATCGATCCTTCAGACTGTTCGGACGTCCAGCGGTGTAAGGGAAACGCGTCCCAGTCCGTTTCTCCAAACGCCAACTTCACCTGCACGCGGTGCACCCTGCTCCTACCGACGAGGCTCTGGCAACCAACCAATGGCGGTATAACCATTCTCTACAGCTGATCTAAATGCCACAGACCGATTATGGGCAGCAGCGTTATCGGTGCGAGAAGGTCAGCACTGCGATCACCAACCCGCCTGCCAAGCGAGGTGATTATGGCACAACCACAATGATAAAGACAAGGGAGCTACGGCCCTCAGTCCCCGGCAGCTCCTCTATTCCTAGCTATGGTAGCGGTTACGGTAACGGCGGGGCAGGGGGTGCTAAGAATCTCCGAAAGAGATTCCGCTGCCAACCCTGACGACACCTTGTACTTACATTTATGTTAAGGTTAGCATAACGATCTGTTTGTGAGTCTACATATATATATAAATATTGGAACGCTGGCGCCATCTGTGTTTCGGCGTGGGATAGAGGTAATAGAGGCAGTCCGACAGGAGTCTCTCGGCAGTTCTTGGGTGGCGGTCGGCCGGAGTGGTCGACTATTGAAACTGTCGCGTTCCTAGCTATTAGTGTTAATGAGTTTGTGTAAATTGATATTGGGAATATTAAGTGATTGAACATTATAATCCGAGTTAATTAATAAAGTGTTTGATTGCACCAACATTGCCCACGAACGACCATAGAATAAGAAATTAAATAATGGATCCCATTAATGACGATGTCGGCGGAGAACCCTAGGCCCCTGTGTTTTTAACTATATATACTCGTATATATAGTTATTTCGCTGCAAGAAGAGTACTCTAAACCGACGAACTTGTATGAAAGGTTTAATGAGAATGATAGTAGCGAAGGAGATATGCAAGGATTGTGGCAAGTGGAAGGACGTGGTCTCTGCCCACCCCGAAGGGAATGAGGCGTGATGCTATGTATGATCATTGTAGGTGTGTTAATTAATCCCTATCTAGTGATTTGGTAGACAATGAAATGACTATACTGTAATTAATCAGACAAATTGCTCCAGCCAACGGCGAAAGCATATTCATCAACTTCTATGATGTACATAATGACAGCCGGCTACAAAGCTACGTACAAATCTAATCGTGATTATTATTTCACGTTTTCCCTCTGAAATCCGGGCATTTCGCTGAGTTACGGCCCCTCTGGGATTAAATCTACTCTGAAACTTATATATTATTCAGTCTTTCCTCAGGTATGAATGTTCATTAGTCTGAAAATAAATTCGCTTTCATGTCCAGTGACCTTTGCGAAGCCTTCTTAGGGTTCATTATGTGTCACAACAGAGTGCGGTTGGCTTTCGCGTTTTAAAATTGGGTCAAAGCTAAAATGTCAACAATTCTTTTAATCTAATAAAAAGTTCAAATGGTTATCATCTTGTAAAGAAATAAATTTGACATTTTTCTATTACTGCTATTACTGTATTACATTTAAGACATTGTAATAGAAGTAATAAAGCTCATGTTTGTTTATAACAAGTAGGCATATTTTGGATAAGAATTACTTCCAGTAAGTTTCGTGGTTCTCTCATTTTATATGACTAGTTCAAGTTGTATTTTTATATTTTATTATTTTATAAATAGTTCATAAAATAAATCTCGATATTTCGAAACTTTATAGTTTATTCGTCACAGATGAACAAAATCAGTTTAATAAATACGTAATAGCATATTATTTACCCAGGGCCGAAAGATGTGATGTGGGTAGCAATGTTATACTTTCGTCCCGTGGTATTTATTTTCTTGGGAGTTAGTGTGATACTTTTGTCACTCAAAATGGGACCGAAAGTACGAACTGTACATGATGGTATGATGATAAATGAATTACTCAATATTTTCTTATTTTTATAACTAGTTCTTATATTATCAGCGGTTCTATACTTGAAACTGTTGATTCTATTCGCGACCTAGGCGTAATACATACATACATAGCATCACGCCTCATTCCCATGGGGGTAGGCAGAGACAACATCCTTCCACTTGCCACGATCCTTGCATATCTCCTTCGCTTCCTTCATTCTCATTAAACCTTTTATACAAGTTCGTCGAGTTAGAGTACTCTTGACCTAGCCCTTATTTAAAATGTCCTGGATTTGATCCAGGAACGTTCGCCTTGGTCTTCCCCTTCCAACTTTCGCATTCACTCTTGACTCCTTATAATCCTTCTTGTCCGTCTCCTTTCATTCATAATTCATTCTCTCTACATGCCCAAATAATCTGAGCAAACCTTTCTCAATTTTAGTCACTTCGTCTTCTTTTATACCACATCGTTCTCTTATCACACCATTTCTTACTCTATCACTCAGTGTAATCCACACAAACTTCTCAACGCTCTCACCTGTACCGCATTTATTTTAGTTTTGTGATTCTTCTGGCATACCCAACTTTCACTACTGTACATAAGTGTTGTCACCAACACTCCTGCATGCACATCCCAACTGGCTATTCATAAAGGCGTGCAGAGCACCATTTACCATATTCCCTACATTCACTCTCCTTTCAATATCACTATCACATGTTCCATCTTTCGTAAATTTAGATCCCAAGTATACAAATTCTTTCACCTCTTCAACTTGTTTCCCACCAATCAAAATATTGCCATTCATCATAGATTCATCTCTTTCAAAAAGCATAACCTTCGTTTTGTTTACATTCACTTTCATTCCTTTCCCTTTCAAAGCTTTATTCATAATATTTACCATCTCCTGTAGCTCCTTAGCGAATGACGCAAGTATTACTTGATCATCAGCGTAGAGTAAACTTTTGAAGAGTCATTCATTCAATCTTAACCCATACATACTTTCTTTTAAATCTGTCAAACAGTTATCCATGAAAAGGTTGAACAGCCATGGTGACGCAACACATCCCTGTCGAACACCTCTTTCGACAGGAAACCACTCCGTGTACGCTCCGTTTATTCTGACACAGGCACTAGAACCCTCATAGAGAGACTTCAATGCTTGGATCAGACAACCGCTCACCCCATACGTAGATAACGTTGACCACAGCTCATTNTACCGCATTTATTTTACTTTTGTGATTCTTCTGCCATACCCAACTTTCACTACTGTACACAAGTGTTGTCACCAACACTCTTGCATGCACAGCCCAACTGGCTATTCATAAAGGCGTGCAGAGCACCATTTACACTATTCCCTACATTCACTCTTCTTTCAATATCACTTTCACATATTCTATCTTTTGTAAATTTAGATCTCAAGTATACAAATTCTTTCACCTCTTCCACTTGTTCCCCATCAATCAAAAAATTGCCATTCATCATAGATTCATCTCTTTCAAAAAGCATAACTTTCGTTTTGCTTACATTCACTTTCATTCCTTTCCCTTTCAAAGCTTTATTCATAATATATACCATCTCCTGTAGCTCTTTAGCGGATGACGCAAGTATTACTTGATCATCGCCGTAGAGTAAACATTTGATGAGTCATTCATTCAATCTTAACCCATACATGCTTTCTTTTAAATCTGTCAAACAGTATTCCATAAAAAGGTTGAACAACCATGGTGACGCAACACATCTCTGTCGAACTCCTCTATCGACAGGAAACCACTCCGTGTACGCCCCTTTTATTCTGACACAAGCAATTGAACCCTCATAGAGATGCCTGAATCAAATTACCGCTCACCTCATACGTAGATACGTAGATAATCTATATATCTATTTACAACATCATTTACATTCAATTAACTTAGAAACATTTGCGATCGAAAAGTAAAACTCATCAAGATATCATAAATTCGACCGAGATATAATAATAATAATAATCAATTTTATTCACAGCAACATTTGACTGAAATTGTTAGTTTACTAACTTATAACTATATTAGGTGCAAATACAATTTGATATAAAAATTAAATTAAATCAAATTTAATTAAACAATATTGAAACAAATAAAATAAATTAAAAGTCAAATTAAATGTGAAAAACAACGCGGAATGACGCGAATCCAGTTAAATCTAGTTTAATTCGGTTTAATTCAATCATCAACAATCTCTAGGTTTGGAAAGGCTAGAAAAAGCCCATTTTTCTTTCGATTACTTTCGTTCCGTGGCATTTATTCTGTCAGGAGACTATGTGACACTTTCGTCACTAGAAATAGTGCATAATGTACAACCTTTCCATACAGGTATAATGAAAAATACATAACCCAACCCGATGCATGGTTGTAATAAGTATTACATAGAAAAATATAAATGAAAATGTTTTATTGGTAGAAAATGGTTAAGAAATCGACAAACGTTGGCCCTTAACTCTCGGAAGCCCCGTGCCTTCACAATTTTTTACTTAAAACATATATTATTAAAATATTATACGAAAGGGTATGATATAATCTACAAAACATTAAATGAAATAGTAAAAACTTATGTGTTCCTTCACGATTTGTATACACTTTTGAATTTGTGAGTGTATTTAACAACGTGTGTGAGAGTAACCTAAAGTGAATTCATAAAAGTCTATATTTATGTTTATTATGTAAAAAACATGTATAAGTTCTTTGGATTTTTGAAGTGAAACTTCTTTAGGCGCATGAGGAACAAGGGTAATTTTTTTACGCATGAAACGTTTTCTATGCTAATTCGTTTGCAGGTTAGGTAGTTTTAATGTTTACAAATGACAAGTGGCATTTTAATTTGCCACTCGTCATTTAATAATTTAATATACTATTTTTCACAAATAAAATTTAATTAACAATTTCTAATAATGACAAAAAACACGTGGCATATTTATTAACAATCCATCATTTGTGATTTCAATAAATTATTTGCATTATCTTTCGACACTTTAAATATTTCAATGACAATTAAATTCTTATCTTCCTTTTTCCTTCCCTCTGAGTCTCGAAAATCTAAAGTTTTCTACTTGTATGAATATAAACAAGACTTAAATATTAAAAGATGTTTCACTTCTGACATGTGTACTTTGGACGCACCCACTTTTATTTTTTTTATTGCTGACAGGTAGCGCTTAATCGGACTTGAGGGTAAGTGATGATACAGTCTAAGATAGAAAAACGCTAATCTGGTAAGAGGCAGTTTAACTCTTAAGTTTTCACGGGGATATGGATCTCCTTGCTTAGTGGTGCATCTTTGCTGTGGTAACTAGCCACGGCCAAATCCTCCCACCAGTCCAGGCTCACACAAATTATAAAATGCGATTACCTAAATTCATCCTACTGGGGATCGAAGGAAAGCTAGTCCCACTGCGATATATTCTTCGTAATTGGGATTTTAAAAAGAATAACAAAAGAACATTTGTCTTATTTACCTAAAAGGATTCCTTTTTATCAAATGAATAAAGTTGAAGACAAATTATTCCAGCTTACATCATCTCTTAATGAAATTCTGTTATTTCCACTGGCTCCGAGCGATTCTACTACATCTCCAGTATAACGTAGTTGAATGCACTCCAATTGCAGTGAGCACCGCAGAGCCATTGACCCTCAGCTTACGTCAAGTTAACTTGGAAAGTTTCACTTTAAAAAATATTTGCTATAAGCTTAAGACCACACGACACTAATGAAAACTTTATCAATTTCTATTCACGGAGTATTTACAATCTACTAGTGGCTGTAAAGTAGTCGAAATTGGACCATAATTAATTTAATTTATAAGTTAGAACATTATAAAGGCTCTATTATCAAAGATTATACTCAAAAAAGTTGTTAAAATAATTTATTTATATAAAAAATGTGTCCCTATTACCTATGTCGAGGCATCACACGTGCACGGCTGGACCTATTTTGATAATTTTTTTGTTGTTCTGTTTATTATTGTCAGGAGAAAGTTCGTGTTAAAAAATAAATAAACAAAATTACGTAGAACATAAGAAATTTTAAGACAACTTAAGCACAATGAGCACTAAGGTAAGTAGCAGCCCATTCACGTCTCACTGCTAGGCGCAGGCCTGCTCACTCATACGAGAGAGGGTTTTTTCCATGCTGTTCCACTGCGGATTGGCGAGCATAATACACAAGTGCACTCTCTATTCCTTCACTCTCATACTCCGATGTGACGGGAATGCTACACGCTCGGAGAGGGAGAGAGAGAGAGAGAGATGCACGGGGGTGTAGGACACCGCCAACTTCCCAACTTCGGGCAAATATTGAGAAAATCTTTTATATTGATTTGACCCGGGACTTGAACCCACCTCATATCTGTAGTCATGTTTTTTTAATATAACCTTATTGTATTATTTAAAATATTTTTCATGAATAATTAAAAAAAAAGGATTATCATTAGCTTCTCTAAATTACCATATATCAATTGAGATCTCGCGTTTCCTAAAAGGAATAATTCAAAGAAATATCAGTATATATTGAATAACATTTTATACATCCGTAACAACATTTATTTATAATGCCATATAGAAATACTTGTAATGCCATAGTTTAGAGTGAAGAAGGTCCAGAAATCATTTGTCGGGTTGAGCATTGGCATTTTTAATAAGATACCCGAATCACTTCTAGGTTTCCTTCCACATAGTTTTAAGAAATATATAAAGAATGTCCTATTACAAAAGGCATATTATATTGACGATTATTTAAATGACAGGGATGTTTGGACTTGATTCCAATTGCACATGAAAGTTAAACACATTGTAACGTACAAAAAATATGTTTAAAAGAGAAACCGTTGAGTTTCTTGTCGGTTTCTTCTCAGCGGAATCAACTTTCCGAACCGGTGGCAGATTTGTTACCAACGGACAGACTACTGACGATTCAAAAGTGCTTTTTGAGCCTACTTGAATAAAGAATATTTTGATTTGCTTGTATCATTTTACCTACGTTTTTTGTAACATTTTAACCAAAGCCACACTCTGACCTAAGGTAAGTAGCAGTCCATTAACGTCCCACTGCTGGGCACAGGCCTCCTCACTCGTAGGAGAGAGGGTTCATAGAGCATAGACCCACCGCGCCGCTCCACTGTGGCTTGACAGGCATAGTACAAAAGTGCACTCTCTATTCCTTCACTCTCATAGTCCGATGTGACGGGATCCGACACAACCGGAGAGAGATCAGGCACAGGATCGACGGCTTAACGTGCTCTCCTTGGCACGGGGGTGGATCACACTGCCAGCTTCTCAACTTCAGGCAAATATTGAGGAAATCTTAATAGGAAACTCAATATTAAAATTTGAATTGGCCCGACCCGGGACTCGAATCCAGGACCTCATGTCTATAGTCCAACATACTAACCACTAGACCAATAAGGCAGTTTACCCTAACCTAATTTAATAATAATATTTTAGATATTATTTATTATAATGAGTTCAATTCTTATTCACCCCTCTACCATGAGAATACATCACCTCATTTATATTAAATTTCACAAGCAATTCTGTAATTCCACGTAATATGTTGTGTTGTACAATGAACCCTTTCGTTGAGAGCTCAGTGATTACATCATTCCAACGCAACCCTTTCTCGTCAAACTATGTGTGCAATTTTGAACTGAAGACCTTTCTAGAGAAGCAATGTTGGCTTTGTATGGACAGGTTTGTGTTTTTGAAGGGATGGTTTACAAGGAATTTTTCTGTGTGTATGTCCGTGCGCTTTAGGTTTCAAGATTTCAGGCATGTTTTTAAAGCACACAGACTTTTAAACGTTTTGAAAACTACGCTTCATGTCATTACTTTGTACAACAACAATGCCATTTTATATAAATAAAAATTATAACAAAAAAAACCGCCTTACAAGCAAACTGTTCCAAATATATTAATATGCTCTAAAAAGTAATTGTGTTTTCTTTTTTATAGTTCTTCGTTTTTATGTTCGGAGTCGGCACACAAAAAAAAGCACGACAATAATACGCTAAAGGTTCCCCCCCCCCCCCCCNCCCCCCCCCCCCCCCGGCTACCACCGCATTATACATAATACACCTTATAAATATTGCAATGCAGCAATAAACGTGAGCTCATTGCTATTTGGTTACAGTCAGTTAGATATTCTGCCAAAAATCGCACCCTTACTTTAAGCCATTGAGGAGTTCCATTGATCATCATATTTAACTACAACATTCACTTAATCATACCGAAGTTACGGTAGGTGACTCAAATATCCAGAGATCTTATGAAAGATTCTGCCGAGTATCGTTAATTTGCTCCTAAGAATTGAGACTTTACTTTGTCATGGATCCCATGATCAAAACCAAACCAAACTATCATCAAACAATCCTTAAAGTATATCCTAGAATCATCGAAATCGGTTGGAGTGATCTTGAGTTATTTGTCTATTTGTCGAGCACATAATTAATTCAAATTTAAAACTTATCCGGTTTTCTCATGGATGCCATCATCAAAACTGGATTTAAAAAAAAACGAACCCTACGACAAGCACAGCGTTTGATATAAAAAAAAAATCATCAAGATCGGTTCCACCCAGCCAAAAGTTATGAGGTAACAAACATTAAAAAAATACAGGCGAATTGATAACCTCCTCCTTTTTTTGAAGTCGGTTAAAATCTGAATAAAATCATTGACATATTTACAAGGTATCAAATAAAATGGCTTCCGCTGTCTATTGACTTATACCTTTTAAACTACTAAGCGGATTTAAATGCAGTTTTCAACAATAGATAGGTTTTAGTGAGTCAAGAGATAGGTTTATATGTATAATACATGCATATTATAAAACAAAAAAAGCTAAAAAGATCATAGATTTGTTATGAGATATCGTAAAAACATATGTTTAAGTGATTAAATCGCAAACGCTGACTAAACCATACGAGATAGATCAAATTAATGTACTACGGAATTGTATATCTTAAAAAGATCAATAAAAAAGTCCCAATGGTATATATTTATCTGTTAAAGATAACCTGCAATAACCATTCTTATCTTTTGCTAGTCACAAAACATATGTGTAATTTACCAAACTATTTTATACAATACAGTATTAACCTTTATCCAATTAAATACATTATATATGTTGTGTGTTTCATGTAGATCAAAACTGTTTTAAACAGCATTTCATTAAAATGGACATCATAGAAGATATCGGAGTTTTAAAAAGCGGGGGCGCAGTGGCTGGGATGTCGTAGGTTACGTCGTGGTTTGCAGCGGTTTTTACTGTATACTTCAAGAAATATATAGAAGAAACGCAATGTAACGATTTTTTGGATTAGAGAGATTGCTGAAAGATAAAAGGAATAGATTTTTTGTGATTAATTATGCAATAAACAGATACATAAACAAGAAATGTATATCGGAGTGCGGTAGTCTGTGGAACGCCGGCGCCATTTATCTATCGGCGTGGGACAGAGTAATGTGTCGTGAGCGTCGGTAGTTCTCGGAGGACGGTCCGCCAGAGCGTACGACTAATGAAACTGTCGCGTTCCTAGCCATTATTATTAATGAGTTTGTGAAAATTGTTATTGGGAACATTAAGTGAATGGACATTATAATCTAAGTTAATTAATGAAGTATTTGATTGCATCATCATTACCCACCAAAGCCCATAGTATGGAAATTGATGTGATTTATGATTGATTTATATGATTATGGATGCCATTAATGACAATGTCGGCGGAGAACCTTAGGCTCCTATGCTTCATGCTCTTAATCTCTCTTATTCTCCGACATGTATATATTAGATAAGCAATAAAGTTCGTGCAGATTTCATTTATTGTTTACTTATAATGTGCAGTTCATATATGTAAACAATGTATGAAAACTGCACGAAGCTTCTTGGCTGCCTAATATATAAATATATATTTCTGAGGTAGAGATATTTTAAGAAAGAAACGAACGTAATTGTAGTCTTATCACTTCATTTCTCCCAAAAAAACATTTCTTTTGGTTTTTTATCAAGTACCGCAAGGAAGGTAACATAAAAAACGAAAATAAAATAAGAGTAATCTGTCCGTCGTAAATCAAATTAAATATAGTCCCTTGCCCAGCCCCACACGGACTTTTTAGTCGATTGCCCCGCGGGTCTAATGACGCTAAATGGCTCTTGGGACTTAATTGTTCATGAAAGACTACCAAATGTTATGATGTTTATGTTTGCCAGTAGTTAAACTATACAATGTTAGCATTTGTTTATTAAATTAAGTCTCTGGTGTAGCGTCATGTTGCACTAAACTTCGAGATAGTGAAAAAAGTCAGTCTTATATTTATAGGCTCATATCTTAAAAATTATGACTTACATGACTAATAAAAAACTGACAGTATATAAAATATCACAAAAAAGCTTAAAGATCTTCGACGCGACATACGCACCATTAATAATGGTCATTTTGTAACTGATTTTTTCTATTGTCTGCTGTTATCTCTAAGAAAATATTAACCAAAATGTTAACCAGTAGACGACACGGACAAATTAAAGGTTATATAGAGATAGAGTCGCGTGCATAGGTTAGTTTACCATAAATTATATACTTGTATATGTTTACGGTAAAGAAATTCTCGTATTTTGTTTATACTGTAACATGTAAGTTTGTCAGCGCTTTCGTTGTTACGTGATAAATTTAAATAAAGCTCGCTATCGGTCAAATCTACCTCGCAAGTCATACCACCCGCGGGTCAACAGTCGCAGTCGGTTGACGAGACCGTACCCCCAGTTGCAGATTGCATGCTGTTATCGGGGTTGTTGTACGGAAAATGACACAGTGTTTGACTTAAGCCATATCTCAATTTAAATTTATTGGCTTTCTGTTGAATTGATGTTTTAACATTTTCACCAATCGATATTATTGACTACAGCTAAACCCAACTGAGCTTCGTTATAGCACCATCTGATTTTTCAAGTCAAGCTTTCGATACGCTTTATGTTGAAATGCTTTTAAGCCTAATAGGCCCTAATCTAATATTAAGATTCGATTAGATTCGACAATTTTTTCCGAATTATTCGTGAACCATTAAAACTGTTCTTTCGACTACTTTGTTTCGGAATCTCTTGCCAATATTAGGTTTATTATGGTACTGTCAGAGATAAACATATATTGAAAATGCAATTTTATTATCTGGGTAATTGATTTTTAAATGAAAAGTATGTTATTCCTAGGTCGAGTATTTGGATTTAAATTATTAAAATAAAAACAATTGAAATTCCAGAAATACTTCATTAATTCGCAAATTATTCGATTTTTTCGAATTATTTTATTTATATAAGACTATCAAATGTTATGTTTTTTAACTTTGCTTATAGGTAAACTATACAATGTTATCTTTTGTTTATTAAATTAAGACTCTGGTGATGCGTCATGTTGCGATAAGCTTTGAGATAGTAACAAAAGTCCGTCTTGTATTTATAGGCTAATATCTTAAAAATTAAAACTTACCTCAACGGTTTTCATTATTATACACATCACTTATATGATTAAAAACCCAATTAATCACTTATAAACACTCACCGTTTGTGAAATACCACAAATAAACTGAACGACCTTCGACGCAACACACTCATCGTTAGTAACGGTCACTTTGTAATTGATTTATTTTTGTTTTGACTGGTGTTATCTTTACGAATATTTTGTTACGATAATTACCGAGCAGCGACATAGATAATACAAATTATGACTTAAAATGAAAGAGATGCTTATATTTCTGATTGCCCGAGTTAAGACAGATATCGTACCATGTCATCAATAGTTGGCACGGGCAATCTAATGATGTTGTCGTCGCTTCAACCGATGGACGTCTACTGCTGGACATAGGTCTCATTACGTGAGACCTATGTCCACNCCACTTCAGGTTCGCGATTCGCAGGACTATGTCGGTGACTCTGGTTCTACTACGGATCTCTTCATTTCTAATTCGATCACGTAGAGAAACTCCGAGCATAGCCCTCTCCATCGCACGCTGAGTGACTCTGAGCTTCCGCATGAGGCCCATAGTCATTATTGAAAGGCGACAATTTAATGTTACTTGTGTGAAAGGAAGTTCAATTCTGATTAAATATATTTCCTAAAAATATGACGAAAAATGAAGCCCGTTTGTTCAGGTTTCATTATCAACATGAAAACAATGAAAACTTAAACGTGTTTTTCTGTTGGACATTTTAAATGATTAGGCATAAACTATATCGCTCAATGCTTTCATGGAAATCCCCTTAAAAGCATATTGTGTAAGAAAATAAAAATGAAATGCTACTAAATCCATTTCTGGTAACAGGAAAAAGCAGCGTGTTCAACAAAAAAAAAAAAATTGCGAACGTGGCCTACCGCACGTATATTTCAAAAGATGTATGTATGTGAAAGCTTTTACCCAAAAATCCTTTGTCAGCTTGCAAACGAATTTTTCCGGGTCTCCTACCGTTTTCTCCTTGTTGTTGAGATGTCATTGAAATCCTTTTGAATCATTAATAATATTTAATACATAATTTGTTGACTACATTATTACTTTTATATTTATAGTACAACCTCTTTGGCTAACTAATTTTTAAGTCTTGTTTATTTTTATACAAATCTAAAACTTTAGATTTCCAACACTTAGAGGGAGGGTAAAAGGAAGATATGTTAAAAATTTAACAAATTTAATCGTCATTAAAATATTAAAAATGTCGAAAATCAATACAGACCATTTATTGAAAATGATTAAATGACGAGTGGCAAATTAAAATGCCACATGTTATTTGTAAATGTTAACAGTTTCATCCGTAAAAAATTTACCCTCATGCGCCTAAAGAAGTTTCGCTTCCATAATCTGTAATGAAAACTTATCTATGTCAATATATATACACATAGAAATATAAAGATAAGTAGCAGTCCTGAGCCCAGGCCTCCTCACTCGTAGAAGAGTGGGTTTTTAGAGTATAGACCAAACACGCTGATCACACTGAGGCAGATTGTGCGGTCTGGGGTCCTTAGCGTCACTTCCTGGTGGCGTTGACTGGCGGCGACCTCTCGTTGGGGAGTATTGTCGGCACGATGCTCTTTAGTAAGAGATGGTGGGCGGAAGTCCACGAAAGAGAGAGGGAGAATGCAGTGGATGCACCCCGTCACCGACGAAGGAGGCGGAATACAAGGCGGCGCATGTTTTCGCATCTCCTCCCGCCTCCGTGAATCCTTCGTCGGACTCATCCGGGACACCGGGGCGGAATTCGAAAACTGAATACCTGGTGCCTCATTTATGGATGAGGAGGGTTCCGCTGGGTTTCAGTGGGTATTGTGAGTCCTTCCATCGCCGAGTCCCACATTCCTGACTAGTCATCGGTCAGGGTTAATGCGAAAATTGCATTTCCCAGCGACAAAAAAAAAACAGCCATAATACACAAGTGACCTCCCTATTCTTTCTCATTGTCCAATCTGACGGGAATTCGACACGACCAGAGGGAGATCAGGCGTAGGACCGACGCCTTAACGTGCTTTCCGAGGCACGGGGGGTAAAGCACACCTATAACTTCCCAACTTCAGGCTAATACTGTGAAAAACTTAACAAAAAACTCAATATCGAGTTTTTAAATCGCCCGATCTGGTAATGGTACCCAAGATCTCATGTCTTTAGCCGAAGAAGCTGACCAATGAGACAGTCAGGTCAGTGAAAGTCTTGTTAAAATCGGTCCAGCCGTCTCAAAGAGATAGATATCTAATTTAGTTTTGACGGCCTTACTGGAATAGTGATACGAGTACTTGCTTTGCTAGAAGAGGGTTCGACAACCGGTACCAGCAAAGACGTACCACCAAGCAAAGAGATAGTGTTCCGGTACGATTCTGTGTAGAAACTATAAGAGTTAAACTGCCTCTTAACAGATAAGCGCGCTTTCATCTTAAACTATATGATCATTTACCATGAAGAGCTAACCTATCAGCAATAAAAAAAGGTTATGACTTCACCATATCATGCGGAGTATATTTATTTATTGCTCTTTAATTTTTGCATATTTTCTATGTATCTATAAAACTTGCTATCGAATTTGCTGTGGATTAAATAAATTTAATAAAATAAGCTAAAAAATGTTTAACTCCTATACAAATATTAAACCTCCAAATTATTATGAAAAAGCTAGTCTCTACCTGTGACTTCGTCTTAGAATTGGATAACAGAGGGAAATAAACAATATTTTAATAAATTTAAAACTAAATCCTTATATAGAAATGTGACTTCATGGCAGTAAATACTTTGTATTTAAAATTAAATGGAAAAATAATATTTTGACAACAAAGTTTAGGAATAATTTGCGCAATAATGTCATAAAGCTATCAAATATTGTATATTTTTATGTCTAAACAATCATATTAACCAAAAGCATAGTAAATAATTTGCTAGTCGTTATATAAATAAGGTTCGTTTTAATGTTTCCATATTTTATTAAAACAGAGTTTTGTATTTAAACATTAATGTTGTAATCTATTTGACTGACTATGGGGCTCATGCGGAAGCTCAGAGTCACTCAGCGTGTGATGGAGAGGGCTATGCTCGGTGTTTCTCAACGTGATCGAATCAGAAATGAAGAGATCCGTAGTAGAACCAGAGTCACCGACATAGTCCTACGAATCGCGAACCTGAAGTGGGAATGGGCGGGGCACATAGTCAGAAGGACCAATGGACGTTGGGGGCCGAAGATGCTGGAGTGGCGACCCCGCACCGGACGGCGCAGTGTAGGCAGACCCCCCACAAGGTGGACCGAAGACATAAAGAGGGTCGCCGGTAGCCGCTGGAGCCAGGCGGCGCAAGATCGGGCCTTGTGGAAGTCATTACGTGAGACCTATGTCCAGCAGTGGACGTTCATCGGTTGAAGCGACGACGACGACGTCGTAATCTATTTAGCATAAAAACCTTCAATTGTCGTAGGTAGTTTTAGGTTGATATAATATTGTATTGTTTATTATTTTTAAACATATAACTACTTTATAGAGCAATTAGTTTGTCTAGTCTTACATATTAGCGTATCTCTTCTTTAAATCTTTCATAAAAGTAATGCAAAAAGAGCCTGGTCATGTCCCACAGTAGGACACAGACCTTCTCACTCAAAGGGGAGAGGTTTTGGATGTAAAACTACTTTAAGCAGCGAATGAGTTACGAGAAATGTTATAGATATGATTCAGTGAATATAGAGACATTTCGTATATTAGTCTGCGAAGCCGTCTTCTCATTGAAGGAGGCAATAGAGAAAACGAGAAGGTGATCCTAATGCCGCCCCTTCCCTTCGAAGGAGGAGACTGCGTGGGACAAGGCGTCTTTTTGTACTTCTCTTGCCTCTTTCCTAAACTCTCTTTGTCAGTAGTATCTGGAAGTGTCTGGGCGAATATGCAAGGGAGCTTCTGACACCTCCGATTCAGGTTACTGAGGGTGTCACTGGGTTTTGTGGGTATTCTGGCCAAGATAGTGAGTCCTTCACTCCTTCGCCTCGTGGCATGGTAAAAATATAAAGGACACACATTTACTTTTTCTTTTTTTCTTTTATAGCCAGTTAGTTTGTCTCATTGGTCTAGTGGTTAGCATGTTCGACTACAGACATGAGGTCCTGGGTTCGAGTCCCGGGTCGGGCCAATTCAAAAATCAATATTGAGTTTTCTATTAAGATTTTCTCAATATTTGCCTGAAGTTGGGAAGTTGGCGGTGTGATCCACCCCCGTGCCTCGGAGAGCACGTTAAGCCGTCGGTCCTGCGCCCGATCTCTCTCCGGTTGTGTCGTATTACCGTCACATATTGGACTATGAGAGTGAAGGAATAGAGAGTACACTTGTGTACTATGCCTGCCCATTCCCAGTGGAGCAGCGTGGTGGGTCTATGCTCTAAAAACCCTCGCTCATATGAGTGAGGAGGCCAGTGCCCAGCAGTGGGACGTTAATGGGCTGCTACTTACTTACTTTACTTACAGTTAGTTTTCTTATATCTAAGACAAAGTGCAGAGCAAAGTTAACTTTAAACTTCAATTGTGACGTCTAAAGCACACTCTTCATCTTTTTTTTATAATTTGATTTTCTGATTTTTTGTCTATTTTACAGTTATTTATTTAAAAGGATGGCTGAAATTGAAACTAAAAAGAGTAAAGTGTCCATGATGCAAATTAAAAGTCAGTCTGCTATGAGGTCGCAGATAGGCTTAGGGGGTAAATCTATGAGCCGTTTGAAAGTACGAAGACAGTCGTTCGGATTTACTGGAGTTCCTGGTATAAGACCAGTGGAGCGTACTTCTCAGGTATACAACGTAGCCCACATGTAATCAGATATTTCTGGAAGAAATTTGGATATATAGTTATATTGTTGTAGACCCCTGCCCGAGATCGTCATAATTTACCTTTCTTATTGAATTGATTGTAAATTGCTATGAGTTCACCAGTTTTAAGGAATTCTCTTGGGCATGTGAGAATGGAAAATTTATCTGCATATACAACTTGATTAATGAATTGTTATCTCTCTAAAGTATATTGATATCTTATATAAATTGAAACCGCTATTTCATACGTTCACATATATACATAGCCCTTTGATTGCCCTGATATCGTATCATGTCAACTTCTAAATGATATGATAGTTGTCTCAACTCTGGCAATCAGGAATATAAGCATATCTTTCTTTTTAAACCATAATGTGTATTATTTATTTCGTTTCTCGGTAACTGTCGTAACAAAATATGCGTAGAGATAACACCTGACAACAGAAAAAAAACCAGTTACAAAGTGACCGTTACTAAAAACATAGTGGTGATTTAAAATAAGTAAGCAACTATTTTAGAAATAGCTCAATAAATAATTGTACTTCCATATGTATTTAATAAAATGCGGTTGTAAAATTACAAATATGCACTCTTACTTTATTTATTTGTTTAGATTAGCAATTTATTCTTTATTTAAAGGGACAAGACGACCCACATTTTTTGGACTTATTTTAGTTGTATTTTCCTCGTCATGAATCATGTCTCATCCGTATCTTCGAAAATTGTCGGTTTCATCTCGTTTTGTTTACATAGATTGCAATTGAATTCAAACGTCCACCATTGACCCATTTGCCTACCTATCAACTTGAACCTAGTTACATGTTTCACGTACCAACAGTTCAAAAGGTAATTGATGAGCTACTGGATCAACATTGGACTGGTCATAAGTATAATGTGCAGGTAATTTAACCTTAGCTACAGTTCTGTCCTAGATTATAAGTTTTTTTATTGTTGATGGTATATGAGGGCAATTTACTAGTAGCAAATCAGTTAGTCTTAAAAAGTTAATAGCATCGCGAAATCGACACGAAGCTCAATAGGTTCTCTTTTAAAGAACATCATATTTATAACTTGACACTGTAAAATTGAACTCTAAAAAAAGTACTTTCTACCCAAGAAGTTTTGTTGTGGAAGCATGTCATTAATTTTAACAGAGATTGCTTGAGTATTACTAATCTAAATCTGTGCAATACTCAAATTAATACTAAGAGTTTGGCCAATTTGCGGATTGGATAGAATCCGATTTTGACGTGATATTTATTAGTAAATAGTTGACATTATGGGTAGTATCAAAGTCGACTCTTATCCCGAAATTTAAGCAATTTTGACGATCTCCTTAATGCAATGGTTCCCAGCAGCTCAAATTTAGGAAATTGCATTTTATAATTTGTCCATAATTGTAATTCGGTCGGTGGTAGTCGGTGGGCATTCAGCCATAGCTGCTTATCACCTTAACAAGAAAGCAATGAAACACCGATCTTTATACCGTTGTAGATTCAAACATTTCAATATTCGACCATCATCAGGGAAGAAACAAACACATGCCGACCTTGGAATCCGAACTAATCCGAAATCGTTCTTTAGAGCAGAAAAACTTATCTTTAAAATTTTAACTGCCTCATTGGTCTAGTGGTTAGATAGATAGATAGAAACACTTAATTGCACACAAACATATACAGGAAATACAAAAACTAAGAATTAAAAAAACTGTTCGTGGTTCGCATGTTTGACTACAGACACGAGGTCCTGGGTTCGAGTCCCGAGTTGGGCCAATTCAAATATCAATATTGAGTTTTCTATTAAGATTTTTCTCAATATTTGCCCGAACTTGGGAAGTTGGCGGTGTGATCCACCCCCGTGCCTCGAAGAGCATGTTATGCCGTCAGTTCTGCGCCTGATTTCTCTCTAGCCTTGTGGGATTCTCGTCACATCGGATTATGAAAGTGAAGGAATAGAGAGTGCACTCGTGTTCTATGCCTGTCAATCTGCAGTGGAGCAGCGTGGTGGGTCAATGCTCTAATAACCCTCGCTCCTCGGAATGACGAGGCCTGTGCCTAACAGTGGGACGTAAATGGGCTGCTACTTACCTTTTGTTTTATTTGTCGACAAGATCTATCATCATTTTTGGATACTATATTTATATTTTTACGGCATATATATAAAAACAATACTTTATTGGTTACTATTTGAATTTGCAGTTCACTATTTCTCTTAAAACAACCACTCCAAATGGCAGGCCGATAATGTGCTCTACGTTTTGTTGCACATGAGTGTTTCAGGTGTTCCCAGCCAATAGCAATTTCCCATTAGTTGAGATCATAACCGTTCAATTGTCCGTGTCAATCTTTCTTTTTAAGTGATAATGTGTATTATCTATTTCGTTTTTCGGTAACTATCGTAACAAAATATGCATAGAGTTACAAATCAGTTACAAAGTAAGTGTTACTAACGGTATGTCGCGTCCAGGGTCGTTGTGATATTTTTTAAACTGTGAGTGCTTACACTTATGTCCCAAGAACCACTTTAATGTTATTTGACCCGCAGGGCATTCGATGCAATGCCCGTGCGGTGGCGGGGCAATTTACTATTACTTCCGTTAATCAAGTGCGGAGAAATTATTGGGTTAAAAAGATACGGTCGGACAGTCAAACGTATAAGCAAATCCTTAACTGTTTTAAATAATTGCTGTTTTTAAAGTTAGGTTTAATATTAATTTATGATTTTAGGAATCCCCAGCGCTAGCACTCCGGGTTGCTGGTGAAATAATGCGAAAACTGAAGGCGATTCAATTTAACCGCTATCGCATAATCACTGTGGTTACTGTCGGTCAAAAGAGAGCACAAAGCTATAACAACGCGATATCTTTCTTATGGGATCACGAACGGGACAACTATGTAGATGTACAAAGAGAGGTTAACAGCGCTTTTATTCAAGTCACTGCCTTTGGAATTTATTTGGACTGAACATTTCAATGAAAACATCAATTTTAAGTCATTTTTTTGTAGTCGAACGAGATCTTTAATAATATGTTGATAGAATGATTTCAAATCACTGAAATTAAATATTTCAATGTACATACATACATATCATCATGCCTCATTCCCATAGGGGCAGGCAGAGCCCACGTCCTTCCATTTTCCACGATCCTTGCATATCTCCTTCGCTTCATTCATTCTCATTAAACCTTTCATACAATTTTGTCGGTTTACAGTACTCTTGACCTGGCCCATATTTAAAATGCATACCTTTCTCAACTTTACTTACTACATCTTCTTTTATACCACAACTTTCTCTTATCACACTATTACTTATATTGTCACTCAGTTTCAATCCACTCATACTTCTCAACGCTCTCATCTCTACCGCATTTATTTTACTTTTTTTCTTCTGCCATACCCAACTTTCACTACCATACATAAGTGTTGGCACCAACGCTCCTGCATGCACTGCCAGCCTGGCCTTTTGAGACACCATCTGGCTATTCACAAAGGCGCGCAAGGCATCATTTACCTTATTCCCTGCTTCACATGTTCCATCTTTTGTAAATTTAGATCCCAAGTATACAAATTCTTTCACTTCTACCACTTGTTCCCCATCTATCAAAATATTGCCATTCATCATAGATTTATCTCTATCAAAAACAATAACTTTCGTTTTGTTTACATTCTATTTCAATGTCGTCGTCATCGTCTTTATAGCAAGGCCTTGAGTGATCTTCAACAAATTGCTTCTGTGAGAATAATTTTACTTCGATATCCTCGAACTTTTCGGATTTAAAGTTTCAAACTCATTAATACTTTGTGCGTCTTAAGGCTTTCCCTATTTTATGTACCATAACCTTAACCATTCCGACCCAAATATAATATCCCATATATCCGTAATAATATTCACTTATACAGTAAAAAATAGTTAAATACACAATTTTAATACAAGAAACTTGTAAAAACATTTGTCGTGTTGAGCTTATACATTTTTATAAGATACCGCAATCAGTTTGTTTTGTCTCCACATAATATTAAGAAATGTGTCATAAACATCCGATTACAAAAGGCATATTATTACGTGGAGTATTATTTAAGCAATAGAAATGTTTGACTTGAGAATATGAGACATACAAAACTATCATTAATTGTTGAGTTTCCTGCCGGTTTCTTCTCAGTGCAAGCAACTTTCCGAATTAGTAATAGACTTGTTATCAACGGACAGGCTACTGACGATTCAAAAGGGATTTTTGAACCGAGTTAAATTAAGAATATTTTGATTTTGAAAAGTTACAAGTGCTCCTAACGGGGTACCAAAAATGCCTCAGGTAATATGTATGGAAATTTGGAATAAAGTTATTGGAACATTGCTTGCATTCGTTGCGATTCCTTGAGGCGACTGAGCGACAGTAGCTGCCGTACAAATCAGCCAAAATGGAAGCAGTGTCGTACATTTGTCTCACTCTTTCCCGTGTGGCACCGCGTTTGTTTAAGAGAAAGTGAGAGAGACAGATAACACGTCACTAGCAGTACTATTAATAGGAAAGTATACGCTGAGTAACAAATATCTGCATTTTTGTTATCAAAAATAATATTTTTAGACATCTTTTATATATAACGCTTTCATATTTACAAAAAATATGGATAAATTAGCTCTTGTAATACTTAAGTTATTAAATTAAAACTAATACGTGGGGGATTTGAAATCCCCCGCCTTAGGCCGGCTACGTTAATAAATGTCACGTTAGAATAATTTCAAACTACCCTCTTTTGAGATATATTTAAAATCAAATACTTAAATTGCATGAAATTTAGTATAAGTTTTGTGACATCCATTACAATGAGACATGGTTTTCATGCTCCTTTATTTTGTATTTATGTAGTTTTAAACGTAATGCCTATTTGAACAGCTATTTAAATAAATACTTTACTTGTAAACCAGTTGTTTAAATATATACAAATACCATATAAATACTCCTATGAAAATAATTGTAACGACGAAAGTTTCAGAGTACTTTGATATACAAAATTATTACAGTTTTCGTTACTCTTTTATATTAGTTATTACCTTGTATATTAAAATTATTACTGTGGGTTATCTTTTAAAGATTAATATAAAAAATTGCTGACATTTTTATCGTTGTTTTAAGGTTTACAATTCCGTAGAACATTAATTTGATATATCTTGTAATTCCACAAAAATATGTTTGTAACATTACATTAAAAACGTTTGAATTTTTGGACATTTGTACTATAATATGCATGTTTGATACATATGAAATATTCCTCATGAATCACACTATTTATTGCTGAAAACTTCATTAAAATATTTTATGTAGTTTAGAAAATGTAAGCAAAATAAACCGTGGAAGCGACTTCATTTCATACTATTTAAAGAATGTTAGGCATCAAATTATGATGGAATTAGAAAAATAACCGAACAAGGTATAAAAATAGTACATTTTTACTGACATTTTGGTAAATGAACCCTCTTTCCTATAAGTAAGGAGGCCTGTGCCCAGCAGTGGGACGCGAATAGGCTGTGAGATACTTTTTCCTTACCTTTATAAAAACATATTTTTATAAATATGCTCTCTGTTCCAATGAGCTAGTATTATAGGTATATTAGTGAAAGAAAGATGACGCTTTCATTACACATAAGTGAAAAAGGATTTTTTCGACTTCATACTGCTTATTTAAACCAAGTAAAAGTTACTATTTCGACTTGCATGTTTGTAAACGAGTTCAAACATAACAAGCGGAATGAGGATCGGGAATATGCAAGGAACTTACAAGCTGTTTCAATTTGATTCCTTTAAAATTCATGTTCTCATTTCCAAAGGATTGCGATACGTTCTTGCATCTGTATTTGTATTTTCCATTTCTCTTGCATTTTCAATTTCATTTGTAGTTTCATGACTTTTGTATTTAACAGCAAAATTTACACACAAGTTAAAATAAATTATCACAATATATTATACGGCGTGTCTCAAAACAAATTAAATTTATAGTGGATCGTGGAAAAAAAACAACTGTAGCGACTGAATTCCCAAGAGCCAGGCTACCGATTGACATAAACCCCTCGGATACGTTGCGTTCACACAGTAAGCTAAATAAATATAAATTTCTTTTAAGACACCTAATACATATACGGTTGAAAACTAAAAGAATTTTATCTCAACCTAGATGCCTTGATAATAGTTAATTTAATATACTATCAAAATGTTGTTAAACTAGCCTACTTGACAGCCAATCTATTAATATATTAAAGTTATTATCTCACTGCCTTACAGACCCAACAGTACATTAAAAAAATAGTTAATTTCATAGCAAAATTAAATTGTTGAATCCAAAAAATAAACATATGATTCAACGTACACATATAATAAACTGACTCCTCCTCCTCCCTGATTCGTTTCCTCAGTTCTGAGGGTCGTGACAACCACCTCTGATGAGCAATTTTATTTGTATAATGGAACGCCATTTACCTCTGCTTTCCGCATCGTAGACGGAAGTCTGTAATGTGGTGCGGATCTGATCGGACCAACGCATTGGGCTCCGACCTCTTGTTCTTTTGCCATTAACTTTTCCAGTTATCACCAGCTTTTCGAGGTTATCACCGTGTTTCATGGCAATGTGTCCAAAGTACACAAGTATTGTTTAGAGGCAGATGGTGGAAAGCCTAGTTGTAACATTGAGTTTCTTAAGAATTGATGCGTTGGTCCGATGTGCTGTCCACGGTATACGAAGCATTTTCCTCCAGCACCACATTTCAAAAGCATCGATGCGATTGCGGTCTGATGATCTCAAAGTCCACGTCTCAGCACCATAGAGAAATATTGAAAAGACGAGGCTTCGTAATAGTCTAATTTTAGTTTTAAGAGATATCCGCCTATACTTCCAAGTTGCATGGAGCTAAGACATGGCGTTTATCGCCATTCCGATACGCCTCTTTACCTCGATTTCACATGAGCTATTATTGCTGATATTGGAGCCGAGGTAGATGTAATTTTCGACGGTCTAAAGACTAAGTGTTCCAGTCCGCTCCAAAGAGCTCATGCGATCTACAACCATAATCTTATAATCTAATATAAACTGAGTATTCATCGCCAAACCAAATTTCGGCTACAGCAGCCTACCTCGTGAAAAGATTAACCATTTCCACAGAAGATACTATAATGATCTCCTTCAAGGGTAAGGAATCCATTGGGTTGTAGTGGGCATTCCTTTCCTCAGCGAGTCCGGTCTACGTTTCGGTCTGGAAAAAAAGGAGATTAGTCCATAAACAAGGATACACTTCCTATTCTATTACTCTCGTAATATTTTTGAACGGCAAATCTAACACTACCGGAGAGGGATCAAGTGCAAGGACACGGTTAGTTGGCCTGATAGAGTACACAGGGTTTTATGACCTACAGCAGAAGAAGCTGGCCAATGAAGGAGTAAAAAAGTTACACATATAAAGTGTAAGATTATAAATAATTAGGTGGTCACACTTAAAACTGCCTCATTGATCCTAGTTTCGAGTCGCGGGTCGGGCCAATTTAAAAATCAATATTGAGTTTTCTATTGAGATTTTCTAAATATTTGCCCGAAGTTGGGAAGTTTGCGGTGTGATCCTCGGAGATGTGCCTCGGAGAGCACGTCAAGCCGTCGGTCCTGCGCCTGATCTCTCTCTGGTCGTGTCGGATTGCCGTCACATCAGACTTTGAGAGTGAAGGAATAGAGAGTGCACTTGTGTACTAAGCCTGCCAATCTGCAGGGGAGCAGCTAGGTGGGACTATGCTCTCAAAACCCTCTCTTCTTGGAGTGAGGAGGCCTGTGCCAGCAGTGGGACGTTAATGGGCTGCTATCTACTTAAAAATACTAAAAAACATTGTGCAATATTATGAAATGTTATGGTAACTTTAACAAGCAGGACAATTGCGTGAAGAGAATCTCTCGTTCTGCCTTATGGTGCGGTTGTTTTAGGAGAAATAGTGCTAAATTGTGTAAATTCAAATATTTAAGTCATTTTAGTACAGTGCAAGTTGTATATATGTAAATAGTGAAGAGAATAAAAGTTATTAGTTAATGTAAGTTGCTGTTTTTATAATAAAACTGGAAGCTGTAAGTTACGGGATAGAAAAGGGCTGCAAAAACATTCCACCCCTCCGTACCTCAAAAACCGATCCGACTAAGCTTATATAATTAATTAACAGTGGATTTCAGAGAAACTATTTTGAATAAATTATATCTCAAAGTTATATAAACTGACTTCATTAATTCGAACAAAGTGAACGGGTCATTCGCCCTTCTGATGCGGGCAGGATATATTTATAGACGGAGTTTTCGTGTTATCTTTCACTTTTACCTTTGTTTATCTTATAACCTTTGTTATCTTATACGTTGCCCTCGTATTAATTAACATTTGAGAAGGCGTCAACAATCAAGAAATTTATAGCCATCATTGTTAATTTATTCCGTGATACATTTAAATATAAGCGTAAGATCTTTATAACAATTTTTTAACTTTAGCCAACGCCCCTTTTATTACAAAGCTTAACAAGCGGGAACGTCTGCAAAATCTTATTATATGGTTTATGTATTAACATTTTTATATATTCGTAATAATATTCGTTTATAAATCAAAAAGGGTGAAATACACAAGAGAACAACTTGTAATGCCAGATTTTAGAGTAAAGAAGGTTCAGAAATCATCGGTCTGTTTTAGCAAACGTATTTTAATAAGATACAGCAATCAGTTTTGGGTTTACCTGAAAATAAATTTAAGAAATATGTCAAGATGTTTAGGAACGGACAGACATTAAAAACAGCTTTTTGAGCTTACTAGAATAAAGTCGGATAGACAATTTTCGAATTATGAAAAGTGTCTTATTTTGTGAAACAAGCTTATATTGCTGTTATAAAATTTTATTAGCGTTCAGGTGATCGGACGGCACTGTTATTAAATTTTTCATATGCAGACTCCGAGTACGTAGTAAGAGAGAACTCAATTATTTTAGTTACATCGCTCCAAGATAGCCAGATAACATGGAGTTGGTTGTGATAGGAAGAGTCGAAGGAGAAAGACCAAATGCAATTTATGCACTAACCTTGACCGATGAAAACCAGTTAGGATCGGGGACGCGACGATGGTATGTCTCGCAATACCCACTAAAACCCAGCGGAACACTCTTCATCTATTAGTGAGACACCAGGTGTTCAGCTTTCGCATTCTGACCTGGTGTCCCGGATGAGTCCGACGGAGGATTTACGGAGGCGGGAGTAGGTGCGCAAACAGGTGGTGTATTCCTTTGGCTGTGAGGGTGAGCATCCACTGCATTCTCCCTCTCTCTTTCTCGTGGGGTTCCTTCAGCGAGACTTTCGTCTCGGAAAAGAAGATCACTATAGCACTTGACTGTGTTCACACCTGATGATACAGTTTAAGATGGAAGGGCGTTAATCTGGTAAGAGGCAATTGACCTCATATGATTTGTACACAGTATAGGTTTTCAGCAGGCTCGCATCAGATGTTGCACTCGAATTATGGTTACCTATAACCCCCGAAATAGTATTTATTGCTGACAAGCTAGCGCTGGACTTGTATATTGTAGACTTGTATATTAAGAGATACCTTTCCCTAATTGTTGTCTAGACCATATCATATCGGAGCGCAATTTTTCTTTGGGTAGCTGCTGGCTTTTGCTTGTAAAGTAGTAATAAGCCACGGCGAAAGGCTCACGACAGATTCAGACAAATTAGAATATGGAATGTTCTAAGCTTGCCATGATAGAAATCAAACCCAAAACGTCTGCTAGCAAAGATAATACTGGTACCGTTGTACCAGCGAGGATGTCTAGTATGTCTGTCTGTGGACTGCTAGAAGGCCTCGGTAAATAGCCTTGGCCGCAGCCATTACCCGCTCGTATTTCTTAACATGTTCTGCCGTGAATCGAATCCACCAGGACCACTGCCATAGTCTCTTAATTGCATTAACGGGTCTTATTTAGCTTACTAATGATGCTATTATGATCTACTTATGTCAACTTATCTGGCCGTGGCTCTAACTGCTGAGTATCGTGATGTTCGCAACCAAACAGGTGCTGCCATTTTTATCGATCGGTTGTTTCGTGGGCTGCCATTGTTTCAGGCTTCGATCTCTGAGTCTTTTCACTTCCATTTTTCCAGTTAAAATGTGTTTCTCTAGGTTATCCCGGGCCTTCGCGCAATATGTACAAAGAACTG
>JACTOM010000925.1:4409085-4494065 GCA_015832385.1 Elymnias hypermnestra
CCCCCCCCCCCCCCTAGCACCACATTTCGAAACCCTCTACCCGTTATTTATCAGTAGCCTCGAAGGTCCAAGCTTCTGAGCCATAAAGGAAATCGAAAAGTTCAGGGTCTTGACAATGTGTATTTTAGTCCATTTTTAGTAAGTTCACGTTCAAGTAGAAGAATCTACTGGCTGGAACTATTATATGCCAATATATGTATCGATAAGTTTATTTATATAAATCATAAATTCTGAATAAATTTATATACCGAAAATCTGTACAGTTGCGTGACATAGACATGACGATTTCGCTTCAAATAGCGTTTCCTCGTCACGCGAGTGGTATTATGCTCAAGGTCCTTTAATGTTTACTCACGATTCTTTTGTAATATGTGGTGTTTGTTTAACGACCAACTATTCTGACGCAGGTTTACTTTGCAAAATATCCATGTATATTAATACAAGTACACTCGCGTAACTTTGTCTGCGTACACTTAAATGTGGGTAGAAAGGCAGCGTAATTTAGTTTATGTTTACGTGGACCAGGCTTTTTTTCACGCTGGGAAATACTATCACCCACCCCGATCAGACCTAATGTCTTACCGGGAATGTGAGACTCGCTGGCAAGTCAGAAAACCTAGCGGTACCATCGATATCCTTTTGTGGAGCACCGGAGCAATCTGCAATCTGCAATTCATCTGGGTAACTTAAGAGGGAGGAAGGAGAAGCGAAAATCTTCGCTTTCTACCCCCAACCTCCTGCGCCGTAATAGAAGAGTGACCACAGCGTTCTCCTTCTGCCTCTCATGTGCCTCCTTCAGCGAAATAACAGTTTCACAGAAGGAGCCCACTGCCCTCCACTCCCTATCACCTTGGAGCATTGCGCCATCTATGCCCTCCAAAGGTTTCCTCCGACCAATGAAGTCAATAGATGCCGCTAGGGTCCCTTGGCATTCTGCTGGAGTGTGTTACACTGAATCCACACTCTCATTGCAGGTAGACGTTTCCTTCCTGCGAACAATCTGATGTAGGTACATGCCGAAACAATCATGACTAGTCAGCACCTGCACCAGCCTGTAAGAGAGAGGTCCGTGCTCCATAGATAACCAATTCTCCAGGTGGGGACTGATCGTTCCTATCGTCATCAGAGCCGTAGTAGGAGATCCCAGATCCTCGTGCCACATTTGGATCTGTGCTCTGCATGCTGAAGCCCTGTCCTCATGTCTTCCAGGAAAAGTCAAACTGAAGTTCTACCGAGTCTACGTGCACTCAGACTGACGAATGCGTCCCCTGCCTGGTACTCCTTTTACTCAGAATACTAGAGGAGTAGGTTGATGATCCAACGTAGCAAGTGCCTACGACTAATAGTAGAAGCGTCGAGCCACACCAGATCCTACCGCTAAGAAAAAACTTTCGGTACGATGTAGTGCAGAAATCATAAGGGTAAATGATTTCTTACCGGGTGTTAGGAAGGGATTCAATATCAGGCAAATCCCTCCGGGTTCAGGGCATCGATCTTTGGTGTTATCAATGTTCAGACTTGAGTCTTCAGGGTTTGGTTCTTCGGTCGTCAGTTTGTCTTTATTCACTGGTTCGGAGTTCACAAGTTGTCACAGATTACGCATAGTAAGGATCTACTCCGATCGGGAGTCTAAGACGACCGTGTTGCAAACACCGGGGGAGGCCTTTAATACAGCTCTCCTACCCGGGTCCGTACGGATGTGACGAGCGGGTGATAGGACGTCGGTGGACCAGGTTAGCGCGTTTCCATTTCAAAGTTATCATTATTTATCATAAAGCGTGAATACAGTTAAGTGCTAACTTGTCAACAATAAAAAAAAGTGGTTTGATTACATGGAACCACCGTGCGAGTGAAACAGCTTATACAAGTTATGGGCGCCAATTCATCCTGGGTGCTCTGCCCAGCACCTTTCCTTCTACCCCCAATCGTTACATACAATATATGCTCGAACAAATGCGGTGTGGTTGATATGGATACGGCCATTTATTTTATAATAATCTCGGGTCTTCAAAATGGCAGGGATTCCTCCTCTTCCGGACACGATGTTTTACAGTCCTTATTTAACGTAATAAATCCTTCGATCCTGTAGCTATTCAGTGTTGTAATTGAATTTTGGATGGAGATGATAGATATGTAGCTACAACACCAAACTTGATATCCTCCTATTTTGAAATTTTTGAATTGCCTTGCTATGCGATTTTAAAGACGTATTCACGTCAAAAATTTGAAGCTGACTTTATTGTAATCAGATGTATTTTCCCTTTCTCTCGTGTGACGCTGACAAAGTTGTCCCGGTCAGCTAATAGTAAATAATCTTTGTTGGTTTACCCTACTGAATAATGTATTTGAAACCAACCAAAGTTGTTTCCGCAACTTCCATTTACATGGTTCTGAAGTAAATTATTAAGGCATGATGGCCTTGTAAGACGTATATCTAGAGTAGGCACCACTGAATTTCTCTTATAAAAAAACAATATGTGATCAGCGCAATTTCATCTGTACCTCACATAGAGACAGAGAAGTAACACATTTGGTTAGCATAAAAAGCGTTATAATGAACCAATCTTAAAAGATAGATATATGCTGTTGTAGACTTTTATTTAGAACTTTTAAATATAAACAATTTTTTCATACATAATTTTTGTAAAACTGTAATCGTTTACGCCGCACAGGCAAAAGAATGTCAAAAAAGAAAAAAAAACCCATGATTTTGAAACATTCTTCATTGGTGCACCGAGCCTATTGGTTTTAACGTAATGATATATAATTTATAGTCTTCCTCGATAAATGGGCTATCTCACACTGAAATAATTTTTTAAATCGGACCAGTACTTCCTGAGATTAGCGTGTTCAAGCAAACAAACTCTTAAACAAGTATTAAATTTTTAATTAATTCTAGCCACATCTTCTGGTGTTACTCGCTTTGTTCCCGATCCTGTGGAAATCTATTATTAGTGAGACTCCACGTCGCGAAAGGATTTATGTCGAATTTCATGTCATTGAGGTAAAAAGTTTTGGAGATTTTACATATATACATACCAAATGATATAATGTATAAGTGCATAAAGCATAGAGGCATAGGGTTCTCTATAATTCAATTTCCATACTGTGAGCGTTGGTGGGTAATGTTAGTGCAATCAAACACTTTATTAATTAACTCAGATTATTATGTTCAATCACTTAATGTTCCCGTTATCAATTGACACCCACTCATTAATGATAATAATAGGAATGCGACAGTTTCAATAGTCGACCGCTCTGGCGGACCGTCACCCGAGAACTGGCGAGTCCATCGCCGGCTCACGACACATGACTCTATCCCACGCCGATAGATAGATAGGCACTGCACTCCGACAAATATATGACTGTCTTTATTATTCTATTGACAACAATTTATATACTATTACAACTATACTAGTATTAACTATGTTATGCCTTATATTTTTGTCTATTTTTCAAATAAAGTGTTTATTATGTATTTAAATATCTTCCTAGATTATTATTTTCTGTGTATTTCACAGACATTTTAGCTGCTGATATATAAAATGAAGGAAAACATCGTGCTAAAATATTTACACGTTGAGAGTGGTTTTACTGTATCTGTAGCATTTGAACTAGCTGCAGAATAGTGTAATGGACCATGGATCGGGTTATACCTTCTAAAATTTAACTATCACCTTCCCAACACCTAAACCAACATGTTAAAAATATTATTTATTTATGAATGGTTCTCAAAACAGTTATTACTTTCGGTATCTTTTCGATAGAATCTATATTTAAAACCGCTGGTAGATTCAAAGTAGCTTGTTAAGCCTACTTCAATATTGAATATTTTCAAAATATTATAAAAACACTTGATCTAACAAAATTTATTCTCTTCACTATTTTAATATACACAACTTGCACTATACTAATATTTGAATTTCTACAATTTAGCACTATTTCTCTTGAAACATCAGCACCATACGACAGCACGAGAGACTGATTACACAATTGTTCTGCTTGTTAAAGTTACCTCGTATTGCATAACATTTCATAATGTAGGCTCAAAGAGTTTTTGAAGTGAAACTTATATATGCGCATGAGGGTAATTTTTTTACAGATGGAACTCGTGGTTAATTATCTTCACGAAGATGTGCAACGTTTTTATGCTAATTCGTTTGTAAGTTAAGAAATTTTAATATTTACAAATAACATGTGACACTTTTATTCGCCACTCGTATACTAATTGATTGAAAGTTGGTTATGTCAGAAGAAATAGAGTTGAGATGAGATCGTTGAGAAGTATGAGTGGGTTGAAACTGAGTGACAAAGTAAGAAATAGTGTGATAAGAGAACGATGTGGTATAAAAGAAGATGTAGTGACTAAAATTGAGAAAGATATGCTTAGTTGGTTTGGGCATGTAGAGAGAATGAATGAAAGGAGACTGACAAAAAGGATTTATGAGTCAAGACTGAACGGGAAAGTTGGAAGGGAAAAACCATGGCGAACGTTCCTGGACCAAATCCAGGACATTTAAATTAAGGGCCAGGTCAAGGGTACTCTAAACCGACGAACTTGTATGAAAGGTTTAATGAGAATGAAAGAAGCGAAGGAGATATGCAAGGATCGTGGCAAGTGGAAGGATGTTGTCTCTGCCTACCCCTATGGGAACGTGGCGTGTTGCTATGTACGTATGATTTTGATGTTAAGTTTAATAATTCCTCTAGAAAAGCCCCAGATCCTTTTTAATATAATTTTGTAATCATAAAAGGAAATTGTTTTCAGAAGCAAATAATTTTCAAAGCTGCAGTGAAAAGTAAATTTCCAAACTGTCAATAAAGCTATTGTATTATCTTTGGAAATGAATGTTTCGCTTCAAATAACGAATGGAAAGCAATTCGTAGTTCTTGAATACATTCCTGTATATCAGATTGTTGAATGCTCGTAAAAACATGTGCATAGAAAATCTTGATAGTGTAACGACTAGACGGTACAGACTGTATAATAAATGCATGAAATTTTATTAATAAATAAACAATACCCGATTAAAAGTTCATAATGAACTCGTTTGTTGTTTCTACACCTTTAATAATTTAGATATACTTATTGTTTTGGCTTGCTTAAAAAAGTTCAAATTAAACAAAATTTCAATGATTTAAAACAGGTGGGGCAAAAGTGCCGCTACCATTTTGATTGCCTATAACTTTATTCCAAGAAATGAAAAGTAGGCTTGGGTTTCATAAAAAGTTTATTTGGTCTTTACATTTATTGAAACATCAGCAAGATGGGGCCACAGCATACACAGCTCGTTCAATAATTCAATTATTGAATTATTGAACTTTCGAAAGACTTCCGCGAAATGGCGATTTAGCATAGCCAGTTAGATCTCCAGATTTAACAGCACCAGAAACTTTCTTATGGAGTTTTGTAAGCTCCAAACGATTCAACATCTTAAAGACATTATTTGTCGCGAAATGGAAAAAGATTCGGCCTGAGATGTTGCAGGGTGTCATGAAAAATACCTTAAAAGAGCTAAAAGTTGCATAGTGAATCACGGTCACCCATTAGCCGATTTAATTTTTGAATCATAACGAAAAAACAATGTGAAGACCAAATAAACATTTTATAAAATCCAAACCTAGTTATCTTTTCTTTGAACAAAGTTATAGGCAATCAAAATGCTAGCGGGACTTTGGATATATATATATATATATATATATATAAGATATAAGTGTAAAGGCTGAAATTGTAACTCGAAAGGAAAGTTATGGGATCCTAAGTAATTCAAAACTTCTCTCACCACCCGCATAAAGACGATAGATTAGCCCTTCCTCTTTGTCAAAATTCCTAAAGTTAATTAACATGAAATTAATATCATTTTCTGATATCTTCGGTGGTTTCGCTGGACACACTAGACAATTACATTAACCCCACAGCTAGATACAAGCGTCCTCACTCATTGGACAGAGAGTTTTTAAAGCAGAGACCCACGACGTTGATCCACTGCAAGTTAAGAGGCTGCCCTAAAGTGCTCCCGGAATAGTCAAGTTTTGTCAGGATATTCTCCTTCAATAAGAAGAAGCATTGTAGGTTTGCCTAGAGATCGAATCTGAGAGTGCTTCCATAATGGCTTTTTAACGAGATTAATGTGACTGTGCCCCTAAATAGATTTACAACTATATTATAATTGTAAAAATTGACCTGGCAGCATTTGATTTCCTCTGATTTGAATAAAATTGTAATAATGATGATAAGAAGTGCCAGACTGAGTTTGATGAGGGCTAAGGTTCTACACAGAACCGAGGTTCATTCTAGCATTCAATTTAAAGGTAATACTTAAGGCGCATGAGAGTAATTCTTTTAGGGATGAAACACTGATTAGCGTCACAAAGATGTGCAGCCTTTTTTATGCTAATTCCTCTGAAGGTTAGTTAGTTTTAACATTTACAAATAACATGTAGCATTTTTATTTACAAAACGTCATTTGAGATTTCAATAAATTAGTTTTATTAATTTTCGACACTTAATATATTAAAGTTAAATTCTTTAAATTCCTAACATATCTTCCTTTTTCCCTCCCTCTCCATCTCGGAAATCTAAACTTTTAGATTTGTATAAATATAAACAAGACTTAAAAATAAATTCTGTACTTCGTTCGCACCCACTTTTTTTTCATCTATAATAACGGTTGGTTAATCGTATTTATATATTCAAAAGTCTATTTTAATGATTTAGGATTTGATATCAAATGTTTAGTAAACGAAAGCCATTAAATAAGATAAGAATATTTGTTAAAAATTCTTATTTTGTCTTTACAGGCATTTATATGTTTAGGTATAGCTACTTATTTTTTAATTTTCTTTTGTATGTTGTTATACTTTTTTATTGCAGACAGATTAGCGCTTGACTGTGATCTGATGATACAGTTTGGTTTTTTTCACAGCATCGTACCGGAACTTAAATCTCTTTGCTTGGTCATAAGACTTTAGTGGTTGGAGTGGTAATTAACAAGATAGTAATGCAACATTTTGAACTCTTAGCAAATAATACTTAACGTGGAACTTTTTAAAGTAATTTTAAACATGTGCAACAGAACGTTTGTTGCAGAAATAAAATTTTATTAGCTCTCAGGTGATTAGACGCTGGTGTCGTTAAAGTTTACGTACGCGGGGATATTCTGTGGCACGTCCCTCGTTCTAACAAATTTTTATCAATGCTGACGTTGCCTCATATTCCTGTTGTTTTCAAATTGAATCAAGCTAAATACGAAGTTTTTATTTTGTATACGTGTATGTTAATATTACAGGACTAGCTCTGCACTTTATGCCGCTAAAGAACTCCTCGTCTCACAGACTTTAAAACTGTTGATATAGATATAATATTTGCGTGCTATTTACAGTATGTATCCAAAAGAGTCGTTTAGTGATAAATTTAGCGTATACGTAATAGGAAACTTGTAAGTATACTCTTTTACGAAAAAAAATGAATGCAACTCATATTACATAAGAAATAAAAATAAATTCTGGTAGATTGCTTAAAATTGACACTTCATTTAAGGGATACGGTAAACATCACATCTAGTAAGTAAGTAAGTAGCAGCCCATTAACGTCGCACTGCTGGGCACAGGCCTCCTCGCTCAGAAGAGAGAGGGTTTTTAGAGCATAGACCCACCACGCTGCTCCACTGCGGATTGGCAGGCATAGTACACAAGTGTACTCTCTATTCTTTCACTCTCATAGTCCGACGTGACGGCAATCCGACACGACCGGAGAGAGATCAGGCGCAGGACCGACGGCTTAACGTGCTCTCCGAGGCACGGGGGTGGATCACACCACCTCATCTCATTACACATCACATCTCATCTGTAACAATGACTTTCCAGAGAGTGCGGGTCGCTCATCTATAGATTGGTGCAGTTTCTGAACGGGCTCGGATGCTTCAGAAAGTTCCAAGTGTGGTGCAGCTATCGACACAAGGCATCACACTGTGGCAGATTGTAAAGCCTGGGGACCTCAGCGTCACCTGCTGGTAGCGCTGATCGGCGGCGATCTCTCGCTGGGGAGCATTATAGGTGCAATGCTATCAAATGAAAGGATATGGGTAGGAGTGTCCGAGGGGGGAGGACAACTAGGCGCCACTATCTGAGGCGCCAGGGAAAAATGCCAAAGTTGAACATCTGATGCCTCACTCATGGATGAAGAGGGTTCCGCTTAGTTTTAGTGGGTATTTTGAGGTCTCCGAGACTCACACCCCTCGCCTATAGGTCGGGGTTAGTGCCATTTGCGAGCCAAAAAAGTGGGTCTCTATCTGTATATCAAATTTAAATCGGTTCAGTAGTTTTGGTTTAAAAGCGCGACAGATAAGAGTTACTTTATTTATACGAATTTATAGTACTAGTGAGGATTGAAAGACATTTTTCATTCTCTTTATTTAAACGACAACATCTGATGTACATTACGAGGAATGGATAGCCAACAGTAACCATTGTATATCGCGAAAGGGAAGATTACCTCGCTTAAATATTTATAAGTTAGGGCTCGGAGAGATACAACTTCATTTCGGATGTTGAGAATGATTTCACAGCTTTTTGATAAACGAAACTTGTATCAGAGTTAAAGAATAACTTCAATTGTATAACACTAAAACTATATACAATACGAGTATATAATATACTAGTTAGTTGATCTGCGCTACTTCGTTTGTTCAGACCTAAATGTAAAAGCAATTTATTTCAAATCTAGTAAAATTTATCAGATCTAAGTAGTCGCATTTCTCAATCTGGACTGATGGAAGGCTTTGGCCGTGGCTGGTTACCACACTACCATCAAAGACGTGCCAAGCAAGTGATTTTTTGTTTCGATACGATGCTGTGTAGAAACCATAAGAGGTAAATTTTCTCTTACTATATTAGCGCGCATCCACACTTATATGTATTGTATGTATTATCACTTAGCACCAAGTGTGATCAAAGTCAAGCCCTGATCTATCAGCAATAAAAAATATATTTTTATAGGGAGATATTAAGTTTTTTGCATGCATTTACGCTCCCCGCCGACTATGGTCGGGAGGTCGGGAGTGTGGGACTCAGCGAGGGGGAAGAACTCGCAATACCCACTAAAACCCAGCGGGACCGTCATCAACCATGAGTGGGGAGCCGGAGGTTCGTTGCTTTGGAGCTTACAAATTTTCTACAGGGGGAGGAGTTGTATAAACCTCCTCCTCCTGTTTCCTACTCCCCTCCATCGTGACTGGAGTGCCTCAGTGTCATTCACCCCTTCCCTTTGTCGTGCCTCCTTAAGCGAGATGAAAGTCTCGCAAAAGGAGTCAACCACTCTCCAGGCCTGCTCACTGATGAGTATTGCACCTATATTACTAGCCAATGAGATATCTGTGCCGATCAGTGACGTCATAATGAGTCGCTGAAAACCCCATACAGGATAATCTGCCACAGTGTGGTGGGCTGTGTTAGCTAGAACTCTGACCCGTCTTACTTCGTCAGCATCTGGTAATTCCCCTCTTGTTCTCGCGGCTGCTCTGCACTGAAAAGTAGCCGTGAGAACTTCCGCCCTGAGAGGGAGATATTGCTAAAGGATTCCGAATCGTCAAATTATTTGGTATAGCGAGTATTTTATGAGTCTTATCTGTTANTGGGAATGAGGCGTGATGTTATGTATGTATGTATGTAGCAATGCTCCGCGGTTTCATCTGCGTAGATACCAATCTCGTGGCAGTGGAAAGCACTAAGTTGGACTACAGACTGATTTTCGTTAAAATAAAACTTTTATTTCACTTAGGTTTTTCATTAATTCCTTTCAGATTCTTTTTATAGATATTATGCGTTCTATAATATTGTATAACATTTTTTGTTATATATAATAGTTTTCGCAGCGCACGCAATGACAGATTTTATGTGACCTATTTTGTCCTTGGGTTACATTTATGTATTTTTATTAGGGATCCTTATTTTCTTGAGAAAGTAATATAGCTTATGTCGCTCAGTGATAATGTGGCTTTCTTGTGATGAAAAAATTTTTGAAATCGGTCCAGTAGTTTTTGTGTGAAAACGTAACAAATATACATATATACTTACATAAAAAACACAAATCTTTCTTCTTTATAATATTAGTTTATATATCTTGTAAATGTTGGAGACGGGCTACGAGCCTAGCGCGTCGTCGGCGAGGACCAATTCTGATTGGTCCACCGCTGGCGACCCTCCTCCCTCTCCAACCTCAGCACCCGCGATCGCCCTCTCTCCTGGTCGTGACGCCGATGTACATGCCGAGCAGGAGAGTTGTATAAAAGGACTCTCCCAGAGTTGGATGAGACATGTCGCCTTAGACTCCCGGGTGGAGTAGATCCTAGAAGATCTACTCCACTAAGCGCGAGTTGTGAACATCAAGAACCCCGAACTCTGCCGAACCCGAACCCGAAGAACCGAAACGCGAACTCTGAAGAACCGAACATAGACGCACTGAAACCTGATGACCCAAGCTTGAACACGGACAAACCGATCCCCCAAGACCTAAAGACATTTTGCCTTAGACTCCCGAGCGGAATACATCGTCTACTAAGCGCGACTTGTGAACATCAAGAACCCAAAACTCTGCCGAACCCGAACCCGAAGAACCGAACATAAAAGCACTTAAACCGAATGACCCAATCTTGAACACAGTGTTCAAGCTTGGGTCATCCCAAAGAACCAATCTCCCAAGAACTAAAAACCGAACAACGAAGAAACAAAGATCCGAACCCGCAAGATCGAAACCCTTAGAACATATACAGTCCACAGAACCCGGAGGGATTCGTCTGAACCTGAATCCCAACCAAATAGTAGGTATGTGTCAAAATTCGTTATTATTGAGCGTCTCCGCTGCGAAAGGAATATGTATGTCTAATTTCAACAAATTCTACATAGATATTAAAGTATTGCAATGTCTTTACGTCGTGAATTTTTTCGATATAGTGTAAGTCATCTATGTACTACCCGCAACTGAATTAGAAAATACAGTTTCTTGAATTTAATCTGAGATATCTGCTAGTAAAACGAATATTATATTGAGAATCAAATAATGTCCATTAATTCCATTATACAGATTGATATTCGCTCTAATAAATTTAAGGTTATTGCCTAATTAAAAGCAAATATATCAGTCAATATTTCTCTAGTCCGAATTCAATCGAACATTCTATTGTGAAAATTGTATGTTATTCGCTAATAAGCAATAAAAGAAAAACCTCTGTGCATTTCCTTTGCAGTTCAAATGCCGTGAGCTATGCAATAAACCTATAATTATTACGGGTATTTGAAATTAATGTTTAACATTGAACTTGCTATGAAATTGTGGTAACGAGGTGTATTATTTACGAAACTATAATAAGCATTGTGTTATTTTAACGAATAAATAATGTATAATAAGGATTAGCCTTTTTTTGTCGCTGGGAAATACTTTTACACACCCTGGAGGAAGAAGAAATTCTTCCAATCGGGAGTATGAAACTCGCTGAATAACCAGAATACCCACTAAAACCCAGCGTATCCCTCGTCATCCTTGGATGGGATCAGTGGGTCCCATTTCGCATTCCACTCCAGTGACCCGGTTGATGCCGACTATAACAATCTACAGTTTACTGAGAAGAATAGTGGAGCGCATGCTTGCGCCTATTGCCACCCAGCCTCCTTCGACGGAGAGCGAGGGCATCAGCCGGATCCTCCCTTTGCATCTCATTTGCCTTCATCAGTGAGGTCTCGCAAAAGAAGGCAACTGCCCTCAATCTAGTTTGCTGGTGACTCTCCAGTGAGAAGTCCCCTCCGACCAGCGACAATAACATATGCCGCTGAGGTGCCCATGTCGGACACTGCCAACGTATGGTGCACTGCGTCTACAGTGGAACCACACTCATGACAGACGGGCGTATCCTCACTACCTATCTGGTGAAGATACTTGCCGAAGCACCTAGCCCGGTCAGCACCTGCACCAGTCGGTAGGAGAGGGATCCATGCCGTCTAATGATCCAATTGTCCAGATGAGGACGGATCGCTGCCACTGTGTTCACATCTGCAGGCTCCACTTTTCAATCGGTGTTTGAAGGAGGGAGCCCTGATCCTCCGTACCTGGTCGTCGCTAGATTCAGCGCTATCGATGCACTTGCAGTTATTCTACACTGGTGGGCAATCGCGAGAACCTCCGCCCGCAGTTCCCACGGGGAATCACCCAATATCCCACGGTTTCACCCACGTAGATTAAAGGTATATAAACATCAATATACACTATTATTTAGCGCCGAACTTTAAGCCCCCCATTTAAGTGTACACCAGACTTAATTGCACAGGTCAGGTAGTATTTTTGTTTATATATATTTTCACTACGTTATTTTTTTATAGCATACTAGCAAAGCCCCGCGGCGTCACTCGCGTGGATTCCGATCTCGTGGCAGTGGAAAGTACTAATTCGGACTAAAGATTGATTTTCTTTAACATAAAAGTTTTATTTCACACAGATTTTACTTTACAACGAATATATATGTCGAACTAATACATTTTAAATTTATAACATCATTACCGTAGAATGCTTGCCAATCCGCACTGGAGCAGCGTGGTAGGTCTATAATCTAAAAACCCTCGCTCCTCGGAATGAGAAGGCCAGTGTCCAGCTGTGGGACGTTAATGGCCTGCAACTTACTTACTTTTACCGTAGAATATCCGTCATCTAATTGATCTAGTTTTATTGGATCAAGGCACATATAGGATTGAAAGGCAATTAAAGAGCGGATACACTAGCAAAAGAAGCAACACTATTAGACAAAGATTTAGCAATCTATGACAAATGTCCTTTCGCTTACGCCAAATATCTCCTTAGGAAAAAGTCAATTAAAACATGGCAGTGCATAGATTCTGAGGCTCCGGGTTCTGTTACAAAACTATTTCTTCCAGATGTTGAAGAAACGTATAAAATTATTACCAAAATAAGCTTAACCAATATAAGAACCCAACTGTTGACAGGCCACTGCGTATCGGCGTGGAGGCAGAGTCAATAAGTGGCAGTCCGGCGCGTCTCTCGGCAGTTATCGAGTAGCGGTCGGCCGGAGTGGTCGACTATTGAAACTCTCGTGTTCCTAGCTGTTAGTGTTAATGAGTTTGTGTAAATTGGTATCGGGAACATTATAATCAGAGTTAATTAACAAAGTGTTTGATTGCACCAACATTACCCACGAACGCCCACAGAAAAATAAATTAAATAATGGATCCAATTAATAACTATGTCGGCGGAGCACCCCACGCCCCTGTGCTTTATGCTTCTCTTTTCTCTCTTATTCTCCGACATTTATTTATAATCAAAGGGTACCGTCACACCGAAAGCGGCAGTATATTACAGATCTACAATAAAAAAAAAACGTCTTGCCGACCCTGTCTTAAGCTTTCTATACAGGATCGTACCGAAATGCATTTTATTTTAACGTAACGGCACGTCATTGAATGTATGGTGGTAACTAGCCACGGCCGAAGCCTCGCACCAAGAATCAGACAAATAAGCAAATGCAATTTCCTAACTTTTATTCGCCGAGAAAATAACCCAAGTCCATAGCTAGCAAAACGAGAACACTTACACCAGTGAGGCCTTCAAATAGATAATTTTTCTTCATTTCAGTAAGCTATCATATAAATAAAACGTAAAAAATAATGAATAAAATCCTTGGCACGTCTAAATCACTCGTGCGAGCCAAATAGAGACTTCAACTGACGTATTACAAATCCAGGCTTTAGAGGATTCTTAGTTTTAAAGGAATATATATTCAATAGAGTTAGAGAATCTCTACCTAAGTATTATATTTTTTAGGCGAAACTTTAATTTGTCAAATGTAATAAATACCTTTTTATGATATTTTTTATCGCAGATTAAAGTCTTAAAATAAAACAACACAGAAAAATAGATCCATTTATTTATTTAAAAAATAAGTAATGTTATACCGTCGTCGTCGTCGTCGCTTCAACCGATGGACGTCCACTGCTGGACATGACGTCCACATGGCCCAATCCTGCTCCGCCTGGCTCCAGCGGCTACCGGCGACCCACTTTATGTCGTCGTTCCACCTTTTGGGGGGTCTGCCTACACTGCGCCGTCCGGTGCGGGGTCGCCAATCCAGCACCTTCGGCTCCGCTTCGCTTTCAGGTTTGCGATTCGTAGGACTATGTCGGAGACACTGGTACTCTACTACGGATCTCTTCATTTCTGATTCGATCACGTAGAGAAACTCCGAGCATAGCCCTCTCCATCGCACGCTGAGTGAACCGAGCTTCCGAATGAGGCCCATAGTCAGCGACCACGTCTCAGAACCGTATGTCATCACTGGCAACACGCACTGTTTAAATATTATACCATTCGATATTATACCATGTCGTTTTATATTTTACTTATTGAATATCTAATTTAATGTAGCGAGATATTTAACGCTAAACCGGTGACATTAATGAATATCTATGTAAGAAGAACTTAGTAAGTAGGAGCTCATTAATGTCCCTCTGCTAGGCACAGGCCTCCTCACTACTAAGAGAAAGGGGTTTTAGAGTAATAGACCCACCACGCTGCTTCACTGCGGATTGCTAGGCATAGTACACAAGTGTACTCTCTATTCCTTCACTCTCATAGTCCGATGTGACGGTAATCCGATACGATCGGAAAGAGATCAGGCGCAGGACCGACGGCTTAACATGCTCTCCGAGGCACGGAGGTGGATCACACCGCCAACTTCCCAAATATTGAGAAAACCTTAATAGAAAACTCAATATTATTTTTGAATTGGCACGACCCGGGACACGAACCCAGGACCCGATGTCTATAGTCGAACATGCTAACCACTAGACCAATGAGGCAGTTAAGAAGAGCTTAACAAACTAGTAATTCCATATTTTACATTTAAGAAGTTTCTGAAACCATTTGAGCATATGCATTTTTTTCCACCTCTTCATCTTAGGTAAAAAAATACAGTAGAAGTTTATTATTACATAAGCCAGATCGGATTTACTTTATATACACCTAATTTAGACTAAGTGGAAAAGAACTATGCTTACAATTTGCTAAATTCATGTTATTATATTGATGATATCTAGATGTACAAAAGGGATCGACGACTTCAAATCGAGTATTATAGGTTAGTGATATATATTAACTTAACATTAAAATAAATAAAAAAATAATAGTAATCAAAACGCGCCATCAGAGGCAAATGGATGGGTACCCATAAGGCTGGCAGCGTTACCTCTTTGGACAGCAATACTTATACGCTGTGTATACATGGCCTTAGGGTCACTTTTACCCTCAGGACCCCACGGTCTCAATGTCCCCACGCCGAAAGGCACAAATATGTATTCTAAGGCAGTGACAAGGGTCCTTCTGATGATGTTGTTGATGACAGCGTTGTCTCGGGAGACTACCAGCGTTACGAAGACAAGATAGACCGTGGTGACCGAGTTAATTCACCCATTCACCACATTTACAATGGGACTCTGTTGTTTTCACACCCAGACGCAGACACGTATATATAGATAACGTTGATTTGTCTAACAAGGTACCTACGAATGCAGATGGAAGCGAATGTAGCCAGAAACCTGACTTGCGTTGAGAAACTGCAAGGAGTCGGGCCCTCTCTGTAAGATCTTTAGATTTTTGTAATAAATTAAAAGACACATTTTGCAGAGGGCTCCTTCCCGTAATATATATATCATGACCAACCATATTCTTTACTAAATTTTGGGCACAGTAAGAAGAAGCAAATAAGCCGGTAAAGCAACACTTGAAAATTGCGGTAACGATGACTGTATCCAAGCTCGATCATCTAAAAAATAATTTAAAATGGTTGATAGGACATTTTTGTTTATATTATGTAATGAAACCAAAAGGTGATTATACATCCACATGGGGCTTAACAATATATTTATATATCTTACTGATAAATAAAAAATAAAAATTAGTACTTATCCCTGCCCAACCGAGTTGGATTTGGTTGGGCAGCGTTCGAGAAACTCAGTTGGGCAGCGTCCGGTAAACTTCGTATCCCTAAGTGCTTGAAGACCAAATTCTTCGAACAGTGTGTGTTGCCAGTGCTTAGATATGGATTGAAAGCGTGGTCGCTAACTATGGGCCTCATTCGAAAGCTCAGAGTCACTCAGCGTGCGATGGAGAGGGCTATGCTCGGAGTTTCTCTACGCGATCAAATCAGAAAGGAGTTGATCCGTGTCAGAACCAAAGTCACCGACATAGCCCTACGTTTCGCGAACCTGAAATGGCAATGGGCGGGGCACATAGTCCGACGATCCGATGGACGTTGGGGCCGGAAGGTGCTGGAATGGCGACCCCGCACGGGCCAGTGCAGTGTCCCCCACAAGGTGGACCGAGGATATAAGGAGGGTCGCCGGTAGCCGCTGGAGCCAGGCGGCGCAAGTTCGGGCCTTGTGGGCATCATTTCGTGAGGCCTATGTCCAGCAGTGGACGTCCATCGGTTGAAGCGACGATGACGACTTACCCTGAAGATAGTTCTCTTCCAGGAACTCTGAAAGAGGGAGAATTTAATCAGCAGGTGGTGAAGATGCTGTCTACAAGTATTATTATAAATATACATTACATACTTAAATACATAGATACTGTATATTAAAGTTTTACCGTGACTCAACGCTAAATATTGTATAATAAGAAAATGTCGGAAGTAATATTTTATTTAACCGATAAGTCAATTATGATATTTAAACAATAATTTGCCACGTTGATTAACAATAAGTTAATTAAGTTGTCTGAAACATAAGTACAAAGCTATTATCTTGACATTACAGACATTTAATTTAATGATATAGATAAAATTACTCAATAAATTATAGATTTATAAATATAGTTATTCGTTGAACGTTGTTAAACAATTTGCTTTAAGATTGATAAGGCCGTTATATAAGGCTTTATTGCAACATAACTCATAACGTGGGCCGATAAGAGTGTAATTAAAACTATACAATTTCACGGTTTTGTAATATTTCGTGTTCTTGTTTCATGCTTATGGGTTTGTGAATAAATTCTCTTTAATCCCATTCCAATAAAAATAATAATTTAACTACCCAATGATAAGGAAAGGCTTCGGGAATTACGACGTGACAATTTGTGTGATTGTGACTATAGATAGTTGGGTGACAACTCTGAAAGTTGTGAAATGTTGGGAGTTATTGAGTAATATATTTTCTTAATTTTACCAAACTTCCCCACGCTTTAATATCTCTAACCTTCTCTATTCTACTCCATATAATGCTCTAGTTTACAAGCCTCTTATCATCACAGATCTTGGGTTTTCAAAGGAACTACTAGTTGAAGTTTTTTTTGAAGGAAAATTGGGAGTGTCAGAGGCTCATTTGCGCTTTTACCCTGACACTCTCGGATGAAGCCTACTGAGGAAGTTCATGGAGGAAATAAGAGGCGTTTGTAAAGACGCCTCTTATTTCGGCCAGCCTCCTCCTCCGAAGGGGAGCAGCATCTGCTGCAGCTTCCCGTACTCGCTCCATTGCCTTCTCCTCGCTCCATTGCATTAGCTCTATTTCCGTTAAAATGTCGTGGATTTGGTCCAGGAACGTTCGCCTCGTATTCCACTTCCAACTTTCCCGTACACTCTTGACTCAAATCCTTTTTGTCAGTTTTCTTTAACCCTCTCTATGTGCCCAAACCATCTAAGCATACCTTTCTCAATTTTACTCAACACATCTTCTTTTATAACACAACGTTCTCTTATCACACTATTTCTTACTCTGTCACTCAGTTTTAATCCACTCATACTTTTCAACATCTCATACCCAACCTTTACTATTATGCAAGAGTGTTGGCAACAATACTCCTGCAGGCACAGCCAGTCTAGCCCTTTGCGACACCATCTGGCTATTCATAAAGGCGTGCAGAGCAGAATTTACCATATTCCCTGCATTAACTCTCCTTTCAATATCACTTTCACATGTTCCATCTTTTGTAAATTTAGATCCCAAGTATACAAATTCTTTCACCTCTTCCACTTGTTCCCCATCTATCAAAATATTGCCATTCATCATAGATTCATCTCGTTCAAAAAGCATAACTTTCGTTTTGTTTACATTCACTTTCATTCCTTTCCCTTTCAAAGCTTCATTCATAATATTTAGCATCTCCTGTAGCTCATTAGCGGATGACGCAAGTATTACTTGATCATCAGCGTAGAGTAAACATTTGATGAGTAATTCATTCATTCTTAACCCATACATACTTTCTTTTAAATCTGTCAAACATTTATCCATGAAAAGGTTGAACAGCCATGGTGACGCAACACATCCCTGTCGAACACCTCTTTCGACAGGAAACCACTCCGTGTACGCTTCGTTTATGCTGACACAAGCATTAGAACCCTCATAGAGAGACTTCAATGCTTGAATCAGATTATCGCTCACATACGTAGATAATATTTACCACAGCTCATTCGTCACCATTCGATTGTAGAATAAGTCTTATACTTATTGCGCTAAATATATTTTCTTTACACATGTTTATATGATTTCTTAACAAAAACATTTACTCCTTTTGTTGTTAAATATTGTAAAATTTATACGACATTTATTGAATCCAAACTGTTTTGTGTATTATAAGTAAATAGATAAAATTATGTCCATTAACTTCGTATGTTACGTTTAATAAGAAAGTTTCAAACCTTCTGAAGCTCAAGTTATAATTCCCTTTTATATTTCTCCCAGTAAGTTGCCACAAATATATAATACACTATTATTTCTTAGCGCAACTCCATATTCCCTGTTGGGGTTGTTAGATGTCTTCCTGTTACGAGAGCTAAGAAACAAAGAATTTAAAATGGAGAAAAGCTTGCAAATAGAGAGAAAATTTAATATGGTGTCTTTTGCATTTATAACTAGTATTGTTGTGAGATTTGTTGGCTTCATAACAAATACACATTGTCATTTTATTTAATCAGGTATTTATTATTTAAAACTATTCTTATACGTAATATGAATTAAAAAGTATATAACTTTTGTTTTTACCTCATAAAGTTAAGACTCAAATAAAAATTATCTCATATATATCGAATTTCCTTTTAATTTTCCACCGAGAACAGTTCCCATGTTATATTTAATGTAAATCATGTTAGTTAATAATGTAATATTAAACTTACTGTGTAGTTATAATTTTTACTTATTAACTAACACGACCAGGGATTTAAAGCAGAATGTGTTACTTTAATATAAGTAAGTAACAGCCCATTAACGTCCCACTGCTGGGCTCTGGCCTCCTCACTCTGAGGAGCGAGGGTTTTTAGAACATAGACCCACCACGCTGCTCCACTTTTGATTGGCAGGCATAGTACACAAGTGCACTCTCTATTCCTTCACTTTCAAAGCCCGATGTGACGGGAATCCGACACGATCGGCGAGAGATCAGGCGCAGGACCGACGTTTAACGTGCTCTCCGAGGCATGGGGGTGATCGCACCGCCAACTTCCCAACTTCAGGCAAATATTGAGAAAATATTAATAGAAAACTCGATATTGATTTCTGAATTGGCCCGACCCGGGACTCGAACCCAGGACCTCATGTCTGTAGTCGAACATGCTAACCACTAGACCAATGAGGCAGTTTAATATAATAAACGCTTGGAATTTCCCATTCCAGTTACAAATTCGCGATAAAAGTCATCATATCATCAGCACTAGAAGTTCCAGATTCGTTCAAAAGATTATGATGGAAACTTTAATGATGATAATGAAATCTAAACAACTAACTATATAAAAATTTATCCTACGTTTTCATGTAGAATAAATCTTAGTAAAAAATCAAATCGAATCAAATCAAAAATATCTTTATTCAAGTAGGCATATTACAGCACTTTTGAATCGTCAAATTATATTTTTTTTCCACATTCTGGTTCTAATATACGTTTGATGATGGTACTCCAGAACAGCTTAAAATCTAAAGTTACGAGGATTTCTTCGCGCCCTGATCCGAGAAGAACCCACATCAAACTCAGTCGGGTATTTTTTTTTGTTACCATCATCATTACAATATCATATTAGTTTACTATATTTTAATTATAATTAGAGCAATTCGTTCACTCCCAGGCGTTTCTATCGTCTAGGTAAGCATCAATGATATATATGTCGAAGTGCAGTAGTCTGTGAAACGCTGGCGCCATCTGTCTATGGCGTGGGACAGAGTCATACGTCGTGAGCCAACGGCGGACTAGTTCCCGAGTGATAGTCCGCCAGAGCTGTCGACTGATGAAACCGTCGCATTCGTTGCTATTATTATTAATGAGTTTGTGTAAATTTATACCGGGAACATTAAGTGATTTAACATTATAATTCGAGTTAATTAATAAAGTGTTTGATTGCACCAACATTACCCACCAACGTCCACACAGTATGGATGTGATCCACCACGTCGGCGGAGAACCCTATGCCCATGCTTTGTGCTTCTTTTCCTTCTCTCTTATTCTCCAACATATATATGTCGGAGTACAATAGTTTATGCATCGCTGGTCCGTGTGCAACAGTCTGTGGAACTCTGGCGCCATCTGTCTATCAGCGTGGGGCAGAGTCAATAAGTGGCGGTCCAGCGCGCGTCTCTCGGTAGTTCTCGGGGGACGGTGCGGTCGACTTTTGAAACAGTCGCGTTCCTAGCTATTATTATTTTTATTAATGAGTTTGTGTAAATTGATATCGGGAACATTAAATGATTGAAAATTATAATCTGGGTTTGGTGAATGGAGTGTTTGATTGCACCAACATTACTTATCAACGCCCACAGTATGGAAATGGAAATAATGGATGCCATTAATGACGATGTTGGCGGAGAACCCTACGCCCCTGTGCTTTATGCTCCTCCTTATTCTCCAATATATTCATTCGTGTCTGTGAAGGAACTTCCGAAAACTATTATTTAAGTTTTCCTGTAATCTTTCTTAATGTTGTGTGCGCAATAAAGTATTTATGTGTCTATCTATCTACAAAGAATGTTTCTACCTATGCCTTTCTATTATATACTTAGAAACCATTAAATGGATGAGTCCTAAAACGGTTTTATCAAACTTAGGTATCCAGCTTATATGATGGAATTGTTCCTCCTAAAAAGTAATATCCTTTAAGGAGAAATAATTCCATTAGATGTTCAGAGAATTCCATCCGGATCAGCAAGTTAACGAGTAAATATAATACAGTTTTCTTTAAAAAGTAAATAAGTAAGTAGCAGGCCATTAAAGTCCCACTGCTGGGCACAGGCCTCCTCACTCCGAGGAGCGAGGGTTTTTAGAGCATAGACCCACCACGCTGCTCCAGTGCGGATTGGCAGGCATAGTACACAAGTGCACTCTCTATTCCTTCACTCTCATAGTCCGATGTGACGGGAATCCGACACGACCGGAGAGAGATCAGGCGCAGGACCGACGGCTTAACGTGCTCTCCGAGGCACGGGGGTGGAACACACCGCCAACTTCCCAACTTCGGGCAAATATTAAGAAAATCTTAATAGAAAACTCAATATTGATATTTGAATTGGCCCGACGACCTCATGTCTGTAGTCGATCATACTAACCACTAGAGCAATGAGGCAGTCTTCTTTGCATCTCTAATATGTGAAAATAGCGATGCGATTTATAAATAACGAATGCAACAGATTAAAAAGAAAACGAAATGGATTTTATCTTCAAAAGAGAAATCACACGGAGCATCGAGCGGAGTGATTTTATTTTCGCTTGTTTCACTCTGGAATCCATTAGTTGTCGAATGAAAAAAAGAGGAATGACTCGCGACGGACGTAGTTTTCAGCTCATCGGAGCTTACGCTACTTGGGTGGTGCCCTTTTCTAGATATTATAGACTAATTATTACAACAGAAGTCTTATTTCATTATGATAAACATAAAAAGTGCAAGAGCGAGAATACTCTTTAATTTTTACCACAAACAATACAGGAAATACATACATTAACTTAAGCATAGGGTAAAAGAAGGCGGTCTTTTTGCTTAGTAGCGATTTCTGTAAGAAAATCTTAGAGTTAGTGAGAATTTGTTATAACTATCTACAATATAAAAATTAATCGCAAAATTTGTTGGTAAGCTCATAACTCAACAACACTTGGGTCAATTTTGACAATTCTTTTTTAAAATGTTCGTTGAAGTCAAAATTTGCAGGGGAAAACCCTAAAAGCAGCCCTTTTCTGCTTCCCATATAAACGTTTTCTAACTAAAATGTAGAGTCAATTTGACCTTTATTGCTATTCAATAAAGTTCATATTAAATTAGAAGTACTCACTGTTGTCTAAGCAATGTAGGTGTGATCCTAACGTCAAAGAGTCAATTTGCATTTTATTACCGCCGTTCAAAATCAGTCGAATAGTCACAAAAATGTAAGAGCTAAAAATATTTAGTACTGCTGTAATTTAATTTCGAAAATCGTAAAACTGTAATCTGTCACATTCCAAACCTTTTTGATAGAATGAAGTTTGTCGGGTCTGCTAGTATAAGTATATATTTACATGCACATACATACCCACAATGGATAAAAAGTTTAAGAGGACAGAGAAGTTGTTGGTATTAGTTTTTTTTAAGATTCAATCATACACTTATGTCTAAAACAGTTTCAAATTGCCAGCGACATACACAAAGGGGTACAAAAAATGTATCCACAGTTTAAAAGTCCATAACTCGCAAACTAATAGATTGAATTGTCTCATTTTTGGTGAAGGAGTATCTTAAAGTCACCATTAACATACACTCAAATAATGCCGCAGAACTGCAGCACGAACTGATGACTACAACGTGTTCAGTTGGATATTTGCACAGTCGGTCGATAAACGACGTCCCTTATTACTTCCATAAGTAAAAGTCCAAAGGAATTAAGTCTAAGAAGCGTGGTGGATACTCTACATCACCTTTATGGCCTATCTATCTTCCTGGTAGATTTTTATCAAGATAAGCCGTAACACGGTTATGGTAACGAGGTACCTTATGGTTGAAAGTAAATTCTTCCGTCTCCATACAAGTCTCGGATGGTAGGTAAAATGGATGTATGAACCTTCTGAGGGTACTCTTTGCCAATGACCGTGGCGTCAAAGAAGAATGGCCCAATGAAGCCATGGTAAGGCAGCCCATTTACTAATAGAAAATTCACGGCTTTGTCTACATAGATATTTAGATTTTCGGCATGTAAGTCTATTGCTGGAACTACAAACTATTACACTACCAAAAATGAGACGACTTCGTCAATTAGTTTCTAGTTATGGACATTTTGGACCCCACTGTATGGAAAGTGCACGAAAAATGTTTAAATGTGTCTTCATATGTTTAGCTTATTAACGCCCCAATACTAGGCGTAGGTCTCCAGACAGGTTGTAAGGGGTTTTTATGGCAAGACCCAAACGCTACTCTACTAAGGGTTTGCAGGATACACGTATATTGACATTGCTTCTGAGATATACAGGTTTCCACTCTAAGTTTCTCATCACCGAGAAGTATAAAGATGCAACTTAAGCAACACTTAGCCACATTTATTATTGGTGGTTTCATAACTTATGCAGCTAAAATATTGTTAGAGTCTGAATCTGTCTGTCAACGAGGTGTCGCGTAGGGGCGAAAAAGGGCCCCACCTCGTGGTTTTTTGGTGAAAAGGTGTAGTTTCCACGCGGTTTTGTGATTGCGATTGGTGAAGACAGCGCGTTAAGGGCCGCATAGTTTGCTCCCCCTTCTCACTCAGACGAGGCGCGGCAAGTCCACAGCTTATTCCGGCCCACGTGTGCCTTAGTCTTGGACATTTCTGTGCCTGGTGATGCACAGGACTGCTTTGGAGTGGATAATGGAAGACCGACGTCGCTGAGAGCTGCCTTCGCGTCGCCTTGCAAGTCACCCGGTACATACATGCACATTACTCGATTGACAAAGAAACACCCCTTCGTGAACAGCCATCTTCCATGAGACGTCGCCGCTCAAGGAACCCGGCGAACGGGATTCGAGGTAGGTGCCGATTCACATCTGTTCGACCCTCTAGGTGGAATTCTCCCTGACAAATTCTCCTCCCGCCGTCTTAGGGACAATGGTGTGAGACAAATATATGTCTAACAAAGAGAACCTGGTGGTGGCGGGTCACAATTAGAATCTATCGGCTCGTGTACGTTAAAACAACCTACTCTAATTAAAATGTATCTCTGGCAAAGTGTACTCTGTGAATAATACTTTCGTCCAGTCGACATGGTTGACTTGTATTAGGGATAAGTGCTTGAAAGACATCGTGTCGCCCCGCATAAAATCGCTGTGGATTACTGTTTTGGCTTATACCCCTATAAGCTTTTTATATCTTTATCCTACGACTTTATGCCAGTTGTATTAGATAATTGATAAATATTAGCGTCTGTTTATCACATCACAATTATTAATTTATATTATTAGTTAGATCCTTCCTTCGTTATTTAATATTCATCAGTTAGGTATATTAATCAAGACTGCCTAAATTGTTTCTCACAGTGCACAAAATCAACACGCATGTGGTACTCCATTTAATTGTGAGCTTTCTAAAATACATACATACATAGCATCACGCCACATTCCTATAGGGGTAGGCAGAGACAACATCCTTCCACTTGCCACGATCCTTGCATATCTCCTTCGCTTCTTTCATTCTCATTAAACCTTTCATACAAGTTCGTCGGTTTAGAGTACTCTTGACCTGGCCGTTATTTAAAATGTCCTGGATTTGGTCCAGGAACGTTCGCCTCGGTCTTCCCCTTCCAACTTTCGCATTCACTCTTGACTCATAAATACTTTTTGTCAGTCTCCTTACATTCATTTTCTCTACCTGCCCAAACCATCTAAGCATACCTTTCTCAATTTTAGTCACTACTAATGCCACAACGTTCTCTTATCACACTATTTCTTAATTTATCACTCAGTTTCAATCCACTCATACTTCTCAACGCTCTCATCTCTACTGCATTTATTTTACTTATGTGCTCCTTCTGTAATACCCATCTTTCACTACAATACATAAGTGTTGGCACCAACACCCCTCCATGTACAGTAGTTCTGGCCCTTTGAGACACCATCTGGCTATTCATAAAGGCGTGCAGAGCACCATTTACCATATTCCCTGCATTTACTCTCCTTTCAATATCACTTTCACATGTTCCATCTTTTGTAAATTTAGATCCCAAGTATACAAATTCTTTCACCTCTTCCACTTGTTCCCCATCTATCAAAATATTGCCATTCATCATAGATTCATCTCGTTCAAAAAGCATAACTTTCGTTTTGTTTACATTCACTTTCATTCCTTTCCCTTTCAAAGCTTCATTCATAATATGTTATAAATCCAGAAATTAATGAAAAATATATAACTTGGAAGTATGGAGTTATTCATAGTCTAAAAAATATATCAAATTGGAATTTCGAGAACTTTTATTAAAAAGTGGACACACATAGGACCCATTGATAAAAATATTACGTGTAATATGAATATAATAGAGTCACTAAGAGAAAAATATAACGCAGTTAAAATAATGACAGTTCACTGCATATATTGATATTTTTAAGAAATAAACTGAATGCACCTCATACAAGTTAATAAATGAAAATAAAACTGTTGTAAATTCCAGCAGGCTACATAAAATTAACAATTTATTTAAAGGTAATTATATACGTTTCTATAACAAATTCTCAGATATCATTCCAAAGAAATGTCACTTAATGATATTAAATATTTAATTAAAAGAAAGATAATTGAGAAGTCGTACTATAATGTGAAGAATTTTTTATTTTATCGATAAAAACGCGTAGGGATCACTTGCTCTGATCGGTAAAAAATTGAAAAATGACATTGTAATGATGATGAAAAAAAAGGACATCCGATTGAATTTGTTGTGGAGTCTTCTAAGAACAGCGCGCGGAGTAACCCTCGTAATCTAAGCTTCACAATCTAAGATTTAAGTAAGATATAATATAAGGAGACAATTCATGAGGAAACAAAAGTGCTTAAAAATATGATAAAAAAAACTACGATCTTTTTTCCTTCATTAAGTATAATAGCTATAAGGTAAATGGAAAGTTTCATTTAATCATATAAGTAAGACCGTCAAAATTGTTTCCCACAGTATTGCATAAACTTAACATGTGTACCTTTAAGAAGCTTTTTATTTCCACTGAGTGCTGTTTGTGAGAAATATGAAAGCTCCTGACTCAGAAATTAATAAAACAATTGTATTTATTCAAAGGATTCAAAGCTTAAAAAATATTGGTACTTCGATAGCTTTTATTATATTAAAAAGTTGTTAATTTAAATTGAGGCTCTCGATATATTAAGTGTACGATAAAATATAAAATGTTATTGATTTCTTTTTATAACACTTTTTATACAATTGTGTAATTGCATTGCTTTATCTAAAATAATATTATAAAGATGTAACATTTCTGTTTTAGTTTGTAAGTATGTATGTTTGTCACGTTTTCACCCAAAAACTACTGGACTGATTTCAAAAAAAAATTAACAATTGGAAAGCTGCATTTTCATTTAGCAACTTAGACTATATTGTTTTCTCAAAATAAATAAAGATCCCTAACAAAAATGGGTAACCCAAGGTGTCAAAAAATCTGCCGCAAAAAATCTGTCATCGCCTGTGTTGCGGAAACTATTGATGATAGAACCAAATAATGTTCTACAATATTATAGAAGGTATTAATATCTACAAAAATGTCCTGGATATCATATTTCCAACTACTGTAGTTATGACACTATAACTACTTTTTTACATTTCAAAAGATAATAAAAGTGCCGACCATAATCAAACCATATTATTCATAACCATATCAATCTTTATCCTATTAATTTAAAAACTGTTTTAATATCTGTAAAATAATTTATGAATTATTAAAATCGGACATTCCATTCAAAAGATATTACGATTTAAAAATTGTATTAGTTAGATATATATTCGTTGTAAAGCAAAATCTGTATGTTGATTAGATTATGAATGTGTGTATATAATAATCTGAAAGGAAGTAACTAAAAACTAAGTGAAATAATACTTTTCTGTTAAAAATAAGTCTATAGTCCTACTTAATACACTTTCTATTAGTTATCAAATAAGGGCGTTGCTAGTCAACAAATAAAGAACACGACACTTGTTTTTATCAGTTCATGTTACGACCTAGTTACTAACAACTAACTACGAACATTAATTAATGCTGAATTCAGTTCGTATTCAAATGTCGCGCTTTAGTCAGTTAGTTTTACAGTAATTCTCCACAAACTAGTATATCTTTTATCCTTATTTAATTTTTATGGGATTTAAAGTCACTTAAAAATCTCTATTCGGTCGTGTCTGATCGCCATCCTATCCAACTATGAGAGTGAAGGAAGGAATGCACTTGTGTACTATCCCTGCCAACTCTCAATGATGCAGCGTGGTGGGTCTATAAAATAGAGCATAACTTAGGAACAATGTAAGATATAAAAGATTTTATAATGATCTGTTCCAGACAAATATAATGTTATTGAAAAAGAGTAAGATGATGTACACAAAGATACTAAACTACATAGTATATAGTTAGGTTTACAGTAATTGTACTCAAAGTAGTATCTCCTTTTTTTATTTTATGGCATTTAAAGTCAGAGATCTTTAATTTGTCACCGATCTTGTCGGATTGTCATTCTATAGGACTTGTGTACTATAGCTACCAACCCACAATGAAGCAGCGTGCTGGGTCTATATTCAAAAAAACTCTCCCCTATGAATAAAGAGGCCTGTACCCAGCAGTGGGACGTTGATGGACTGCTACTTAACTTTTTTAACTTGCATTGTATATAGATTCGAAAAGCATCGGATTAAGTGTGAAATAATTAAACTTTACTAGTTTATTGCTTTAAAATAGTAACAGGCGTTTACGTACTCCTAATTTCACGATAGTATTATACTACTAATCTTAAAAAATATTGGTTCAAATTGAACAGTTCTTTATGCGCTAAACAGCCCATTTATTCAGGAAGGTTACAAGCTATATTACACACGTTACAACATATAAGACGTAAGGGTAAGCAGAGACCATGTCTTTCCTCTTGCCACAATTCTTGCATATCTCCTTAGCTTCTTTATTCTCATTAAACCTTTCATACAAGTTCCTCGGTTTAGAGTACTCTTGACTTGGCTCTTATTTCAAATGTCCTGGATATAATCTAAGAGCGTTCGTCTTGGTCTTCCCATTGACGATTGACTCATAAATGCTTTTTGTCAGTCTTCTTTCATTCACACTCTCTACGTGCTCAAAGCATCTAAGCAAACCTTTCTCAACTTTAGTCACTACATCTTCTATTATACCACAAGGTCTTAAATATAAGAGCGGACAATTAGTAAAAATGTTGCCGAAATAGAGGAAATGAATGCCTTTTCAGAGAATCCGTTGAATTCACTGCCTAAACATTAAAGTTAGGTAAAAAGCAAGTGTATGATCTCTTCCTATATACTGTAATGCCGATACTTGCCGATGAAATGTTACTGTGAATGGCTCTTAAAAATTCGGAAGGGTCCGGAGGACGTTGCCCTAAACGTAACTCCTGTGAGACCGGGCTTAACTGAAGTAACGTTCTGAAAGGAGGACTTTGCAATGCTATTTATTCCGAGCATTTCTGTTACCGAAAGGATATAAAACTATCATTAAACGGACCTTGGACAATCTTATTTTAGGTTTTCTAAAGAATATATTAACTTATAGTATCTAAATGTATATTTCTTTGTATTTCCAAGTATATATCTAGTCATTTTGTTATATTATTTGTAATGAATGATCGTTAATGATTTTGAAGAAGGATTCTGACATTGTTCCTTGGTGACCTGTTCTTAGAAGAATCAACAACAAGCTAAGATGAGTCTAAACGTTTTGAAATTATGACATTAACTTTAATAGAACCTGCGGCTTTGTTTGTCCATTTAAAAGTCAAAGAATGTCTAATAATATTAAACATTTGTCCAATAGTAGGTAAGTAAAAGCTCATAAGATACAGCAATCACTTTTGAATTTGCCTTTGAATAAATGTTTAAAAAATCTGTCTTATATCTTTTCAATAGGCATATTATAATGTTGAAGATTATTTAAGAGACTTTAGCCGTGATTCCAGTTGCACATGAAAACAAACACATTGTAACCTACAAAACTATATTTAAAAGAGTGACCGTGGTGTTTCTTGTCGGTTTCTTCTCAGTGGAATCAACTAGCGGGACCAGGGACAGATTATTGAGGAATCAAAATTGATTCTGGAGTTTACTTGAATAAAGAATATTTTGATTTTGAATAAGACCCCCATTGGACTTGGTTAATCTGTTATATATTTAAGATTTAATTTAATTTAGCAAATAATTTAGCAGAAGAGATTATAATAATGCTGTGTGTAATAAAGGATTTACTAACTACCTCAGAATTAATTAATTTAGATGAAGTCTTAGGCTCCAGCTCTAGTCCCTATAAGATCCTTGGGTAGCGCACGATTGTTGCCAACCCCACTAGGGGTACCCTTTGAGCAATATGTATGAGATATTTTGCCAAATTGCCTCATTAGTCTACTGATCAGCATGTTCGGCTATAGACATTTTTCGCTGGGAAATTTACAGCTCTCAATATCCACCAAAACCCAGCGAAACCCTTTTCATCCGTGAGTGAGATACCAGAGGAGCAGCTTGCGCATTCCTACCTGGTGTCTCGGATGAGTCGACTAAGGATTTAATTTAAGCGGGAGCAGGTGCGCGAACATGCGCCGCCTAGTATCCAGCCTTCTTCGGCGTTGAGAGGGGGCATCTACTGCATTCTCCCTCTCTTGTTTCCGGACTTTAGCGAGACTACAGCCTCCTTTAAAGAGATCCCCTCCAATCAGAGCCAAGAGGTGAAGCTGAGATCCCCAGGATACGCAGTCTGCCACCGTGTGGGGTGCCAAATCAATAGCTGCACTCATGGCAGTTAGGCGTCTCCCCTCGGCCGATTAGGTGCATGAACTTTCCGAAACAACCGTCCCCGTTGAAAATCTGTAGAAGAGCGTTCTGTGACCCCTGGAAAGCTATAAATGAGATCCTGGGTTCCAGTCCCAGGTCAGGGGAATTGTGTTGTTGGCGGTGTGCTCCACCCACGTCCCTCGAAGAGTACGTTAAGCAGTCGGTCCTGATCCCACTTCGGTCATGTTGCAGTCACTTTGGACTATGAGAGTAAAGGTATAGAGAGTGCACTTTTGTACTGTCCCTGCTGAAACGCAGTGGAGCAGCGTGGTGGGTCTATGCACTAAAAACTTTTTTCTCCTATCAGGGAGAAGACGTGCTCCCAGCAGTGGGACGTTACTATTACCTATTGCCCAATAGAGGGATTTTGAGGCAGAACAGGTGCATATTATATCCATGCAATAGCATCCGAACAGAAGAATTAATTCAGAAGCACCGTTGGGTTATAAGCGGACAGGTCCGGTATAATCTTCTTTCTAAGTAATTGGCTTTTAGGTGTGACAGTGCACACACAACTTCGCCAGTTTCATATATACCATTATAATTTTCATATATACCCACAAATATCATGGGGGGAAGGCATTCCGGATATCCATGAAGATATCCCAACGCAACAAAAAGACAGCAACATAGCGCCTTTATGACTTGTTTTTTTCAACGCTCATAAACGAAAGCTTTTATAATTGCAATGTACAATTTTTATTCATGAATAATTTACATTTATTCTAGTTGAAAACACTTTGTTTTTTATTCTCCGTGGGCAACATCTAGAAACGTTTTAATTTATCACTCGTTCGTAGCGTACAATGGCTGTCAGCTGTACAACATCTAGTCTGGTATTATTCCTAACAAATTATGTCAAGTGTTTTATGTGTAATCTAAACTAATATTTTAAATGCTAGATTAACTCTGTCTGTTTGTGTATCTGTTACAAATTCACAATATATTATGATTAGTTTTGTTACAGACCCATATCAACTAAGTTCAAGTTACTCACTGGAAGTAAAAATATTTTATTCGCTAAAGTAATAAACTATTATTGAATATTAATGCAAGTATATATAATTGAAAATTGTTTAAATGATGAAACATTTATATAAATACAATTAATGACATATATATGGTATAGTTTTTCACACATTTGCATATCATTGTCTAAAATGTATTTAACAAACAAATGATTTGAAACTTAAATGTATAAACTAAAGAAGAAAATTGTTTAAATCATGAAACATTTATATAAATACAATTAATGACATATATATTGTATAGTTTCTCACACATTTGCATATCATTGTCTAAAATGTATTTAACAAACAAATGATTTGAAACTTGAATGTATGAATTGAAATAGGTATAGGAATGAAATGGTAATAAACAAATTTATAAGAAATCTAAAAGAATATAACGACTCCTACTTATAAAGAGTACGTCAGGCATAAAATCCTAATTAAAACAGTGTTTCAAAGATTAATTATTTATAACTGTACTACCTTTTGTAATAATGGTATGTATTTAACAATTTTGTTATAATAGCTCAATGATAAATGAAGATCTAAGTTGTTAAATGGATTAATATAATCATCCACATTACAAAACAGTCAAAATGCCTAAAAGCATTATACGTAGAAGCTATCGAATACCTTAAGAGAATTAAAGAGTCATTATTTTTCCTAAATAGATATCTTTTATCCAAACACATTATTAACTATTGTATTTCAACATTTTTTGGGGAACAGGGCTTTATTGTAGTTTAAGTAATAACATATTAAGCCACTGCCATGCGTGGGTGGTAACTAAAGTTATATAATATTGAATAGGTAGTGGATTTTCTCAGAAAGTTCTTGATTAAGAAAGTTCTTCAGACGACAGATCCCAAGTCCATTGATCGCGATACGAAACTTGATTAATATTACTATTATATCATCTGATTTGTATTTACATTCTAACTCAATAGTAACTCATACAGCTCAGTGATTAGAATGTTATTTACACTATATATGGTATTAAATCCCAACCACTATTCGGGGGGATTGAGAGTCTATAAGAGACTATGGGGTACCCCATGAACCCACTATAACCCAGTGAAACCCTCTGCAAATTTGAGTGGAATTCCAGGGATTTGCTTTGAAACTATTTAAAACTTACCACTACTTTGTAGACTTATTATTTGTTTTTTAAAAAACAATTCTTACATAAACTATAGAATAGCTTTTCACACGATTCTTGATATATAATTTATACCACTTATGTAAGGGAAGTGAATAAAAATATGAAATAGCGTAATATTTTATAATGTGATACAGATACACAACACCTTTTCTAAAACCTTTGAGATCCTCTTGCTACTGTTTGAAACAAAATTCTTTTATCCTTTATTTACATTTAAAATTTGATTTGTGCTTGTTTTCTTTTTAAGTAAAAAGTAAGTAAGTAGCAGCCCATTAACGTCCATATATACATTCGTGTCTGCGAAGAAACTTCCGAAAACTATTATTTAAGTTTTCGTGTAATCTTTCTTAATGTTGTGTGTGCAATAAAGTATTTATCTGTCTATCTATCTAAAAAGAATGTTTCTACCTATGCCTTCCTATTATATACTTAGAAACCATTAAATGGATGAGTCCTAAAACGGTTATATCAAACTTAGGTATCAAGCTTATATGATGGAATTGTTCCTCCTAAAAAGTAATATCTTTTAAGGAGAAATAATTCCATTAGATGTTCAGAGAATTACATCCGGATCAGCAAGTTAACGAGTAAACATAATACAGTTTTCTTTAAAAAGTAAGTAAGTAAGTAAGTAGCAGCCTATTAACGTCCCACTGCTGGGCACAGGCCTCCTCACTCCGAGGAGAGTGGGTTTTTAGAGCATAGACCCACCACGGTGCTCCAGTGCGGATTGGCAGGCATAGTACACAAGTGCACTCTCTATTCCTTCACTCTCATAGTCCGATGTGATGGGAGAATCCGACACGACCGGAGAGAGATCAGACGCAGGACCAACGGCTTAACGTGCTCTCCGAGACACGGGGGTGGATCACGCCACCAACTTCCCAACTTCGGGCAAATGGACCTCATGTCTGTAGTCGAACATGCTAACCACTAGACCATGAGGCAGTTGTTTTTCTTTTTGTATATAGTAAAATTAAAACTTTAAAACAACAGCTGGTTTGCTCTTGATATTATAAGAAAAATATTACGCTTGAAATGCTCAAATATATAATAAACTCCCCAATGCTATGAAGGAAACAAAAACTATATCAAATCAAAATAAAATACAATTATACCTATAAAATAGCTTTAACTAAAAACTCAACTAATTATTATTTGCCGCATTCAGTTATGTAGCATCAATATTTTACACTAATGACCTTGTTTTTGTTCATTTTGTTTTACTATTTGTTCACCTCTAAAATTTATCATTTTTTTATTTTAAGTAGTATTTAGATTGTTTACGGAAATGTACTTTTCGAAAAAGCAGTAATTTTATTATGTATTAGTCTTAAGATTCCATGTAAGGAAATATTATATTATTTATGAAATTAAATATCGTTAACCAAACACGAAGAAAAACTTATGTAAAATTATGTCGCCTGAATAACCAGTAGATTAATTTAAATTCTACTATACAAATTGTAAATACTTAAATTAAATAGGTATGCATAAACGCCAACGTACCTAAAATATTTTAAAAGTTAGTTAAGTAGGTTAAGTTAGTCTAGTTTAGCCTTTATGGTTGGAAAATGCCACCACAGCAAAAAAAAAACTATTATAACCTAACCTTACGATGCTTGTAGAAACCATAAGACATAAATTACCAATTACCAGATTAGCACGCTTCCATCTTAGACTGTATGATCATATGTATCATCACTTACCATTACAGGTGGGACCAAAGTTAAGAATCTTCATATTTAAGGTTAGGTCTAGTTAATTTTACCAAGGCAGATTGCATCTACCGATTCTCTGATGCTGCACTAAATAATGGGGTATCGCTGGGACTTCGTAGATATTCTGGATGTCAGCAAGTCCCACAGTCCAGGTTTGGTTTTTTTTTTGACACTGCGAAATGCTTTTACGTATGAGATGTAAGACTCACTGACAAGTCAGAAAATCCACAAAAATCCAGCAGAAAACCCTCGGCATCCGTGAATGGAGAATCAGAGCTAAGCTTGCGCAATACTCCGGCACTCTGGATGTAGTCACCTTATCTCAATCGTTCAGGGAGATGAAAGAAGATGCCCATATTTACGCATCCGGCTATCCCGCTTCCTACGCCGGATCCGAGGAACGCCGACGGCATTTTGTCTCATCCTTTCCAATGCCTCTTTCGGCGACATAACAGATTCGCAGAAGGAGGCAACTGTCCACCAGTCCATCTTGTTGCGGAACATTCTGCCAATGTATGGTGCGCCGAATTTATCGAAACATCACGATTCCTCACAGCCATCAATCTGGTGTTGGTATTTACCAAAACATCCGTGTCCGGTCAACACCTGCGCCAGTCTGTAAGAAAGCGATTCATGCCTTGTGGAAAGACATTTTTCCAGGTGAGAATCGATCGCCCCTACAATGGCTATACCCGCTACGGGGTCCGAGCTCCACCTTTCTATTAAGGCCTATCCAAAAGGACTATCCAAAAAGACTCTACTCCTCCGAACCTCGTCACTATCAACCGCCCTGATAGGCAGCCTCATAGACGGACCTCAGCCCCCAGCTCCCACCATCCCACGGGATCGCCTACTAGAAGGGTTGCTGCCATTAATGATACTGTGCGGTACCCACGTGCCACACTGACCGCTATAATCCTTTGCGCCCTCCGTACATTTTGTAACAGATAAAAAGTATACTTATATATTCAAATCAAAATCAAATCAAAATATCTTTATTCGAGTAAGCATATTACAGCATTTTTGAATCGTCAAATAATATATTTTTTTCTTTTCCACACTCTAATTCGAATGTACTTCTGATGATGGAACTTCAGAACGCCTTAAAATCTAAAGTTACGAGGGTTCCTTCGCGCCCCGATCCGAGAAGAGCCCACAACAAACTCAGTCGGGTATTTTTTTTTTTTTTTGTTATCATCATCATTACAATATCATATTAGTTTAATATATTTCAATTCAAATTAGAGCAGTTCGTTCACTCCCACGCGTTTCTATCGTCTAAGTACTCTTGCAACTTATAATACGGTTTTTCTATCAACATTCTTTTAACAAAGACTGTGAATTAATAATTGACATCTCTAGAACGTCTTGTGGGAGTTTATTATAGAAACGTATACAGATACCCTTAAATGAGTTGTTAATTTTATGCAGCCTATTAGACTTAAAATCTAAAGTTACGACTGTTCCATCGCGACCTAATCTGAGAAGAACCCACTACAAACTTATTCGGGTATTTTTTTTTTGTTATCATCATCATTACAATATCATATTAGTTTAAAATATTTCAATTCAAATTATAGCAATTCGTTCACACCCACGCTATCATCTAAGTAATCTTGCAACTTATAATACAATATTTCTATTAACTTTTTTTTAACAAAGACTTTCTCTTTCTTTTAATTGACATCTCTAAAACGTTTTGTGGGAGTTTATTATAGAAACGTATACAGTTTTTTCTATTTATTATTGCATTTCCTGTTACTGTTGCATTTGTTAATTTTAGACAAGAGTCTAATCTGAAAGTGTTGCCAATTAAGACCACCTTAGCATACTAACTTGATTATAAGAAATAAAGTACAAATAAAATGGAAAAATCTTTATTCACGTATATTTTTACATTACTTTGGAAATGCTAAATTTAGTCTTTTCTTATATATTATCCGATTCCATTGGTTGATGATATTAGACTCTTAGAGTTACAAGTATACTATATCTCAAAAATCAACAAAGACACAAGGCTCTGCAGATATATATATATATATATATATATTACTACTTGATTGCAAGAATTAAAATACAAATCAATTTCACAAAATAAGCTTTCACACTACTTTTGTAATGTCAAATTTGGACTACTTCCCATATACTATTTCTAACATATTTATGTTGTACATAACAACATAAATATGTTTTACAAAAGAACGTTTCAAAAAACCTGACCTTAATACCAATAAAGACAAGGTGGCTGATCCCAGGATTATATGTTAAATGAAAGATTGGTACAAAATATTTTCTTACCACTTCATAAAAAAGGATCAACAAAAAAGTGTAGTAATTACAGATTAATCATACTCCTATCTCAAACAAGTAAAGTCCTTCTTCACATTCTGGACACGACATTACAAGTTTATTTGAATTGCGAAATTGCTTCTGAGCAAGCTGATTTTTTAAAAGGAAAAGGGACACGAGAGCAAATATTGATCATCAGACAAATTATAGAGAAAGCCTGCGAATTTAATACTTCATTATACATTTCCTTCGTTGATTGCCGAAAGGCATTCGACATGGTATGATGACCTAAATTATGGTCTATATTACTTGCAATGGGAGTTCATATACATCTCGTGTACCTATTAAGAAAACGGTATGAAGATGGAACAGCTGTAGTTCGAGTGGATGTAGTCGATTCAGAACGCTTCAAAACTCAAACTGGAGTTCGTCAAGGCTGTATTCTCTCACCACTTCTATTTAATACCTACACAGACTATGTTATGCGAATTGTACCTGACAAATATGAAAAGTCTCTATAGGAGGGCACGTGATTACAAACCTAAGCTATGCTGATCATACAACTCTTCTCGGGTCATCTGAGAAACATGTAGCAGCATTTCTCAGACTCCTTGAGGAAATTAGCATTGATTTTGGACTCGCAATCAACCATGACAAAACAAAAATTATGATAGTTGACAGAAAAACCAGTTATGGGCCCAAAGTGACATATATAAATTACCGTGAAGTATATCTACCTGAGAACGTAACTATCACTAATACTGGGAATTGGGAAGAAGAAATCAAAAGACTGTGTGCCATGACTAAACCAGCTGTTGGAAAGTTATCAAAGATTGGGAAGGAGAAGAGAATATCGAAAAAAACCACGGTGCGACTCATGTCATGTCTTGTCTTTCCAACATTTTATATGCAGCTGAAACATGGACCCTCAAACTGGCGGAACGGAGAAGAATCGATGCTCTGGAAATGTGGTGTTGGAGACGACTTCTAGGGATAAGTTGGACTGAGACTGCCATCGCTTGTTCAACTGCGAATTCTTAAGTTCTGTGGCCTCATTGCCAGGATGGAAGCAACCATAGAACATCTGGTGGTTCAAGGCCGTGTAGAAGGGAAGCGGTCGCGTGGTCGCTCCCCAATGAAATGGACAGATTCAATAAAAGCCGCGACTCAGCTTACAATATCAGAATGTTCTCGCAGTGCCGTTGACAGAGACTGTTGGATTATCGCGAAGCGTGCATTAGAGCGTAACTGATAACCACGACCACTCTGCCAAGAGTGAACGAATAAGAAGAAGAATTTTAAATTTAGCCTTTGAAATTAAAACAATAGTTCAACTATATTAGCCATTAATGTTCCTCCACAAGAATTAATTTCAACGGCTTCTAGTCATTACGCCACAATTTTACACCCCATTTCCTCGTCAACTACGAAAACCGAACTCAATTATACCACTAGTTATTATGAAAACGCTTAAGTACACAATAACGGGGCACAAAGAGCAGCCTGTAGCTGCGTGACGTCATCCCGGGCTCTGACGTCAAAGCCCGCGTACATGTGGGTCAATAGAACGGGGAGCTCTGCCCGGGGAGCAACCAGCGAATGGAAATAGGTCACTAGCCTAAAATCCGCCGCTTTATCCCGACGACACCCGCACACGGCCGGGTTGTATTCAACGCATTAAGCCCAACACTTTATTCGATATTTTTTATCTTTAAGGATACGGGACGCGTAATAAAAGAAATCCGCGCTCGTAAACCGAGATTGTTTTATCTACGCTTCAATAACTTTTTGTGTGAAACAAAAGGTCCTGGTTTGAAGCTTTTTTCTGCATCTTTTTTAAAGGTTTTCTTTCGCATACATACATATTTTCTTTATTGGTTTGTACTTTAATTCTTGCAAAAAATTTGTATTTGAGATTAATATATAATTATGGCGTACATTGGAAATTAAATGTGGGAATTACTTGAATGTTGCCATTTTGCTTTTACTTTGTGTCTTGAAATCAAGTATCAATCGTGATTGTTTAATCTACGCTTCAATAACTTTTTGCGTGAAACAAAAGGTCCTGGTTTCTGCATCCTTTTTAAAGGTTTCCTCTGCATATACACATTTTTTCTTTATCAGTATTTAGGACTGGTATTTTCTAAAATATATTTATGTCATACATTAGAAATAGTATATGGGAAGTAGTCCAAATTTGACATTTCAAAAGTAACGTAAAAGCATACTTGAATAACGATTTTTCCATTTTACTTTATTTCTTATAATCAACTAGTTATAGAGACTATTTACACTTTCCAATATCTTTTTGTGTGATACAAAAGGTCCTGGTTTGAAGTTTTTGTCTGCATCTTTTTTAAAGGTTTCTTCTGCAGATACACATATTTTCTTTATTGGTATTAAAGACTGGATTTTTGTAAAATATATTTATGTCTTACATTGGAAGTAGTATGTGGGGAGTATCACATTTCAAAACTATTATAACAGCTTACTTCAATAATGTTTTCACCGTTTGTTTTGTAAATTCTTGCAATAAAGTTGTAATTGAGATAGATTGCTTGTAATTTTAGGTCGTTTTTAATAATATATAATTATGGTGTACATTGGAAATTAAATGTGGGAATTTATCGTAATTGAAGTTTAAGAAATTCTCTAAAAGTTTACTTGAATAAAAAGTATTGATTTGATTTCTACTTTCATCTACCTACCAAATATGAGATTCTTTTAATTACGCTTCAATAGCGTTTTGTTTGAAACAAAAGGTCCTGCTTTGAATGTTTCCTTTTGCATACACATAAAGTAAAGACCCTTGTTTGTTTTTTCTTATTTTGGATATAGGGTAAGCAGCCCATTAACATCCTACTGTTGGGTACAGGCCTCCTCACTTATAAGAGAGAGGGTTTTTAGAGTATAAATCCACCACTCTACTACACTGCGGGTTAGCAGGCAATAGTGTACTTGTAACTTTAGATTTTAATAGTTCTTTAATACAGTAAAATAATTAGTCGTACATTGGAAATAATATGTGAGAAAAGACTACATTTGACATTTCAAAAGAACTGTAAAACTCTACTTAAAAAGAAAATGTTTTATAACACTTGCTAAATCTATATATATAAGAGATATCCAGGTATCTATTGACTCATCACGATATCTCTGGAATCATAAGGCGTAGAGACTTGAAATTTGGTGAGAATATTTCTTTTGCTGAGTAAAGGTCAGCTAACGGATTCTGCTTAATTACACCCGCAAGGGGGGTTTCGGGGGTGTTATAAGTATTTTTCTTATTGGTGAAACAATATGCCTAAATTAATGAAAATGCTACCCAATAATCATTCCACGCAGACGAAGTCGCGGGTTCAGCTAGTATGTGTATACACCTTTATATAATCAAATATATTATTCACTGACTGACTCATTGGTCTAGTGGTTAGCATGTTCGACATGAGGCCTTGGGTTCGAGTCCTGGGCCGGGCCAAGTGAAAAATCAATGTTGAGTTTTCTATTAAGATTTTTTCAATATTTGCCCGAAGTTGGGAAGTTGGCGGTGTGATCCACCCCCGTGCCTCGGAGAGGACGTAAAGCCGTCGGTCCTGCGCCTAATCTCTCTTTAGTCGTGTCGGATTCCCGTGACATCGGACTATGAGAGTGAAGGAATAGAGAGTGCACTTATGTACTATGCCAATCCTTAGTGGAGAAGCGTGGTGGGTCTATGCTCTAAAAAACCCTCGCTCCTCGGAGTGACGAGTTAAAAATGTAATACGGTTTGAACAACTGTTTTCGGAAGCCCCATTTCATAAAATTTCACATGGATTGATTACTGGAACTTCCGCTTCTCATCGAGGGCGAACCAGTAACATGTATAGAAAGTAGGTAAGTAGGGTAATAATATTCTTTTAACCCAGTTTTCATTATGAAAAATCATTTAACATTTTACATCAATATTTTAACAGTGTATTACATCAATATTCGTATGCCCTTTTGTAAATTTTGCACTTCTATATGACTGTAATATCCTTTCACGTCGGGTATAGAGTTGTTATTCTTTCGGTAATTCAATGAATTATCCTTTATCCAATATTGTTATTCACGTGGTTTTTTCCCACCCATTGTGGTGTCTATTCCCTCCTCCCCCCCCCCCAACCGAAGCTGCGATTGGGTAGCGATAGAGTCTATTGCAGACCTAATCTAATCATAAATTACATAATTCACAGATACATAACAATGACTGTGATATACTTTATTAGATGGAACACTAGCTACTTTCCGTGGTTTCATCCACATAGTTCTCAATCCTCTAAAAATGTATAAAAATCCGTACAAATGGACAGTTTACATTGCAAGTGCGTCAGATTTCAAGTCAAGTGAGTTTTTATCTTAACGTAAATTTATCCATGATTTAAAAAAAATAGTTTAAAAAAACACGCTTTTACAGTAAACCGAACTAAAAACTAGAAAATAACTTTTAATAATAAGTAAACAGAATCAATGAATTCAGAGTAAAAGCCGTGGGGTGCTTGATATATTGATTGATGTTAGCTGTCCAACTGGCAAGTGCTAAAAACACCTGTTCGCTATAAATTTTATTTAAATCACAGATAAATACAAAATAATTACTACAGTTTTTGTTAGTTATTAGAAATATTTATATATAATTAAGTTTTTTTTTTCCATCTCGAGGAATTTAGGGACTTTGTTAAGTTTACACTTTCGAGAGATTTAATCGTGAATTCGGAACAGAGGAACAATCGACTAGTGCAAGTTTTTATAAAAAAAGGTAAGGTAAGTAGCAGCCCATTAACGTCCCACTGCTGGGCACAGGCCTCCTCGCTCATATGAGAGAGGGTTTTTAGAGCATAGACCCACCACGCTGCTCCACTGCGGATTGGCAGGCATAGTACACAAGTGTACTCTCTATTCCTTCACTCTCATAGTCCGACATGACGGCAATCCGACACGACCGGTGAGAGATCAGGCGCAGATCGGGTGGATCACACCGCCAACTTCCCAACTTCGGGCAAATATTGAGAAAATCGTTGTGAAATGCACCCCACGCTTTTCACTCTGAATTAAGTCATTCTCGCCAACTAACTCTGTCCCTTTCACTCCCTCATAGAATGGAAAGAATATGTTAATCCTGGCGACCCTGACAAGGATAATGGGAAATTTTTAACGAATTATGGCATTGTCATTGGCACTTAATACGTATGCAAAGTTTCCAATGAATTAGACTTCTGGATATAGCTAAAAATCGCACTCAAAGATTCCGTTACATAGTTACATACAGCCCCAGCTAATAAAAGCGTTTTAAAAAGGACATTGTACACTGCTTTTGTGAACTATAAGTGTGACAAATTTCAAACTCCTCCGTCCGTGTAGTTTTCGTAAAAATAAGTATAAAGTTTTTGCTTCAAATATATAATATACATTCGATGGAATAGATACACGCCTTTGTACCTACATGCCCCTGATTTTATATTAGAAGGAACAGATAACAAACTGCTCCTGAGGGATACGACGGGCTCAGGTGTTTAATAAAATTCCCGACTCCGGCACAATAACATATCGTATCCACCTTGAAATTATTCCGACAAATTTACAACCAGTAAGTGGTGTTGAGTTGGTCTTTAATTTTCAAAGGGGTTTGCGAGGAATAGGGAAAACCCCCTCCCTGATAATGACATTGTAAATTTACTTCAAAAGTCTTATTAAAATAATTATATTTAAACAATTTAATCAAGTAAGTAGCAGTCCATTAACGTCCCACTGCTGGGCACAGGCCTCCTCACTCATGTGAGAGAGGGTTTTTAAAGCGCTTGTTTTTAAAGCGGTTGACTAATCAGAATTAGTCGCCGCCGGTCACCCCCTTCCCTCTCCTACCTCAGCACCGGCGATCGCCCTCTCTCCTACTCGTGCCGCCGTATGTGTATGCCGAGCAGGAGAGTTGTATAAAAGGCCTCTCCCAGAGTTGTACGTCACATTTCGCCTTAGACTCCCGAGCGGAGTACCTCTACTAAGCGCGACTTGTGAACATCAAGAACTCTGCCGAAACCGAACCCAAAGAACCGAACATAGAAGCACTGAAATCTGATGACCCAATCTTGAACACGGACAAGCCGATCCTCCAAGAACTGAAGACCGAAGCACTGAACCTGAACAACTAACACCGGACCTCCGAACATTGATGCCCCAAACACCAAAGAGGCAAAGATCCGAACCCCAAGACCCGAGCTCACAAGATCGACGCCCTAAGAACACATACAGTCCACTGAACCCGGAGGGATTCGTCTGAACCTGAATCCCTCCCCAACAACGCTGCTCCGCTGCGGATTGGCAACACTCTCTGTAGTGCACTTTCTATTCCTTTACTGTCATGGTCCAATGTCACGGTAATTTGACACAAAAGGAGAGAGAGGCACAGGAACGACGGCTTAACGTGCCTTCTGAGGCACGGGAGTGGAGCATACCTCCAAATTTTTCAAAGCAAAACTCAATATTATTTTTTTTTAATTGGTCCGACCCAGGACTCGAATCCAGGACCATATGTCTGTAGTCGAAAACGCTAAACACCAGACCAATGAGGCAATTATATGAAGTATCTGTTATTAAAAGACGGAACGTGCAATTTTTTTTTGTTTTGGATAAATAAAAAGTACTCAATCGAATTTAAAAATTATTTTAATAAAAGAAAACTCTTCAACAGTGAGTATATTAGCAATAACAGACAGCAACCATGGCCTAGTTACATAACATATGCTATTTGGGAGTTAAAATCCCATTGAATTCGGTATAGCTGAGCTGTAGAGTAGCAGGGTCTCATGGGAATATCTAAACTAATATTATAAAGAGGAAACAATTGGGTTTTTGTATGTATGTTTGTAAAGTTTTCACTCAATAATTACTGGACCAATTTCAAATTTTTAGAAGGCTACATTTTCACCGAGTGACATGGACTATATTACTTTTAAAAAAAAAGTAGGGATCCCTAATAAAAATGGATTAATACAATCCAAGGCATGAAAACATTGGTTACATAAAATCTTTCATCGCGTGCGCTGGGGAAACTATTGATCATAGAACAAAAAAAGGTTCTACAATATTATAGAACGTATTAATATCTATAAAAAAACCTAAGATACTATATGTCCAACTACTGTAGTTATGCTACTATAACTACTTTTTACATTTGTAATTTAATAAAAGTGGCGACATTAATAAAACCGGGTTTTTGTACACATCTGTATTTATCCTTATCTATTTTATTAAAGACCGTTTCAATACCTGTAAAATACTTTTAAAATTATTGTAATCTGACATTCCATTCAAAAGATATAACGAATTGAAAAATTTCAATCTAAAGAAAATTGTAGCGACCTTTATAACTGGTGAGTTACATCATATTCCAAGGATACCAATGATATATACCAAAACTGTTTTTATTTTAATCAAGCCTAATATTAATGGAGCGGGCATTCTTTCATGGCCTCCCTAAAATCAAGATTTTTTTAAATACATGTAGAGTATTTTTAAATTTGCTAATATTACATTCTACGTAATTCTCGTAGTAGCAGCCCATTACCGTCCCACTGCTGGGACTGGGGCTCATTCATATGAAAGAAGGTTTTTATAGCATAGACCTACCACGCTGTTCCACTGCGGATTGGCAGGCATAGTATACAAGTGTACTCTCTATTCCTTCACTCTCTAGTCCGATGTGACTGAAATCCGAAACGACTGGATCAGGCGCAGGACCGACGGCTTAACGTGCTCTCCAAGGCACGGGGGTGGAGTACACCGCCAACTTCCCAGCTTCGGATAAATATTGAGAAAATCTTAATAGATAACTCAATATCGATTATTAAAGTGGCCCGACCCGGGACTCAAACCTCATGTCTGTAGTCGAACATGCTAACCACTAGACCAATGAGGCAGTAACGTAAATCTAATTGTATGTAAATTAGTTACATAACTACTGGTTGTTATTAAAATTTGTATATTGATTAGATTATGAATATAAGTGTAAATCTAATAATCTGAAAGGAAGTAATGAAAAACTAAGTGAAATAAAACTTTTATGCTAACGAAAATAAACCTATAGTATCGAGAACGGTATCTACCCAAGTGAAACCGGGGGTGATTGCTAGTAGTTTATATAGAAATAATATGCATAGCAATACATTGAATCAATAAAGACACATAACAGGCTACTATGTATTTGACACAAACACCAATACAGAGTACAAAAGCATAGTTTTTAATCGCTGACAATTATTTCAAACGCAATGAGGTTACATTAAAAAAGTTTATATTGTCAAAGGAACACTAAGGAGGTTACATTAGGAAAAACTACGACATTCTACGTAACGTTATTATTATTTTTTCTTTCGTAAGAACGTACTCCTTTTTTTATCGCTGGGAAATGCCTTTACGCACCTCGGATGAATAAGAATTCTTCCTACCGGGTGTGTGGGACTCGCTGAAACCAGAATACCCACTAAAACCCATCGTATCATTCGTCATCTTTGGATGAGATCACTAGAGGGTAAGAACGTACTCCTGACTACAAACAAAACAACAAAAGAATTATCGAAATCGGTCCAGTCGTGCACGAGTGATACCGTGGCATAGGGATGGATTTTTATTCAAATTTCGAGTATAGTCTTTGATAATAGGACCTAAATAAAGTTCAAACTTCTAATTTAAATTAATTATGGTCGAATTTCGACCACAGTGTCACCACAAGGTTATATCAATACGGTGTATCGAGCAAAGAGGTTGTTCAGGCGTCGCTATCTTGTCCCAAAGACCTTTGCCAGGTGTTGAGCAATTTACTGGGTTAGGTTAAAGTGTCTTCAGTAAATTTATGATGAGCTTAAATTTACATTTAAACTCACTATTTGAAAATCTTCCCATTTGAAAGACAGGGTACAGGATTATTTTATTTATTTATTGCACATCTAAAGTAATACAACAAATTAAATAGAAGATACATAAAAGTACAATAAGCCTAAATAGCGATTTCTTTTAGATAACCTTCGATTTAAAAAAGCAATAAATATCTACAGACTAATACATATGATATTATTACATATATAATATAAAATTGTTTAAATTCGGATCCATAAAAAAACAGGATTACTTTCCGAATTTCACACAAATAAATTATATTATAGTACTGCTGCTAACAAGAAAACTGTTCGGAAATAATTACGAGAAATTTCGCCCATCTAATAAAATTGTGATAACTTTATTTCCTTTAGTCAATAGATAAGTCTACCCGAAGATAAATTTGGCCTGTGAATGTTTATTTTATTATCCAAACTTTATTTTTTCAGGGCCACCCTCGTCGTTTACTCAACAAAAATATCAGGAAATTAATATTATCTGAAACATTCCCCTCTATAAAGCTGGGGGTTAAGTTATAAGACTATCGACTTTTATGAAATCACTAGCTGTTTCCCGCGTAGTTCCATAGAATGAGTAATTAGTGACCGGCTATATTGCGAAAGAAGGTCTTACTAAATTTCAATCGCAAATATTTTTGAAGAACTCGTGATAAGTGAGCGAATTTGTCATAGTAGTCTAGAAACACCTTCGCATGATTTCCCTTCTAAGGCTTATATATAAGGTAGGGTAAATTCCTTCCGAAGGCAATCTGGCCCGTTTGGAGAGAGATCAGGCGAAAGACAGATGACTTAACGTGCTGTCTGAGGTACGGGCACACCACCAACTACACAACTTTGGGCAAATACTGAGGACTTTTTAACAGAAAATTCAATATCGATTGTTAAATTCGCCCGACCCTGGGCTCAATGTCTGAAGCCGAACAAGCTGACTACTAGACCAATGAGGCAGTCAATCAGCAGTCATAGGTTTATATGCTCAGCTTCGAAAGCTGGTATACCACAAGGCTCAATGCTCACCTACACTCTTCATGTAGCATATCAATTAACAACATACTTTACTATGCAGATGATACTACAGCGGACGCACGATACACTGGTAGTACACAACTAACCTCTTCACAGCTATAGGAGTGTCGAAACAAGATGGTCTATGAGGTTACATTTTCCATAGCGCAAATATCTGAATGGGGTACAAAAAACATCGTATACCCCTCAAAGACCCAGGTTTGCGCATTCACTTTGACCTTACACTCCGCTTGCAGAACACTTCCCTCCAAAAAGAATTGGCATTATTGGAGTGGACAATTCGAATGAAGTCGAATTCCGTGATCATTTAGAAGACAAAGCTTAGCTTCCAAAAAACTTGGTGTGCTCATCAGAGATAAACAATTCTTCATAGCCAAGAATCGGTTACTTTTGTGTAAAGCCCAAATTTGGCCACATTTAGAAGTAACCGACCTCCAACCTTCTCGGCTGGCAAGGCATCGGCAGCTTCTCTAATGCTGCAGTTGTCCATGGGAAGCGGTGATCCGCCAGCTGTTTTATCTGTCAAAATTATAAAAAACAATATATATCATTAGTAGCCTTATTCCACCAAGCAGAAGACGAACGAAATTTATGGTCACATTTTGGACAGTTATGTATTCATCACGGAAGAATACGTGTGTTGTGTATTTGTTCTGTCTGCGTTCCAGTATTACAAACTATGCCTTTCATGCTAGTTATCCTTTAGATGTTACCGCCATTGATCCCTTTGTTCCACATGCTTAAACTTGCAAAGTGAGGTTGAAATCCACTCCACTTGGCATAATCATTGAAACTCACCTATGGTCGAACAGCGAGTCTTTTAGTGTGTTCCACTCTCTCAAGGAAACCTGGGCAAAGAGAACTCCATCTTCTGTATGTGTCAAAGTCAAATTAAGTGCCTTTGTTTCCACAGACGCTACTACCACTCGCCGGAGGATAGGAGGGCGCCAAGAGGCCAAATTTGGTTCTGCTACTCTTCCTGAACTAAACCGTTCAGTCGAATTTATCTGGAGGCATCAGAGAGCGAATATCTAGACCCCAACACCTGGATAAAGAGGGTTTCGCTGGGGTTTAGTGGGTATCCAGCGAGTCTCACACTACCGCATGTAAGCTTATAACATAATCTGTCGTGCATAAAGAAACGTCTTTGTTTAAAAAGAGCAATATAGCTTGGCATTCTCGATTTACGGAGGACTTGCTCCTTTAATACCTTGTCCTTTCAAGAGGTCGTCAGTTCTGTTAACTAAATAAACCAAGACTTAATTATTCATAAAATATATGTAGTTTCTTTTATTCTTCATTTTGATATTAAGATTCAACTATTTTAAAATGAATAGTAATAGACAAGTAATATATTTGACCCTATTTTGTCACTTACCTATTCATAATGCGTAGCCAACTATGATTAATGCGTCTGAAAAGTTTGCAATTATTATGAACCTAAAAGTTTATGTGGAGGTCGTATAAATTACTTTAGAGAATATAACAATACAATGAGATTACTTACGACTCATAATAATAAGTTTATTTATAATGAGCACTCATAAAATTTTCTAATTTTAAGATAATATTAGCTGACCCGAAACCTTAGTCCTTGTCACAAAAGATAGTGAGAACAAACCTAAAAAAGGTGTAATTTAAAAAGCTTTATTATTTCCTTACATTATACAAGTATTATGATATTTACAAATTTACTGATTAGTATGTTAGTAACATTCTTTTGCCTATATTAGTATTGTTAGTTACTTGTTGTAAGGACCACCTGTGGTGGTAACAGCCTCTTCCATTTCAAACCATTCCAATCTGTTGTTGGCTCTACGCGTCCACGTCTTTAGATCATCGCACCATCTTTTTGGTGGTCGGCCTTGCTTCCGTTTAAAGTCTCTTGGGTACCAGTTAGTTCTGTATGACCTTCTGTTATCTTTGACTCTTTGGATATGGCCAACCCACTTCCACTTCGGTCTCAAAACGTGTTTAACGACATCTTTAGCTTGTGTCTTATTTCTTAAACTAACCTTGCTCACTCTATCTTTGAGTTTTAGGTTTAAAAACTTCGTTTCGAACCTTGCTGACATTTTTTTAGCTTTCCTAAGCTGGTTTTCGCGTGAAACAAACATCCATTGTTTTTGATTTTTCAATGAATCGGCAGATTTCCTTTAAAAACTTTCTTCAGAGCCCAGTATTTATTTTAAGTACATTTCTTTATTTGTTGCAGGATTTCAAAGAAATAAGGTTCCCTAGTTATATGTAGTCTGCGACGTATTCAATTTGAATAGATTAAATAGCGATAGGCATATGGTCTCTATTAGTCATAGTTTTTGTCTTGTTTTCCTTTATTTCTAGCCCCATATACATACTTTCTCGGGTGTTTCTAGCATGCTGAACAGTTGACATGGATCTTCTGATAATATTACTAGATCATCTGCAAAGTGTAAGTGCGACAGATGTTTACCATCAATACCTATACAATCTTATTGAAGCTTTCTGAAGATACTTTTTAAAACCGTGATAAACAGCTTTGGTGATAATGGATCACCTTGCTTTGCTCCGCGTTCGATTTTAAAATAAAGTCCTGGTAATTCAAGTTTCACGCGTGCTGTGCTGGTTCTGAATCCTTCCTTTTACTTTTTTTATGTTGTCATTCTCTAAACCCTGATCATTAAGTGAATGTTGAATGGAATTGTGGTATAAAGAATCGAAAGCTTTTGAGCAGCCTATATAAGGTCAAGTTCAACAAGGTCTCAAAAAGAGTACATTTTTCCCATTTTGTTAATTTTTTCTTTGATAATCCGCTTCTATTGTTTGTAAACTCATGTTATATAGCTTATGTCTATCCTCGATAAATTGGCTATCTACATTAAATATTGTTTTTATTCCAAATTGTCGTTTTTAAGGTTAGCGCGTTCAAACAAACAAACTCTTCACCTTAATAAAAGCGTAGGGGCGTAGGGTTCTCCGCCGACATCGTCATTAATGGCATCCATAATTTCCATACTGTGGGTGTATGTTGGGTAATGTTGGTGCAATCAAACACTTTATTAATTAACTCAGATTATAATGTTCAATCACTTAATGTTCCCGATATCAATTTACAGAAACTCATTAATAATAATAGCTAGGAACGCGATAGTTTCAATAGTCGACCGCTCTGGCGGACCGTCACCTGAAAACTAGCGAGAGACGCGCGCAGGCCTATGTCCTGGGTTCTTCTCAACGTAGTTAAGGGTTGCGGGCCTCGAGGCGGTGCCTTCTTATCCGAGTATCTTCCTCAGACATCAATTTGATGCCTGGTATTTTGTTTTGCCCGCAATCACACGGGCTGGTTGCCGGTGGCTACGCTAGCGGGTCCATCCAGGTCAATTAATTCAATGGTCAAGCCCGGGTATTGCCACTGATATTGCGTCGTCTTCTCCTACATCAGGAGGCGGTGACAGCAGAAGCTCACGAGGCAGGGGACGCCCAATATTTGCTGCTCTTGGGTGCTGGCGCCGGACTGCCACTATTGACTTTGTCCCATGCCGATAGATAGGTGGCGCCAGCGCTCCACAGACTACCGCACTCCGATATATATATATATATATATATATATATATCTCGTGTGCTCGTATAATAAAAATTCCCGGTCATAATGTTTGAGCGCGATAAACTCTGAAACTACGGAATCGACTTTAATGTTTTACTTTTTAAAGTTTTTAGAAGGTTTTTTACATTATCTCTATTTCGTCCATCTATCGTATGACGCATTACACCTAGCAATTAAGCGGGGGCACAGTGAAAGACGAAGCTAAAAGAATAAGGTTTTTTTGCTTTGTCTTCCAATTTTGTTTAAAATATTTTTTCTTATTTTTAGCGTTTTGTTTTTATTAATTTCTGTTTTTATACTGGGCAATGAGGACAATGCTGTATACATCTTTAATGGACCAAGGCTAATATGGCAATGGTAATGGGTTGCATCGTAATTTCATTACATGGCTTTCTGGCAAATGTATATTTATGTCAACTAAGTTACATTTCAAGTTTCGACAGATGAAGATGCATGCCTCAGCTAGTATTAGTATAGAAAAGTATCGAGTATAAATCAAGTATTGCCGTAAATATAGATTTTTCAAATGTTTTTGTCCATAACTCTCACGCCATAAATAAAAACATTTACCCCCATCAAATTGGCTTAAACATATTTCATCGGTATTACAAGGTTAATATGAAAGTTGGTATAGACTCTTTCACGTCAATATATTTCTATAAGGAAATAAACCGATTACTCGATTCTAAAAGTAAAGTTAGGGTGGATTCGGGGTCAAGGTTACGCCTGAAGAAGGGAGGAAGTCGACAAATTTCAAGAGACGGCTTAAGCAACCCTTCTGATAAGATCCTTGATGTAATTACATAAAATCTGATTTTCTATGTGTAAAATTTTATATATTCAATTCGTTGTTGATCAAGGTATAAAATTAAATTGTAAAAGTATATAAAATGAAAGGATTATGAGTCCTACTTGACAAATTTGATAACCACAAAAAGGTTTATTAAGCATAAAAAATTTAAGAAGGCAGAGTACAATATACATATTTTCAGACTATGATATCCCTCTGTGCCTGAAGACGAAAGTCTTCGAAGAGTGCGTGTTGCCAGCGATGACCTACGGTTCTGAGACGTGGTCGCTGACTATGGGACTCATGCGGAAGCTCAGAGTCACTCAACGTGCGATGGAGAGGGCTATGCTCGGCTACGAATCGCGTACCTGAAGTGGCAATGGGCGGGGCACATAGTCCGAAGGACCGATGGACGTTGGGAGCCAAAGGCGCTGGAGTAGCGACCCAGCACCGGACGGCTCAGTGTAGGCAGATCTCCCACAAGGTGGACCGATGATATAAAGAGGGTCGCCGGTAGCCGCTGGAGCCAGGCCGTGCACGATCGGGCCTTGTGGACGACATTACGTGAGACCTATGTCCAGCAGTGGGCGTCCATCGGTTGAATCGACGACGACAACGAGGAATTATTATGTGGCAACACTGATAGCTCTAAGATATTGTGAATTATTGAGCAATATAGTGGCAACACTTAAAATTACTAAAAGCATTTTGCAATTATGAAATACGAGCTAAATTTAAAAGTGGAACATACGATTTGTTGTGTGGTTGTTTTATGAGAAATAGTGCTAAATTGTGTAAATTGTAATTGTGAAGTAATTTATTATTACAATAATTAAAACAGCGCAAATTGAGTATATTATATAGAGAAAATTAATAAAAGTTGTTACTTAATATGAGTTGATATTTTTATAATAACTCAGAAGTAGGGTTCTGTGTTAAATAACTTTTTAATACTTTTTAACATTAAATTTCATGCATGATTTTATTTCATTATTTATTTATTTATAATTTATTGTACACCACACAAAGTAATTATACATTAGGAAAGAGACTTAGACTACGTAAATTAGTGACGTACAAAAGGCGGTCTTATCGCTTTATAGCGATTTCTCCAGACAACCTTAAGGAAGGAGACTTAGTTAAGAGTAATTATATAATACACTACACACATTCGTACATAAATATATCTGAAAATAAAATGCATAAATATATGAAATATAATCTGATAAGAACATACATATGTCGTCATTATATGGGAATAAACTAAAGGGAAAGATAATTATTTAGCTTTTGTAATATTTTTCGTTGATGCTCTACTCCTATTATTTGTAATGTGATGTTATGTATCCTATACGATGATTAAGTTATCAAAAACTTAAAGAATTTCAATGGAAACCATTAGTATATTATAATCACGTAGATAATGACAGTTATACACAGCGTATACATAAGAGAAAACTTATTGTATGTCCATAAAAATATATATATCGGAGAATGAGATAGAAAGGAGGATAAAGCGTAGGGTTCTCCGCTGACATCTTCATTAATAGCATCCATAATTCAATTTCCATACTGTGGACGTTGATGGGTAATGTTGGTGCAATCAAACACTTTATTAATTAACTCAGATTATAATGTTCAATCACGTAATGTTCTCGACATCAATTTACACAAACTCATTGATAAGAGCTAGGAACGCGACAGTTTCAATAGCCGACCGCTCTTGCGGACCGTCACCCGAGAACTGAATTGTCACAATTGACTCCGACATATATGCTTTTGAATAAAGGTGAATAGATCTTAAGAAATAAAAATATATTGTTATAAATTCTGTTAGGCTGAATTAATTTACAATTAATTCAAGGGAAACTATATTTATTTCTTTATTGCATTCAATAAGTAAGATTAATTGCTAGTTAAACCCTGTCAGGATATTGCGAAGTTTTTTGAAATGAAAAAAACACTTTTTCTTTACACACCATGAATTATGTACAATATTTATTTAAGTATAAATTTGTGTAGCGGTTTGATTCAGAAAATTTGAGTCAGACTAACATGGGATTAATATAATAATCCAATTGCTGTTGTCTCTTGTCATCACTCACGATTATGTCAAACAAACCACTACTATTAATAATGTCAGAACTATAATCAACAATATATCACGATAATGTCCTGTAACTCTCATAAAACGTATGATAAAATAATTATATATACGTTTCTACAACATGTCACTTAACAAATTGAATCTTTTGTATGGTAATTGAATAATCGTACTATAATTTGAAGAGTTATTCAAACTCAAAGAAAAAAAAGGACAGATTTTTTTGCGGACTCTTCTAAGGACTGGGCGTGAAGTCTTTAATAGTTCTTTAATATCATCATCAGTCGTACATTAGAATTTAAGTGTGGATAAAACTATATTTGGCAATTCAAAAATGCTGTAAAAGTCTACTTGAATAAGCACTTTTAAATTCAATCGATTGTCAAAAGAAGAAATACTAGACCATTTCATATTTATTGAGGATATTTCGCAAATTAGCTAGAAATTGAAGTAATAAGTATTAAGAAAAACATTGTATTTTGATTAAAACAATGCTTGTTACTTCCCAACTTCGAAGTTGGGAAGTTGGCGGTGTGATCCACCCCCGTGCCTCGGAGAGCACGTTAAGCCGTCGGTCCTGCGCCTGATCTCTCTCCGGTCGTGTCGGATTCCCGTCACATCGGACTATGAGAGTGAAGGAGTAGAGAGTGCACTTGTGTACTATGCCTGCCATCCATCTATAACACCAAGTAAAGAATCAGGTAAGTTGTGAGATATTTAAAGAATAAAACAGAGAAAATCGTGTTCCTATATAATGTTTAAGGTAAAATGAATAGAATGTTAGGTGTCTACGTATGTTATTGATTTTATACGCATGTAGGCACGAAATATTTTCACGAGCACGATCTCGGGTCAAGAAACTTCGTACGATATAGACATCGGTAAAAAAGCTAAATTGGGTCTCTCTTAGATTAGTGTGTTAGCTTTTTTCAACAAATCGACAGAAAAATATGTCACATACAGGCCTAATAACACGTTTGGATAAAAAGGGGCAGACCGTCTGCTCTGGTATTGGCGTAAAGGGACCTTACTTAAATTGCGAATAGGTTAAGGAAAAAAGTTGACGTGACAATTCGTATTCCTATTATTAATATTGACATAAAAAAAATTATTTGCTTTCAAACAAAACTGTAAACCGCTGAGGAGTTCCTTTGATCATCATATTTATTTATTTATTTAGACACACCAACAGACCATTATGACAACATTAACAATATGAATATTAATATAAGTATGAGACCAACACAATGCTTCTTTTACAGTACATTTAGTAAAATAAAAATTACAAAAATTAAAATCACAAAATGAAATACAAGATCAAAATAAAAATTTAGTTATTTAAGTATTAGACGGAATCATTTGGATACATATAATGTGTNGGGAGTAGAAACCCCTCTCAATCGCCTGCCGCCGTCCATGACGGGGCAAAAATACTAAGCGGCCTTCAGAATATATAACAAAATATTCAGACCAGACAAACAACACATCAACATCAAACCTAGATAACAAAAACCCTCAACAAACAACGAAATATTACGAAAACAATCCCTACTACAAACACCAACAAGACGAATAACAATCCCAATAACAAACCTACAAGGTAGAATTCTTAACAATAACAAGTATAACGAAAACAAACCCTACTACAAACACCACTAATACAGTAACAAATCCCTCCAGATAAAATACTTGACAAAATACAGACACAAGGTCATGCATTAACAAATTCCAAGAAATACGACCCAGCGGCTAGCGAGATCGTCGCGCGCCGCGTAGCAGTCCGCCCGTGACAAACGTCTGAGCGAGACTGAACCCTGTCAGGGTGTTGCGAAGTTAGAATTATTTTTTGGAACGAAAGAAACAAAGAAAAACGCTTTTTCTTTTAGACACCGTGAATCACTTACAATTTTTGTTTAAGTATAAATTTGTGTAGCGGTTTGATTCAGAAAATTTGAGTCTGACTAACATGGGATTAATATGATAATCCAATTGCTGTTGTCTCTTGTCATCACTCACGATTATGTCAAACAAACCACTACTATTAATAATGTCAGAACTATAATCAACAATATATCACGATAATATCCTGTAACTCTCATAAAAGGTATGATAAAATAATTATATATACGTTTCTACAACATGTCACTTAACAAATTGAATATTTTATCAGCTAATTGAGAAATCGTACTTCGTAATTTGAAGAGTTATATCAAAGAAAAAAAAGGACAGATTTTTTTGCGGACTCTTCTAAGCACTGGGCGTGAAGAAGACCTCGTTCTTTAAATCTTTAATAATTATTTAATATCAACATCAATCGTACATTATAAATAAAGTGCGGAAAAAACTATATTTGGCAATTCAAAAATGCTGTAAAAGTCTACTTGAATAAGCAATTTTTAATTCAATTGAATGTCGAGAGAAGTAATAACAGACCATTTCATATTTATTGAGGATATTTCGCAAATTAGCTAGAAATTGAAGTAATAAATATCAAGAAAAACATTGTATTTTGATTAAAACAATGCTTGTTACTTCACAACTTCGAATTTGGGAAGTTGGCGGTGTGATCCACCCCCGTGCCTCGGAGAGCACGTTAAGCCGTCGGTCCTGCGCCTGATCTCTCTCCGGTCGTGTCGGATTCCCGTCACATCGGACTATGAGAGTGAAGGAATAGAGAGTGCACTTGTGTACTATGCCTGCCAATCCGCAGTGGAGCAGCGTGGTGGCTCTAAAAACCCTCTTTCATATGAGTGAGGAGGCCAGCAGTGGGACGTTAATGGGCTGCTACTTAACTTAACTTTTAATGCTTGTTATAACACCAAGTAAAGAATCAGGTAAGTTGTGAGATATTTAAAGAATAAAACAGAGAAAATCGTGTTCCTATGTAATGTTTAAGGTAAAATGAATAGAATGTTAGGTGTCTACGCATGTTATTGATTTTATACGCATGTAGGCACGAAACATTTTTACGAACACGATCTCGGGTCAAGAAACTTCGTACGATATAGACATCGGTAAAAAAGCTAAATTGGGTCTCCCTTAGATTAGTGTGTTAGCTTTTTTTCAACAAATCGACAGAAAAATATGTCACATACAAGCCTAATAACACGTTTGGATAAAAAGGGGCAGACCGTCTGCTCTGGTATTGGCTTAAAGGGACCTTACTTAAATTGCGAATAGGTTAAAGAAAAATTGACGTGACAATTCGTATCCCTATTATTAATATTGACATAAAAAATTCATTTGCTTTCAAACAAAACTGAAAAGCGTTGAGGAGTTCCTTTGATCATCATATTTAACTACGACAATCTCGTGACCATACCGACGTTTCTTCCGGTACTGTGTCAGGGATCCCATGATCAAAACCTAACTAAACTATCATCAAATAACACTTAAAGTATATCCTTTTCAATAATAAACGAATCATCGAAATCAGTTAGCGTGATCTTGAGTTATTCGTCCATTTGTCGCGCACATGCTTAATGCAAATTTAAAACTTATACAGTTTTCTCATGGATACCATCATCCAATGGGAAAATGGGAAAGCATCACCTTTCATATAAATAATCAAGATCGGTTCACCTAGTCGAAAGTTATGAGGTAAGAAAACATACAGACGAATTGATAAACTCCTTCTTTTTTTGACTTCAAAGTCGCTTAAAAATCAATCGTTTCGGGGAGTGCATGCATGAGACAACAGACAGAATGACGTGAGATTTTTTTATGTATTATATATACGCGACCTTGCCTGTGTGAAATGTTTTTTGGGTAGCATTTTCGTTTAACCGCTCTTAGCTTACCTCTACTCGGTAAAAGAAATATTCTTAGCAAATATCAAATCTCCACGCCGTATGGTTCTAGTGATAAGTCAATAGTTAACAACCCCGCAACCCCCCTTGTGAAATTCCCTAAAATCTGTTCTTAGCTGACCTCTACTTGGCAAAAGGAATATTTCTACCAAATTTCAAGTCCCTACGAACCATAAGGTCTAGATATCGTGATGAGTCAATAGATACCTGAACATCTCTTATAATATATAGATTACATATCTACATGGATGAGCCTTTAAAAACATTAACGACCAAAATTTGTCCAACCGTCGTAAATTCTCCGTGCCACTTCTCTAATCCTTATTTATACCGCGTATTCGTACCGATCAATCATCGAATTTAGGGCAACCACTTTTGGAAGCATTGGCGAAGTTTTACTAAGCCCGCAGATGTTATTTATTACTTAAGGTGTGTTTCATCAACCAGACAACATGTAAAATACAAAAAAAATTAAAGTGCGTGCGTACGATAGGTCCAATTACGAGAAGGAGATCAACCGTCGAATCCAACTCGCTTGGGCAGCGTTTGAGAAACTATGCCAGATATTTTCGTCCTATACCCCTCAGTGCCTGAAGACCAAAGTCTTCGAACGGCGCGTGTTGCCAGTGATGATCTACGGTTCTGAGACGTAGTCGCTAACTATGGGCTAAAAAACTAAAGAGATCCGTAGTAGAATCAAAGTCACCAACATAGTTCTACGAATCGCGAACCTGAAGTGGCAATGGATGGAGCATATAGTCCGAAGGACCGATGGACACTGGAGGACGAAGGTGCTGGAGTGGTGACCTCGCACCGTAGGGTGCAGTGTAGGCAGACCTCCCACAAGGTGGACCGATGATATAGAGAGGGTTACCAGTAGCCGCTGGAGCCAGGCGGCGCAAGATCGGGCCTTGTGGACGTCATTACCTGAGACCTGTGTCCAGCAGTGGACGGCCATCGATTGAAGCGACGACGACGACGACGACGAGGGTAACAGCGACGGTAAAAGTGACTTCATTTTATATTATGTAAAGTTTCAGTTGCGTATTAGTTAGTAAATTAAAATTATTTGTTAGATTTTGATTTTAGTCGGAATTGCTCTCGAAAATGTACCTTAAGTGTATAAATGCAGACATATGTGACTGAAGTTCTTATTACGATTTGATGTTGACTCTCGTTGTGAACAAAGTCAACTTTTTTTGCGAACCAAAGTATTAGTGATAAAAATTATAATGCAAGCCCTCCGTCGCGCTTGTCGTGCCTATTTGGCACAAACTCTTAAGTGTATAGAACTGATTAACATGGTATTTTCACTAATAGATAGCTAATAGATTGTTGTGACTGTTTGAAGTGTCTGAAAAAATCAAATCGCCTAGTAGTTTTCATAAAAAGCGATGCGTTCCTTAGACAGGTCTTAGCATATATGTATTTTTTAACGAAAATAAGTAGTCTAGTATTTTGTCATTATATGTTCAATAATAAGAATGCCCCATTGGTCTAATGGTTAGCATGTCCGACTACAGATATGCGGTCCTGGGTTCGACTCCCGGGCAGGCCAATTGGAAAGCCATTGGTCCTGCACCTGATTTTGTTTAAATATATACAATCTAAAACTTTACATTTCAGGGACTTAGAGGGAGGGGAAAAGGAATTTAATGAATTTAATTGTCATTAAGATATTAAAAGTGTCGAAAATGAATACAAATAATTTATTGAAATCCCAAATGACGAATTGTAAACAAAAATTATTAAATAAATTTTGTTTTTGTGTGGTGGTTGGTGGCAAATTAAAACGCTGCACATCTACGTCGCGCTAATCACGCGATTCATCCCTTAGTTTTACCCTCATACGCCTAAAGAAGATTCACTTCAATAATCGGTTTTAAAACTGTAATATTATACTACAGCGTAACAGCTCCTACGTATAATGAGTCAACTCGATCAATTTTGATGATTGCAACAATCTAGGACATCGTTTTTATTTAAACATGTGGCTATTAATACATGTCAGTAGTTTTATAGTCTCTCACTAATTTGCAGGTTACGTAATACTATTCTCAAATTTTTCATTATTATATTGGAAACTTTGAATGACTTAAAACACAATACAATTCTTCATTCTCCAGTGCTACGTTTTTACACCAAACGCCCCACTCAAAAAAATAATAAGTCCACCAATCACAGTCGTCGTGAAAACGACGACTAAACAGAAGTATTTATTAAATTTGAGAATTTCTGGAATAGTGTTAAACTGGATGTAGTGCATGTAAACGTTTCACTAATATAATTACAAAGACCTCAGCGTTATAAAAAATATAGTAATTTAATAGAAATCTACAAATAAAAGAATAATGATCGCTAACAATAGTATATAGTAAGAAATAATATAAAATTGAAATAGTCTTACTTAGATTTTATACTTGACTCTTTATACGTAGGGATACGTCGATTAATATGGCACATATAAAAGGCAGGGTGTGGGTGCAGGTTGCGTATACAATTACGTTATTAGTTCTTTAGTGTCGTCATACTGCAAACTACGTGGATACGTGCTTACGTCATAGACGTCGCTATGCAATTACGTAGATTATATCAATATAGCAATTTATTAACGACTGGCAATGCCCCGCGGTTTCACCCGTGTAAGATATCGATCTCGTGCCAGTGGAAAGTCTACTAAATCGGTCTAAATTTAGTTTGAGTAGTTTTACAGGGATTAAAAACTTCTTGATTTTAAGGAGGTAATGAAAGAATTTTTTCGTTAGCGAATTTGTGTACCTTGGATCATTGTTATCGGATCACGGAGGAAGTGAGCAAGATATCAGACGACGCATTTCAATAGCTAAAGATGCCATGACCAGAGTGACGAGAATCTGGCAAAGTCGAAATATTTCGATTCTCGCCAAAAAGGGACTTATTATAGCTATAATCTTCCCATCTTCCTTTATGGTGCAGAGGCATGGACAATCCGGGCAAGAGGAAAAAGATAGATGCATTCGAAATGTGGTGCTGGAGAAGAATGTTGCGTATACCATGGGCCGCGAAGAGGACGAATAAGTCTATGTTGGAGCAGCTCCATATTGACACCAGACTCTCGACTAAGTGCTTCCAAAATATTCTTGGCTACTTTGGTCACATTGCCCGACGCCAGCCCAATAACTTAGACAAATTAATAGTTACTGGTAAGGTAGAGGGCAAAAGACCACGCGGCCGATCACCTAGTCGCTGGTCCGACCAAGTAAAGGCATTTACAGGTCTTCCATTTGTTGCGGCCATTAGGAAAGCCGAGGGCCGAACAGGGTGGGAAGCACTGGTGGAAAAACTGACGCAGGCACCAAAATACGGACAAGAGTAATACTTCAAACTTGAAGAATACGACCGAGTAGAAGAAAGAATTTTTTAAATCGTTCCCGTATTACGCGAGCTCGTTCAACAACCGATGCTGGTGTACAGTTATTACATAATATTTACGAGGCCTGGGAAGAATCACGAGACGCGCTTGGTGTTTTCTGTGATTTGTCTAAGGCCTTTGATTGTGTCCAGTATGAAACTCTGATCGGGAAATTACGTCACTATGGCATCACAGACGCTGCATTAGACCTGATGAGTTCCTATTTAACTAATAGAACACAAAAGGTCTGTGTTAATGGAAAACTTTCAGAAGGGTCTGTAACGAAACTAGGTGTTCCACAGGGTTCCATATTAGGACCATTTCTGTTCCTCATTTACATTAATGACCTTCCTTATTTTTTCAAGGACGGTCATGAGATAGTTTTGTTTGCTGATGACACTTATCTAATATTCAAAGTTAATCGACAACAAACAGATTTTGACGAGGTAAACACTTCGCTCAATAAAGTAGTACAATGGTTTGAAGCAAACAACTTAATACTGAACGGGAAAAAAACAAAATGTATTAAATTCACATTACCAAACGTAAAGCAAGTGAGAACCATAGTTAAACTTAATAACGAGGAACTTGATCTGGTAGATAGTACCGTCTTTTTAGGCATTACTTTAGATAGTAAACTACAGTGGGGGCCCCATATAAGAGGTCTATCGAACAGGCTCGCTGTGCGGCTTACGCGGTTAATAAAATTCGCCGTCTTACGGACGTTAAAACTTTGGGTTAGTGCTGCTGATATAGATGCAATATTTGTGCTGCAGAAAAGGACTGTTCGTGCGATCTACAATATGGGTTCAAGAGAGTCGCTAAGAAACAAATTCAGAGCAGTAAAAATAATGACAGTTCACGGCGTATATATATTAGAAAACTTGTTGTACGTCCATAAAAATATTGACTCTTTTAGGAAAAAAAGTGAATGCACCTCATATAACTTAAGAAATAAAAATAAAATTGCTGTAAATTCTAGTAGGCTACATAAAATTGACAAGTCATTCAAGCGTACGTTGCTACGACAGGCTCCCAGAAGAAGTTACAAAGATGTCTCTTAATAAATTTTAAATGTAAATATATGTAAACTGCCTCATTGGTCTTGTGGTTAGCATGTTCGACTACAGATATGGGGTCTTGGGTTCTAGTCCCGGGTCGGGCCAATTCAAAAATCAGTATTGAGTTTTCTATTAAAGTTTTCTCCGTCCGTCGGTCCTGCGCCTGTTCTCTCTCCCATAGTATAAAAAAGAAGGTTCCCGTCATATCGGAGTATGAGAGTAAAGGAATAGAGAGTGCACGTGTGTACTATGCCTGCCAATCCGCAGTGGATCAGCATGGTGGGTCTATGCACTAAAAACTCTCTCTCCTTGGAGTGAGGAGGCCTGTGCCCAGCAGTGGGACGTTAAAAGCCTGCTACTAACTAACTATCTGTAAGAGCCCCAAATCAAAATGATTTAATTTAATTTATTGTGATATAAAAATATTAACACTAATTTTATTGTCAATCTGAATGCTGCAACATAGTTGGTGGTACATCTAATCGTACGTACAATCAACACTACATTCAGTAGAGCGTTAAACAAGGGGGTTGTAAGGGGGGTGTGGGGTGTTCAAAGTGCAAAGGTGCAATCAATGTTTCTATTTATAGTACGCTGCTGCCCGGGAACGGCTCTACCTAAAACACTTGATTCGTTACTCGACATTCTATACGAGTGGTGAGTCTTTGTTACCATTACAGGTCACAGATTACGAAGATTTAACGTACATTTTATCAAGTATATTTATTATTTAGGTGCAAACATCGTACTTTTAAAAATAAACAAATACGTTTCATAAATAAAAGTGACTGAAATGCAGACGCATTAGAGAGAATACGAAAGAACGTATAAGTTTGACATAAAAAAAGGTTATAGCGAACCAACCTTAAATGATAGATATATGCTATCTTTGACTTTTTTTTAGTACTCTTAACGAGGAACAATTCTGTAATACATAATTTTTGCAAAACTTTAACCGTTTACGCAGAGGATGCAGCGGAAGCTTTCCCAAGGAAAACCCCCTAATTTAGAAACATTCATCATTAGTGCACAGCTCTTATTGTCTTAGCTGATGATATATAGCCTATAGCCTTCCTCGATTAATGGGCTATCTAACAGTGAAAGAATTTCTCAAATCAAATCAGTTGTTCCTGATATTACCGCGTTCAAGCAAACTATTCAGTTTTGTAAATAGTATAGATTATATAGAAGTCAGTGTTATATGATAACTAGAGTATTAATTCTGTCATATAGTTAATATAACTATGTTTTATTGAACGCATATCTGTCAGCAAGTTGATATAATTAAAATTAACAATCAATTAATTCATTTTCAAATTATTGAAGTTATTTTGACAGACAGGACAAAGTATGTCGAGTCAATTAGTAATTACCTTAATAATATTTTAAATGCGATTTCAGGCCAAAACTACTGAACCGATTTAAATGAAATTTGGTCCACAGATACTCCAGAGCTTCAGAAAGGCCATAGGCTAAGTTTTAATTGGAGAAAGAGTCGTAGGGGCTGGAATAATCGTTATTTCTAGAGCTGGAAGCTTGAAACTTTTTCTTCGGGCTGTTGTTTTGATACAAATAAATATGACATTCAAAGTTTGTAAAAGCTTTACCCTCGTGAGTATAAATTAACAAAAATTATAAGATTATAACTGCTAACAATAACTCTGTCTGTCATGCTTTCACACTAAAATGACTTAATCGATTTAAATGACAATAGTGAAACACCTTTTAGTGAAACACCGCAAAAGTGTTTGGACTTGATTCCAATCGAACTTTTCGAACCTGTGGTAGATTTGTTACCAAAGGACAGACACTTGAGGATTCTTAATGCTTTTTGATTACACTTGTATAAAGAATATTTTGATTTTGAAAATTTTTAGCGTATATAATTAAAAATGCTACCCGAAAACCTTACAGATGAAATCGCGAGCACAGCTAGTAATTGTACAGATTCATACATACATACATAGCATTACAGCTCATTCCCATAGGGGTAGGCAGAGACCACGTCCTTCCACTTGCCACGATCCTTGCATATCTCCTTCGCTTCTTTTATTCTCATTAAACCTTAAATACAAACTGGCTCTTATTTAAAATTTCCTGGATTTGGTCCAGGAATGTTCGCCTTGGTGTTCCCCTTCCAACTTTTTGTCAGTCTCCTTTCATTCAATCTCTCTACGTGCCCATCGTGAAGCTGAAGTGGCAATGGGCGAGGCACATAGTCCGACGAACCGATCGACGTTGGGGCCCGAAGGTGCTGGAATGGCGACCCCGCACTGGACGACGCAGTGTAGGAAGACTCCCACAAGGTGGACCGACGATATAAGGAGGGTCGCCGGTAGCCCCTGGAACCAGGCGGCGCAAGATCGGGCCTTGTGGGCACCATTTAGTGAGACCTATGTCCAGCAGTGGACGTCCATCCGTTAAAGCGGCGACGACGACGTGCCCATCTATGGGTACGTTTCTCAATTTTCATCACTACATCTTCTTTTATACCACAACGTTCTCTTATCACACTATTTCTTACTTTGTCACAGTACAGATTCATATAACTCATTAATGAAAGCCGTTCCCAATTATATCCAATTTAAACATTCAGATATCCAATTTCGATAATTCGACATCATTTAAAGCCCGTCCAAATGTCAAAGTGCGTCAGTAGCACGGGGCCAATTTGCAAGCGAGCAAAGTACGTCATATCCGAGCTACCTATCTCACTCTGCAATCCCTGGGAGACCTAGAAACCTGCACAATTCAAGGATTTAACCAATCGATTTTGAACTGTATGACGCACGTTATAAAGTGAACTGGGCATACCTTTTTACTCCACATCATATATAGGTTATACTTGTGACCTGTTGCATCGATTCGTGAAGGGTATATGATCAATAAGTAACGCAGAGAGCGGAATCGGATATGAAATTTGCTACGGAGATATATTTTAGAGGAAGTGCATGCAAATTAATTCAGGATCTACGCCTATATTTACGTATAAGTAAATGTAACCTCCTTTGTGTTTTAGACAATATAAACTTTTTTCATGTAACCTTTTTGCGATTGACAAATAGCTATATGTAGGTGTATGTGTTGTATTATATATATATGCCTATTGTAAATACATATAGACTCTTGCTGGAGTCATAGGCTGTTCGGGTGGTCATGATAATAATATGTTATGAACAAGTTACTTTCCAACTGTCTGCGAGATGAAAACTAAAACTATTGTTGCGTTACAAGATTAATTTATTAATAGTTATATAAATTACTACCAGACCGGACAGACTTCGTTCTGTCAAAATGATTTGGAATTGGACAGATTTGTTTTACGAATGATTTTCGAAATGTAATTACAGCGGTACTAAATATCTTTAGCTCTTACATTTTTGTGACTATTCAATTTGGTCGAATTGTGACTATTCAATTGATTTGAACTTCCTGCAGCGATAATAAAGTGCAAATTGACAGTGATTGCTTGCAATTTATTATGTAGTTTATTGAATAGCAATAAAGGTTAAACTGACTTTATTTAATTAAAATAGAAAACATATGTATGGCAAACAGAAAAGGGGTGGTTTTAGGGATTTCTCTTGCAATTATTCGAACTTTTCTCGCCGTAAAAGCCATCCCTGGACTTCAAAAAACATTTAAAAAAAAGAATTTTCAAAATTGACCCAGGCGTTGTTGAGTTACGGGCTTACCAACACATTTTGCGATTCATTTTTATGTTATAAATGACTATCCACATAAATTTGAAAAAAAAAATTGTTAAATGGTTAATGGAATTCAAAAAATTAATAGCCTAAAAGCTCCTACAATTAATTCCGCGTCCAGTAGTTTCAAGTTTATCGATAACAAAGAAAAAAAAAGTTGCTTATTTATATAGATTACACTACTTACTAATTAACAATACTTTTTCACAACAATTTCAGAAAAAATTCTTACTGTATTACTTATGAAGTTGGATTTGGGCTAGCAATATGTATTGTGTTGTCAGCCATATAATAGTGGCACTATTATATTACAGAATTATTACTTTTATAACAGTAAAATTTGCCTTTTACTGATGTCGACAAAATAATGGAAACAAATGCAATACTCACAATAAGTTTCATCCGTTGGCATTTAAACTTAAACAAGTCGATTTTTCCTCTGTTCCAAAATTCACTATTAAATCTTTCGAAATGGTTAACTATCAGTTTTTTAAACAGTTATGTATAAAAATTTCTACTTACACACAGAAAGTGTAGTAATTTCCTGGGTTAGAGTCCCGGATCTGGCTAAATAAAAAGATTTCTATTAAGGTTTTCTCAATATTTTCCCGAAGTTTGGAAAAAATTGGCGGTGTAATCCACCCCCGTGCCTCGGAGAGCACGTTAAGCCGTCGGTCCTGCGTCTGATCTCTCTCCGGTCGTGTCGTATCCCCGTCACATCGGACTATGAGAGTGAAGGAATAGAGAGTGCACTTGTGTATTATGCCTGCCAATCCGCAGTGGAGCAGCGTAGTGGGTCTATGCTTTAAAAACCCTCTCTCATGCGAGTGAGGAGGCCTGTACCTAAGAGTGGGACGTTAATGGGCTGCTGCTTACTTTCTAAGTGTATGTGTCAAATTCATAGTAATTTGTATCATCATGTTTTTCATTGGCTTAATGTATTTACTTCCTTATATAGAACTTTGTGTTTATGGCAGTAAATACATTGTATTAAAAATTAGATTTCTTATTTTCTTATATCAAATGATTAAATTTAATATCCACTAGTTTATGCAAAGTGTTGTATATGAGAACTATTCTATAAATATCTCGCCACACCTATATTTGTGTTAGGAATTTTCAACTACTTACCTGGCTTGTTAGTTTACACAGTTAATTGTTAATGTACAAAACAAACAACATCTTTAACAAACAATTTGAACAATTACAACTCAGTTACTTGGTTCGTTTGTATAAGAAAATCAAACAATGTTACTTAAATGTTAGTTTGATAACAAATATACATCTTATGGCGATAAATCCACGTAGTGATTATTCTCTCGATATATTTAGCTCCTTTATTTCGAGTGGAGTCAATTTTTGTAAATCAGTGAAGGCAAGATACTTGTGATAACATATAACTTGTTGTATATTTTTGTATAATGTCAATTATAACTAAACCGTCCAACACATTTGCTTATAATGACATCTTAATTAATATAATAAAGAGGTAACATCTGGGTTTTTTTATGTATGTATATATGTTTGTAACGTAATCACACAAAAACTAATAGATAGATTGCAAATTATTTTCACCATTAGTTCACATGTGTCTAGTACACATGTTCACTCTCTATTTATTCACTCTGCCAATCCGCACGGAGCAGCGTGGTGGGTCTTTACTCTAAAAACCCTCTCTCCTAGGAGTGAGGAGGCCTGTGCTCAGCAGTGGGATGTTAATAGGCTGTTACTTACCTTACCTTACCTTTATAATGTTCAATTACTTAATGTCCCCAATATCAATTAACACAAACTCATTAATAGTAATAGCTTGGACCGCTACAGTTTCACAGTCGACCGCTCTGGCGAACCGTCACTCGAGTACTGCCGAGAGACGGCCGATAGATAAATGGCGCCAGCGTTTCACTACTGCCCTCCGACATATATATAACTATAATATATTAGAAGATAATAATAGATTTATTTTATATAAGATGAAATGAATATAAAAGGCAATTAAAAAGAATAAGAAAAAAACTTATGTATGAAGCACCTGATTCTGTTTATAACTTATTATTAAAAGTTATTTTCTAGTTTTTAGTTACGTTTACTATAAAAACGTGTTTTTTTTTGTGTTTTTTTTAACCTCTTATTTATTATCGTTTAGGTATTCCTTTAAGTTACAATATGATATTTCAATAAGCTTTTATATATGTATATCTAAAAAAACTTATAGTAGGGCTTAGTGGACTATCCGCTGTGACGAGATCTCGAAAGAGAGGTATCTACGCGGGGCATTGCTAGTATATTATAACTGTAAATGTGTATACATTTATAGCCTATATTATAATAGATATAGGGGGCGAGGAAGTTCCCTATTGTGTCGTTTTCGACACATCGCATTGTTTAGCCCTCTACCCCAATTTTCTTTGTGTCACGGTTTCATATGTACTTTTACAAACAGTAACTGAGTATAGAAGGTTTTCTTTTCATGAAATTTGTATTTTTACAAACTATGTAACAATAACAGTATTGTTTTATTTGTCAACTTACGTATGTGATAACTTTAGAAGTCGTAGAGCAAATGCTGCAGCTAATCTGGAACCGGAGTCCTATAATTAATGCCCTTAGACTTGAGCGTGCTTTTTGACCGTCGCCTGACGTCGTCGATTGACGCTAAAGTGTGTCTTGGGACTTAAATATTCATGAAAGACTACAAATGTTATGATTTTTTTGTTAGCTAATAGTTAAACTATACAATGTTATCTTTTGATTAATAAATTAAGACTCTGGTGTTGCGTCATATTGCGCTAAACTTTGAGATAGTGAAAAAAATCCGTCTTGTATTTATAGGCTTATATCTTAAAAAATGTAACTGACCTCAAGAGTTTTCATGTTAAATAAATAAATCAAATCAAATCAAAATATCTTTATTCAAGTAGGCATATTACAGCACTTTTGAATCGTCAAATTTTTGTTTTTTCTTTTAATTTCCACACTCTAATTCTAATGTACGTCTGATGATGATACTCCAGAACGACTTAAAATCTAAAGTAACGAGGGTTTCTTCGCGCCCTGGTCTGAGAAGAGCCCACAACAAACTCAATTGGGTATTTTGTATTATTTTTTTGTTGCCGTCATCATTACAATATCATATTAGTTTACCATTTTTTAATTCCAATTAGAGCAATTCGTTCACTCCCACGCATTTCTATGTTCTAAGTAATCTTGCAACTTATAATACGATTTTACTGTCCACTTTCTTTTAACAAAGACTTTGAATTTATTATTTGACATCTCTTGAACGTCCTGTGGGAGTTTATTATAGAAACGTATACAGTTACCCTTAAATGAGTTGTTATTTTTATGCAGCCTACTAGAATTTACAACAAGTTTGTTTTTGTTTTGTAAGTTATATGATATACATTCACTCTTTTTATTAAAAGAGTCAATGTTTTTGTGTACGTACAAAAAGTTTTCTAATATGTATACGCAGTGAACTGTCATTATGTTAACTGCCTTGAATTTGTTTCTTAGCGACTCTCTTGGACCCATATTGTAAATCGCACGAAGGGCCCTTTTCTGCAGCACAAATATTGCATCTATATCAGCAGCATTACCCCAAAGTAGAATACCGTATGACATAATGCCGTGAAAATAGCTGAAATATACCAGTCTGGCAGTATCAACATCTGTCAGACGACGAATTCTTTTAACTGCGTAAGCCGCAGAGCTGAGCCTGTTCGATAGACCACTTATATGGGGCCCCCACTGTAATCTGTTATCTAACGTAATGCCTAAGAAAACGGTACTGTCTACAAGGTCTAGTTCCTCATTATTAAGTTTAACAATGGTTTGCATTTGTTTAACATTAGGCAGACTAAATTTAATACATTTTGTTTTATTTGCGTTGAGCAATAAATTATTAGCTTCAAACCATTGTACCACTTTATTGAGAGAGCTGTTTACGTCGTCATAATTTGTTTGTCGCCTATTAATCTTAAACAACAGCGAAGTATCATCAGCAAACAGAACAATCTCATGATCACCCTTAACAAAGTAAGGAAGGTCATTGATATAAATGAGGAAAAGAAATGGTCCTAGTATGGAACCCTGTGGGACTCCCATTTTTGTCACAGACCCCGCAGAAAGCTTGCCATTGACACAGACCTTTTGCGTTCTATTGGTTAAATATGAACTCATCAGGTCTAATGCTGTGCCCGCGAGGCCATAGTGTCGCAATTTCCCGATCAGGGTTTCATACTGAACACAATCGAAGGCCTTAGACAGATCACAGAAAACGCCAAGCGCGTCACGTGAATCCTCCCAGGCCTCGTAGATATTGAGTAATAACTGTACGCCAGCATCGGTAGTCGAGCGACCTCGAGTAAAGCCAAATTGCTTATTATGTAATAAATTATAATTTTTGAAATGTTTTAGCAACTGGTTCAACATTATTTTCTCAAATATTTTACTAAAGGTTGGGAGAACCGATATTGGCCTAAAGTTACTAGGGTTAGAAGTACTGCCTGACTTAAACATCGGTATTATTTTGCTGTACTTCATTAAGTCAGGAAATACACCACAATCAACACAATTATTAAAAATTTCCGCCATGTCAGGTGCAACAATGTCAATTAATGATTTTACAAGGTTAACCGATAGACCCCACAAATCGTTAGTTTTTTTGTTATTGATTAAATTAAATGACTTAATAACATCAGAGGCATCGACATGACTGAATTTAAAGATACCATGACATTGGGGCATGCTATCAGCTAGCCAAGAGAGTGCAATGGAAGGTGATGAGTTCAGCGATTTAGTAGTTGAGACAGGAATATTTGTAAAAAACTCTTCAAAAGTATTAGCAACCTCTGAGTTAAACTCTAAATTAAATTCATTAAAACGCGGAGTCAATAGTATGTGATGTCACATATATAATGAAAAACATAAATAATTACTATTAAACACTCGCAGTTTATAAAATACTACAAAAAAACTTAACGACCTTCGACGCGACGACGGCGATTTATTTTTGTTTTTTCTATTATCTGGTGTTATCTCTACGCATATTTTGTTACGACAGTTACCGATAAGCGAAATAGACAATACCCATTATGACTTCAAAAGAAAGAGATGCTTGTATTTCTGATTGAAAGGTTAGTCACTTTCTTTTATGGATATTAATTGAAACTGACCCGTAACTCCAGGGTATGTACTAGCTTTGCTATAGCCTCCGGGTTCGATCCCCGATAAGACGAATTTAGATATAACATTAACTAATTTGAGTGGAAAGCTTCGTTCGTAGCTATCACGCTACTAAGGTCTGTTACCAAAGTCTATGAATGTATTTCTGTCAACACAAAAGTTCACATTTCGAAATCGATACCGAGTTTTCTATTAAGATTTTCTCAATATTTGCCCGAAGTTGGGAAGATGGAAGTGTGATCCACCCCCGTGCCTCGGAGAACACGTTAAGCCGTCGGTCCTGCGCCTGATCTCTCTCCGGTCGTGTCGGATTTCCGTCACACCGGACTATGAGAGTGAAGGAATAGAGAGTGCACTTGTGTACTATGCCTACCAATCCGCAGTAGTGCATCGTGGTGGGTCTATGCTCTAAAAACCCTCTCTCATGTGAGGGAGGAGGCCTGTGCCCAGCAGTGGGACGTTAATGAGTTGCTACTTACTACTTACTTTGTAATACTTTATTGTCTCAGAACTTCCCAATATTTGACACTCTATAGTTCGACATATTATATTACATTATTTTCTTTAGATTGTTAATAAGATAAGAAACAATACAGAGATATGAATAAAATATAAAAAAGTATAGTTTACATATTTTTTGGGTCACACCTTGGGTTTCATTAATGATTAAAATTATCACCAAGTATAGAGTCGGGTTCCTGTATGATCCTGTGTAGAAACAAAGCGTACTACCATCTTAGATTGTACAAAAGCCTTAATATTATAAACCATAAGGTTGCACAGTCAATTCAACAAGTATAACGGAACCACTGTTAATTTACTAGTCTTACAATATATAGGTTAGCAGACTAAGTTATCTTTGTGGGAATTCCGCATACAGAGGCTGTTATTTATGGAACAGGTTGTGTGATAAACATATGTCAAGATAGAGACAACATGGAACTATTTGTTGTTTGCAATTTCTTGTTTCCTACTCCCTTGGGTGTATTTGGAAATACGTTTTGCTCTCTCGACATTTGTTTTAAATCGAATATGAACTTTAAAGTTGTTGCTTTCTTAGTTACAAGTTTATATTAACTTAGCAGATATAATCGTATTTACGTAAGTTTGTGATGACGAATGGATTTTAGTTACTCGTTCAGCGTTTTTCTATTTGGCTCCAAAATTAGAAGATAAATAACAGATGGAACAGGTGAAAGTGATATTGAAAGGAAAGTGAATGACGAGAATATGGTAAATGGTGCCCTGCGCGCCTTTGTGAATAGCCAGGTGGTGTCTCAAAGGGCCAGACTGGCTGTGCATGCTGGAGTGTTGGTGCCAATACTTATGTATGGTAGTGAAAGTTGGGTATGGCAGAAGAATCACAAAAGTAAAATAAATGCGGTAGAGATGAGAGCGTTGAGAAGCATGAGTGGATTAAAACTGAGTGACAGAGTAAGAAATAGTGTGATAAGAGAACGTTGTGGTATAAAAGAAGACGTAGTGACTAAAATTGAGAAAGGTATGCTTAGATGGTTTGGGCATGTAGAGAGAATGAATGAAAGGAGACTGACAAAAAGGATTTATGAGTCAAGAGTGAATGCGAAAGTTGGAAGGGGAAGACCAAGGCGAACGTTCCTGGACCAAATCCAGGACATTTCAATTAAGGGCCAGGTCAAGAATACTCTAAACCGACGAACTTGTATGAAAGGTTTAATGAGAATGAAAGAAGCGAAGAAGATATGCAAGGATATTGGCAACTGGAAGGACGTTATCTCTACTTACCCCTATGGGAATGAGGCATGATGCTATTTATGTATGTATATACATTTACTTTAGAAAATAATAGGGTAGGATCGACATTATGATCAGTACAAGAGACATCGACATGGTTATAATAATGGTATCAAGGAAGCGACGATATTATGATAACATTATCACAATGGTACGACAAAATGGACATGATTGTCTGAATAGTATGTCAAAGTTAACATATTCATCATAATAGTACGAGGAAGTCAATCGGATTATTTCATAATATTATAAGTTAGTCATTTGCCTATAACTTAGACCATCGTCTATAACATAATAGGCCACCATGTTCCTAATTTAATTCAATTAAGAAAAGAATCCATTAACAGTCGTTTTAAATAAACCTTTTAAATTGCTATTTGAAATGTTATTTGCTGCTATCATAAAAGATTCAGGTCCTCCGCGGTTGCGTACACATAGTTGAGTCTCGTTGGATGTGTGCTACATAGTAATAGTGTGTGTGACCTAGTTTTCTAAGCCTTCCCCATATAAAATAGTCAATACTATAGCATAAGCGAGTACACTTTATTGTACACCACAGAGTATACAAAAAATAGTAATAGTGGTCTTTATGGCAGAGACTCTCGAAGATCTCAATACAATGCTCGAAAACCTCAGCAGAGTTTCTCAACAGGTGGGCCTAAAAATTAACATGGATAAGACGAACGCGTGCGATGGTGAGGGCTATGCTCGGAGTTTCTCTACGTGATCGAATGAGGAGATCCGTAGCAGGACCAGAGTCACCAACATAGTCCTACGAATCGCGAACCTGATGTGGTAATGGGTGGGACACATAGTCCGAAGGGCCGATGGACGTTGGGGTTGGAAGGTGCTGGAATGGCGACCCCGTACCGGCCGATGCAGTGTAGGCAGACCTCCCACAAGGTGGACCGATTACATAAAGAGGGTCGCCGGTAGCCGTTGAAGCCAGGCGGCGCAAGATTGGGCCTTGTGGACGTCATTACATAAGACTTATGTCCGACAGTGGACGTCCATCGGTTGAAGCGACGACGACGAGTAATAGTAGTTACAGAAGAAAAATTGTATAAGGGATACAGAAGTTTAGGAGCTATTCATAAAAAAACAGATCAGGTAATGTCCAATCCAAAAGTACATTTATTGGATATATAAATACATACATCTACCTACTCACAAATATAATACATACATGTAAACAAATACATAAATGTAAAGATTTGTATAGGTTTGTATTTGACTTAGCTATTTCGGCTATTGCTTTTAGTTGTTTATTGCTAACTTAAGATTAGCCCTTGACTATGTTCACACCTGATGGTAAGTGATAATACAGTTTAAGATGGAAGAAGTCAACACAGCATCGTACCGGAACACAATATCTCCGCATGGCGATAAGTTGCCATTGTAAGCGTGGTAATTAGCCACGACTGAAGCCTTTTAATAATCCAGAGTCAGACTACTTAGATACCCTATCAGGTATCGAACTCAGGACCTTTGTTACCGAGAATATTATTTGTTGAGATTATGACGCTTAATGTACATATTAAATGAGCTATTTGAATGAGTTACTACTTGTAGTTTTCTCACTTTGAGGTAAAAGCGTTGTTACACCTCCAACTTAAGTTCTAGTTAAGTTATTGTTTCGTAGCTTAGTGTATATTTTTAAATACGTTTTTTTTGGTACTTAGATATTTGGTTATTATATTTTTTTTCCGCTACAATTAACAGAGTTCAAAAGCATTTTTGTGGATAATGAGTGTCGATTTTTAAACGGATTTGTACTCTGTTATTGTATCAAGTAAGAATATCTTCAACGGCTTGAATATTTTGAGAGACTACTCTTGAAGATTCCAAAAATATTAAATTAATACCGGAATATGACATAATCCTAACAACATTAAGTGTTAACAGTCATGTAACTTTTTGAAGTGGTCAAATATATCCTAATCAGACTTTTTGAAATGATAAATTAATTGTATTTCATTTAATCAATAATAATAATAATAATAAAGTCGTTATTTTCTACTTCTATAAAATTCTTCTTAACTTCGATAATACATTTGTCATAAATAATATGCCAGTGCCATTAAATCTAAGTATATTCCTATTCTTTCTTCATTAAATTTACTTCTATTATAATGTCAAATATAGTACATTGTATTGAATAATATGTCCGTGTCATTAAATCTAATTATAGTCCTATTTTTTTCTTTATTTACAAAATATAACTATGCCATTTGAAGTGGGGTTACCTTCATATGGGCAAATCTTTTAATCCATACATGTAGATATATCTTCAGACAAATTACACATCATATATTTAAATATTTAAGTGATTACTTTTAGAGTCGCTCACTAATTTGTAGGTTAAGTAATACTATTCTCAAATTCTTCATTATTATATTGCATACTTTGAATCATTTAAAACAATACTATCGTTGATACAAACTAAGAACTAGGCGAATATTACTTCATTCTCCTGTGCTACCTTTCTTATAACAAACGCCCCACTCAAAAATAATAAGTCCACCAAATACAGTCGTCGTGAAAACGACGACTAAATAGAGTTTAATAGATTAGAGAATTTCCGGAACAGCGTTATACCGGATGTAGCGAGTGTACGTTTCACTGATACAATTACAAAGACCTCAGCATAATAATTAAATATAGCAATTACTTAGCAATCCACGAATAATAATAGCTGATAAAATATTACTAATTTCACACACAGACGAATACACGTTTAATGTACACAAAATAAATAGAAATTTTAACAAAAAAAGAACCGCCTTCAAAAGAAACTTACAAATGCATTAATATGCTCTAAAAAGTAAGAAATAATTGCGTATTCTTTTATAGAGTTCTTCGTATTGTTATATTCGGAGTCGGTGTCAGCCAAGGTGGATATTTCCCGGGTTTCCACTTGGCAGCTCTCGCGTTTCTCCCACCTATAGCTATATATGTAGGTACCTTGGCTGACACCGACTCCAAATATAACAATACAAAGAACACTATAAAAGAATACGCAATTATTTCGTACTTATTAGACCATATTAATGCATTTGTAAGTTTCTTATGAAGGCGGTTCTATTTTGTTAAAATTTCTATTTACTTTTTGATTTTTAGTGAATCTGAAGTAAACTAACAAATTTGTCTTAATATATGTACACCTAAAACGTGTTTCTCATGAGATAACACCGTTTAAATGAAACAACTTTACAAAGTTAAGTCTACATTAATATCGCCACAACCGGGATCGAACCCGAAACCCTTATACCACCGCTTCACACATAATTCACCTTTCAAATATTGCAATGAAGCGACAAATGTCAGGTTATTGGCATTTGATTACAGACAGTTATAGATTTTGCCAAAAATAACACTCTTACTGTAAGCCATTGAGGAGTTCCATTGATCTTCATATTTAGCTACGACTAGCACTTGGCCATATTGAAGTTACGGAAGGCGACTCAAATATCTGTATAGCCTATAGAAGATTCTGCCGAGTATCGTTGATTTGCTCTAAGAATTGAAGAGTTCCGTCACTTTGTCATGGATTCAATCATCAGAACCTTACCAAACTATCACAAAACAACCCTTGAAGTATATCCTTTCTAATAAAAAAAGAATCATCGAAATCGGTTGGCGTGATCTTGAGCTATTTGTCCATTTCTCGCACACATGCTTATGCAAATTTAAGACTTATCCGGTTTTGTCATGGATGCCATCATCAGAAATGGTTTTTAAAAAAATGGGACCCTATGATGAGTACCATCTTTCATTTAAAAAAAATCATCAAGATCGGTCCACCCAGTCGGGAGATATGAGGTAACAAACATAAAAAAATACAGACGAATTGATAACCTCCTTTTTTGAAGTCGGTTAAAAATATAAAACAATTGCTGTTCGTTAGGCTCGCTAAAGATAGCTCGATTTGGCTAATTTTGGTTTTAAATCATTTTTGGAAATTCAAGGATAGTTGTACTTATTTATTTTTAATTTATTTTTAATTTCGTTTGGTTTCTTTGTGTCCCTTTTTCGGCATCACATTTTTTTTCTGCGGCTACTTTACTTGTTTTATGTAAGCGTGATGTAAAAAATAAAAGGTTTTTATTATTATTATTTATTATTATTAAAAGGTGAGTAATTAAAAAAAAGCTTGAAATAAAAGCAACAATTTCGCTTTCACTTAGAAACTATTCCCACCAGTCAAACACATGATGTTCGCCCCATTTTAAAATCAAATTAAATACTTTTGCTTTTTTTCCAATGCTTTTTGATATTTAACATTAGCAACCAACAATTTGTGAAAGCAAATTTAATATTGTAAGAAAGTTTAAACATTCTTTTATAAAAACACCAACTCACATTAATTAACAACTTTTAATCTCTCCACTATTGAACACACAGCTTGCACTATACTAATAATTACTTTACTATTTGAATTTATATAATTTAATAATAATTTCCTTTTAAACAACTACACCACAAGGCAACTATTTTATTTATTTATTTATTTTATTATCTTATCATAAAAAATACAGTCAATATTCATTTTACAGTCGTCGACAATTGTTTTTTTTTGTTGTTTTTAAATTACATATGAGAACTATAAATATAATTACAAAAAATATAAGATAATTGACATACAGGTGATTTGATTTGACAGGTGATACGGGTGACAACTGTCTCATTGGTCTAGTGGTTGGCATGTTCGACTACAGACATGAGGTCCTGGGTTCAAGTCTCGGGTCGGGCTAAATCAAACATCAATATTGAGTTTTCTACTCAGATTTTCTCAATATTTGTCCGAAATTGGGAAGTTGGCGGTGTTATCCACCCCCGTGCCTCGGAGAGCACGTTAAGCCGTCGGTCCTGCGCCTGATCTTTCTCCGGTCGTGCCGTATCCCCGTCACATCGGACTATGAGAGTGAAGGAATAGAGAGTGAACTTATGTACTATGCCTGCCAATCCGCAGTGGGGCGGCGTTATTGGACTATGTTCTAAAAACCCTCTCTCGTATGAGTGAGGAGGCCTGTGCCCAGCAGTGGGACGTTAATGGGATGCTACTTAATTACTTACAGGTGATTTTTCTTATCCAAGAAGTGGTCATTCATTTATTTATTAACTAGAAAGACTATATTCACAAAATTGTTCCGCTCGTTAAAGTTACCTCGTATTGCATAAGATTTCGTAATATTCTACAATGTTTATTGGTATTTTTAAGTGTTGCTTAAATTACTTAATAATATAATATTACTCAATAACGTCAAAAATTATATATCAATCAGTGTTACCACCGTATTATCACTGCCTCATTGCTCTAGTGGTTAGCAGGTTCGACTACAGACATGAGGTCCTGAGTTCGAGTCCCGGGTCGGGCCAATTCAATAATCAATATTGAGTTTTCTATTAAGATTTTCTCAATATTTGCCCGAAGTTGGGAAGTTAGCGGTGTGATCCACCCCCGTGCCTCGGAGAGCACGTTAAGCCGTCGGTCCTGCGCCTGATCTCTCTCCGGTCGTGTCAGATTCTCGTAACATCGGAATATGAGAGTGAAGGAATAGAGAGTGCACTTGTTGTGTACTATGCCTGCCAATCCGCAGTGGAGCAGCGTGGTGGGTCTATGCTCTAAAAACCCTCGCTCCTCGGAGTGAGGAGGCCTGTGCCCAGCAGTGGGACGTTAAAGGGCTGCTACTTACTTTACTTTTTTTACCCTATTATCTATAGTCTAACAATTCTGTAACTATCATCAGTTCAGTTAGTTATCTAACATAATAACAATTTGCAGGCAAGGTTATGTTTGCCAAAATTGTGCTCTAATATTTAACGGAGCCGCGCTTTCTTAAATAGATAACTTTTACTTTTAACGTTATTGCGTGCAAGGAAATCTTTAAACGGTTACAGAATTATTGTTTTACAAGTCGCTTGGTTATTTATTGTTACTGTTTACGTGTTTTTACGTTAAACTAGCGTTTGTTCGTCCCTCATCGTGAACAGGCGCGTCTTTTATTTAATGTCAGAGGTCGTGCGATCGATGCTTCCGTGGCCACAGTGGAGCAATAAGTCATAAAAGTTTGCGGAAACTTTTTAAATAGAACAACCACGACATCACGACAGAAGTGAAAACATTTAAATAGATCCACGTTTGACGTGAATACGTCTTTAAAATCACATCCATAGAGAGGCAATTGAAAAAAACGATTGATAACAAAATCAGGTACACACAGTTTGGTGTTATAGCTACATGTCTATCACCTCCATCTCATATTCAATCACACCACTGGATAACTAAAAGATCAAAGAATTTATTACGCTAAATAAGATCTGTAACACTTCCCCTTCCGCCGAGATTCATTCACGTACAAAGCTACACCTCTTTTCTTTCATATTTTTGGGCAAAACCGATTGTTTCTCTTTGGACCGAGTTTGACAAGCGCTCGAGTGAGAAGAACATTTGGTACAGAACAATTTGATAGTTCTTCAAGTGTCAAATTAATCAGACGGACATAATAATAACGTTGAGGCATCAGTCCGGACACATTCCCACAAATAAATATGCAAATCTAATTAGTAAACCCGTAACTGCCAATCGCTCTACTTATGGATTAATTGAGAAGATTATGTACGAAACGAAGCATTTAGAACTGCTTATATTAAATGCTTATGTAGAAATGATAGAAACGCCTGGGAGTGAACGAATTGCTCTAATTTTAATTAAAATATAGTAAACTTATATGTTATTATAATGATGATGGTAAAAAAAATACCCGACTGAGTTTGTTGTGGGTTCTTCTCGGATCAGGGCGCGAAGGAACCCTCGTAACTTTAGATTTTAAGCCGATCTTGAGTACCATCATCAGACGTATATTAGAATCAGAGTGTGGAAAAAAAATATAATTTGACGATTCAAAAGTGCTGTAATATGCCTACTTGAATAAAGATATTTTTGATTTTGATTTGATTTGATTTTGATGTAAGTAAAAACTAAGCTTTCTTGACAAATTTACCTTCCTTATTTAAGTCGAAGCTTTGGTTTAATCTAAAATTATATACTCGTATATACGGAACGATATTATCGCATAGAGACTAAGCATTAACACTTACTGAATTTATAATAACTTTTTATTAAACAATTACTGAATAATAATAATGTAACACTTTAGTAGAAAACATACAAGTCCCATTTTACTCATCTATACCTCTTTTGTAAGAGAAGCCAATAAATTTCGTGTTCGTGGATTAAAACGAGGATAATAAGAGAAAATACAACATTGGTTTTTAATTACATATTCCTAATGTAGTACGAGTAGATATATAAAGAAATTATTATTTGTCTTGTTTTAGTTTGCTAGAACGTTTAAGCATAATTCTTGTAAAAAAAGGTATTTTATCCAACGAAATCGTCAAAATTACCTACACCCGTATCGTGGAGGTAATCTTAAAAGTATTGCTGAAGATAATGGAACAAACTTTCTTTTAAATGGCTGTAATTAAGTCCTAAGAAAATGTGCGAAATTTCAAGTTTATCCCACTCTTTGAAGAGCTTAAAAATCTAGTTCAAAGGTTCAGTGATGTACATAAATACGGACAAAAAATTTGTCCCCTTTTTTTATTATCATATTCAAAATCCTTGCTAAGTTTATTAAATATTTCAAATTAATCTGACGTTTTAAATTGTAATTGTAAAATCTCTTTTTTTAACTATACGTGACCGTTTCTTGAAGAGTGTGTCAGGAATAAAACAATATTCAGTAATAATAATCATAATAATTAGTAATATGTTCATAAATTAACAATATGTTCATAAATTAACTATTTTTTAATAATAATTAAATATTCAAATATGATTTCATAGTAAAAGGCAATAACAGTCAAAGCAGCCCTTTTAACCGACACAACTAACCTAAAACACAATAACTGGTAGCTAACGTTGACTAAAAACTGAGAACTCAACTAACTTCTATGAATTTATATACTTTTCTTGTTAAAAACTACCACTCCCTGTTAATTTTTAATAGTTACAATTAATATAATTTAAGTAATTCTAATCGTTTATGAAAAATTATAATAATAATATCCCAAATTGCCATCATTTCCAATGTTTACAAATTCACTAATAGGAACGATATTGTGAAGGCCATTCTTTCTAAGAATACGATTTTGTCAAAGTCGTTTTGAAGTGATCAATAATTGAGTTAAGAGATGCCGTTACATTGGGAAAGCTAAAAAGCTTATCTTAAATGATGAAGATTCTTTTTTTCCCTGCTAAAAATGCCTTTACGCAACCCGATTAGACGTAAAATTTAATCGGGAATATAGAACTTGCTGGTAGCGAGAATATCCACTAAAACCCAGTGATACCCTCTTTATCCTATAGTGGAGTACCAGAGGATCAGTAGAGATAGTCTACCCTAGCAATCCGAAAGATTCCCTCTGGGTAACATAAGAAAGAGGCAGGAGAAACGCAAATCTGAGTCTCCTAACTCCCAAACTCCTGCGCAGGAGAGGAGAGGAAAGAGGAGAGTCTACAACGTACCCCCTCTTTTTTTCGCTGGGAAGTGTATTTAGACACGAACTCCAACCTACAGATCAGGATTGTGGGACTCGGCGAGGGAGGAGACCTCGCAACACCCTCTTCATCCGTAAGTGAGGCACCAGGTGTTCAACTTTCGTATTCGTCCCTGGTACCTCAGATGAGTCCAACTGAGGATTCAAGGAGGTGGAAGGAGGCGCGCAAACACGCGCCGCCTACCACCCTGCCTCCTTCGGCGGTGAGCGGGAGCATCCGCTGCATTCTCCCTCTCTCGCTCATGAGCGTCCCCCCTCTGCCTGCATTAACGAAATAACAGTTTTACTACTCTTTTCCTCCCTATGCAACAATGTTTACCAGTGCCATAATCATATCATCTCGTTTAACACTTTAAACAGCGAGGTTGAAATCTTTTTATTGCACTTAAATAATTTTTCATCACAGTGGTTAAAAGAACTAGGTCATGCTAAGCGGACAAGATCTGAGTGATAGCTTTGTTAGAAATTGTTTTCTAAAACTGCTTTCCATTCATGCAATTTTCTCAGAGGAAGTAAATGAAACGGGGAACAAAGAGTGAAGTGGTGATTTAATATTATCTCTTGGAACTTCATTACTGAGGTTAGCAACACTATTAGAAGCGTTTTATTGATATGAAGTCATTGTTCTATGCTGTATCACCCAGGTAGTTCCTAGGCCCGTGGGGATATAAGTAAATCCGTACTAATTGATTTTGATTTTCATTCATACTATGTGCTCATAGGAATCTAATGAAACGGGGAACAAAGAGTGAAATGGTGAATTAATATTATCTCTTGGAACTTTATTACTGAAGTTAGCAACACTATTAGAGGCGTTTTATTGATATGAAGTCATTGTTCCATGCTGTATCACCCACGTAGTTTCTAGGCCCGTGGGGATATGAGTAAATCCGTACCAATTGATTGGGCTTTTCATTCGTACACTGTGCTCAAAGGAACGAAATGAAACGGGGAACAAAGAGTGAAGTGGTGATTTAATATTATCTCTTCGAACTTTATTACTGAGGTTAGCAACACTATTAGAGGCGTTTTATTGATATGAAGTCATCATTCCATGCTGTATCACCCAAGTAGTTCCTAGGCCCATGGGAATATGAGTAAATCCGTACTAATCGATTGGGCTTTTCATTCGTACACTGTGCTCAAAGGAACGAAATGAAACGGGGAACAAAGAGTGAAGTTGTGATTTAATATTATCTCTTGGAACTCTATTATTAAAGTTAGCAAGACTATTAAAGGTGTTTTATTGATATATGGTGACTTAGTTGCTGTGCCACCCATGTAGATCCTAGGCCCGCGGAAATATGAGTAAATCTGTACTAATCGATTGTGATTTTCATTGATTCAATGTGTTCAAAGGAATCAAATGAAACGGGGAACAAAGCGTGAAGTGGTGATTTAATATTATCTCTTGGAACTTTATTATTAAGGTTAGCAAGACTATTACAGGTGTTTTAATGATATGTGGTGACTGTGACATGCTGTGCCACCCGTGTAGATCCTAGGCCCGCGGAAATATGAGTAAATCTGTACTAATCGATTGTAATTTTCATTCGTAAAATATGCTCAAAGGAACCAAATGAAACGGGGAACAAAAAGTGAAGGATTGATTTAATATTATCTCTTTGAACTCCATTAAGAAAGGTTAGCAACACTATTAGAGCGTTTTATTGGTATGTAGTCATTGTTCCATGCTGTATCAAATATGTAGTTCCTAGGCCCGTGGGAATATGAGTAAAGTCATACTAATTGATGGGGCTTTTCATTCATACAATGTGCTCAAAGGAACAAAATGAATCGGGGAACAAAGAGTGAAGTGGTGATTTCATATTATCTTTTGGAATTTCATTAATAAAGGTTAGCAATACTATTACAGATTTTTGATTGATATGTGGTGATTGTTACATGTTGTGGTATCCACGTAGTTCCTAGGCTAGTGGGAATATGAGTAAATCCGTACTAAAACGGTTGTAAATCGGACTTGTAATTTTTGTGTGAAAATGTTGCAAAAATTTGAACAATATGGAGAGAGTGAAGTAACGTTACGAATTGAAAAAGCTAAAACAAGCACGAGCAATTTCCTTGTAGATGGATAGCTTTGTTGACCTGACGTCGTCAGAAAAAGCCTAACGCTATCATAAATCTTGTCTAGACTGGAGTTTCATCTATAACAGTGCCCAATGGTACAATAAATTCCGCTAAATTGACTAGCAGACATGTTTATATATTTGGCGGCCTGTTGTGATGCCTTTGACCTCAACGTAACAGACAGCTATCAATTATGACGACATCTATACTAATAAATACAATTGGAGTGTCCGTTTGTAATTTCAAACATACAGATTTTAGTTAATACCATATAAATACGGGATGTAATAGCAGAAAATATACGTTTTCTAGTTGGTTCCGGCTAAACTCTGAAACGAATGAACCGATATTCGAGGGACTTTTGTTAGCATATAAGTGATACTATTAGAAGTAACTAAAGCCATTTTTATTTAAAACTAACAATGCCCCGTGGTTTCACCCGCGTAAATCGATTATCGATTTATATTCGTTAGCATAAAAGTTTAATCTCATTTAGTTTTTAATTACTAGTTTAAGATTTGATTCGTCGTCGTCGTCGCTTCAACCGATGGACGTCCACTGCTGGACATAGGTCTCACGTAATGACGTCCACAAGGCCCGATCTTGCGCCGCCTGGCTCCAGCGGCTACCGGCGACCCTCTTTATGTCGTCGGTCCACCTTGTGGGGGGTCTCCCTACACTGCGCCGTCCGGTGCGGGGTCGCCACTCCAGCACCTTTGGCCCCCAACGTCCATCGGTCCTTCGGACTATGTGCCCCGCCCATTGCCACTTCAGGTTCGCGATTCGCAGGACTATGTCGGTGACTCTGGTTCTACTACGGATCTCTTCATTTCTTATTCGATCACGTAGAGAAACTCCGAGCATAGCCCTCTCCATTGCACACTGAGTGACTCTGAGCTTCCGCATGAGCCCCATAGTCAGCGACCATGTCTCAGCACCATAGGTCATCACTGGCAACACGCACTGTTCGAAGACTTTGGTCTTCAAGCACTGAGGGTTATCAGATGAAAATATCTGGCGTAACCTCCCGAACGCAGCCCAACCGAGTTGGATTCGGCGGTTGACCTCCTTCTTGAAATTGGATCTACCTAGCTGGACTATATGTCCCAGGTATGTGTACTCGTCAACAATTTCGAGAACTGAGTTCTCAACGATGACTGGGTGAGGCGGTACATGGATATTAGACATAATTTTCGTCTTATCCATGTTCATTTTCAGACCCACCTGTTGGGAAACTCTGCTGAGGTCATCGAGCATTGTATTGAGATCTTCGAGAGTCTCTGCCATAAAGATTTGATTGGAATATCCGATTTCAATGATTCAAAAAGTAATCATCAGGTATTGAGACAGTCTTAAATAATAAATTATTTATTTGGATAAAAATTTATAAATGGTATGGATAACACAGTCAGATTTTGATCGGCATTTCTATCAATTTGTTAAATGTAAAACAGTAGTTGTAGTGACGTAACTACAATAGTTAGATATATGGTCTCGCGAAGTTTTTTGTAGATATTGATATATTCTATAATATTGTCGAACATTTTTTTGTTTATCATTAATACTCTTCACAGCGTATGCGATGAAAGACATTTTATGGTTAATTTTTTTACACCTCCAGTTGGTTTTAATAAGAATTTCTAAAGACTTCTATTGTAATTTAGTTCTAAATATAGCCTATGTTACTCAGTGATAATGTAGCTTTCTAATGAAAAAAGAACTATTAAAATCGGTCCAGTACTTTTTGAGTTTATTCGTTACATACAAAAATACAAATCTTTCCTCTTTATAATATTAGTTTAGATTAGCAAATTTAAAAATTCTCTACATGTATTGAAAGAATTTTCTAAATCTATCCAGTTATTTTTAGCTTGATTATAATAAATTTAAAAAATACAAACGAAAATTCAAAACGCAAAACTTTCTTCTATAATATTGGTTAAGATGTTTATTTTACATTTGACACTCAGGAATTCGACTCGGTATACATTATTTTCTTCAAATTGAGATTTTATTATATCTTTTGAATAGAACGTCCCATTGTAATAATTTAAAAAGTATTTTTCAGGTATTGAAACGTTCTTTAATTTAATAGGATAGGGATTAATACAGAGGTATGAATAATATGGTTTAATTATTGTCGGTACTTTTACTAACTTATAAAATATAAAAAAGTAGTTATAGTGGTATAACTACAGTAGTTGCACAAATGGTGTCATGTACTTTTTTGTAGATATTGATACCTTCTATAATACTGTAGAACATATTATTGTTTTATATTCAATAGTTTCCCCAGCGGACGCGATGGCAGATTTTGTGTGACCAATTTTTTACACTGTAGGTATTAATGTATTTCTGTTAGGGATTACTATTTTTTTGAGAAAGTAATATATCCTATGTTAATAAGTGAAAATGCAGCTTTTTAATGGTGTAGAAATGTTTGAAATTGGCTCAGTAGTTTATGTGTGAAAAATTTACAAACATACATACACACTACCTCTTTACTTAGACAAAAATGTGTCTACCTATATACGTTATTGACTTAAAAAATCTGATGTACCCATTTTATAAAGGCAAAATTTAAGCTAGAAGGCTACAATGAGATTCGAAGATGGTTTTAGACCACGAAAATCACTTCATACTTTGTGATTGACGGGATATTTAACAAAGTGACTGCTTTCTTAATATACATGATCACAAATACCGATCTCCCTATATTCTAACTGGATCAAGAACTAAGCGGGTAAGATTGCAGAGAATATGTAGTATAAGATAATATTTTTGCTGGTAGGGGGGTTTTTTTTTTTTTT
>JACTOM010000925.1:4501591-4551707 GCA_015832385.1 Elymnias hypermnestra
ATGGTAGTGAAAGTTGGGTATGGCAGAAGAATCACAAAAGTAAAATAAATGCGGTAGAGATGAGAGCGTTGAGAAGCATGAGTGGATTAAAACTGAGTGACAGAGTGAGAAATAGTGTGATAAGAGAACGTTGTGGTATAAAAGAAGACGTAGTGACTAAAATTGAAAAAGGTATGCTTAGATGGTTTGGGCATGTAGAGAGAATGAATGAAAGGAGACTGACAAAAAGGATTTATGAGTCAAGAGTGAATGCGAAAGTTGGAAGGGGAAGACCGAGGCGAACGTTCCTGGACCAAATCCAGGACATTTTAAATAACTACCCCTATGGAAATGAGGCGTGATGCTATGTATGTATGTACTACTTTGAAATAATCAGGCCCTTTTCTAAAACTATAATTACTATATCAATAACTTTAAAGCTAATTAAATTTTTGTTAAATAATCGGAGCACATCTCATCCTATACTCACCAACAAATAATGCATACATACATTTATTAATTATTAGGTATCAACAGTTATAACTCTAAAATATTGTTTTACTTTATGCAATATAGTGGCGATACTAAAACATTGTGCAATATGACAAAATATTATGCAATACGAAGTTATTTTAAGGGCAAAATTTGTGCTGCCTTGTGGTGTGGTTGTTTTAAGTGAAATAGTGCGAAATTGTGTAAATTCAAATAGCGAAGTGAATAAAAGTGGTTATTTAATATGAACAAAACATCCACACTCATTCATTTTCGCTCTTATAAGTAACAATTTACCTTTGAACAAGGACATACTTAGCTAATAAGTTTAAGTGCCTTATAATTAAGCTTAAATATTTTACGATTTTTATAAATTCGCTAGATACTATTTGTTTCATATTTTGTATAGCGATAGTTGGAGTGGGTTCTAATTCCTGCGACACAGTTAAATCTAGTTCAGGAAATAAATTATAGGTTACTCATGTGATTCCCGATCTTTTTGGAAGACGGAGAAATCGGTTTTTAGTGAGCGCCTTTATAGTAAAGGGAGTCTGTTAGGGGTCAAATAGCTCAATGTAAAATAATAAATAGATGGCAGCGCTGTGTATGACGTCAATTCTACATCGCGATATGAAGATGATTTGTTAAGTACCTATAAGATTTGTTGAGTGGTGGCTTGATAAAGCTTGAGAAATAAATTCTCTGTCCAATTTTCCTTTTCAGCAGCAGCAAATGTTGCTTTAAGCCTAGGTTCGAGCCTCTTAGTAGACGCCTTTAGAGCAACGTTTCCGCCACGACGCAGCAGTGCCCCTCTACGGGCCCACCCCTCAGCGGAGATTCTGCGCTCACCACCCCTGTCGGTTACGCTGACAAAGCCAATAAGGCCGTGACTTGAGTAAGGGTTGGTCTTAATTCTGAACAGATGGGAGCAGGTCTCTAAACTTTACCGCCTCTGCAAGGAAATCACCGGACACATAACTCGCGTTTGCCCTTTATTTGACAGCGAGGGTAGACGGAGATACTCGGTTAAGGACAGTGCAAAGCATTCCGCTCAATTGAGATGCTGATGCTTCTGGAAATGGTCTACATCTCCACGTCTGAGCTACGAAGTGCTATCCTCTGACTACCGAAGAGAAAGGAGCCGGGAGATGACGGGATTTCTATCGCCGCGTTGCAAAAACTGCCCAAGAGGAGCCTCGATGTACTCACGAGGCTCTTAAACTGAATACCCCGCTCACTTCCTGTCAAAGTGCAAGATGCGAAACCCGGTAAGGACCGGAGATATCCAGGAATGACGCTGCTACCACACGTAGCTAAGCTGTTCGAACGTCTACTGCTGCGAAGACTGATGCTATACTTCCCACAGCTCAAGGAGCAGTTTAGCATACTTAACAGTCACTTATTGACCCTCCAGCTGATGAAAACTCTTCACCACATCGCCAATGACTTGAACGGCGGCAGAAGAGTGGTCGTTTTTGCTGGTAGGTTGACAATATCCGCGGCCGAAGCCTCCCAGTCTAAACCCAGTGATCTAGGTGATATCAGATACTTTTTCAAGTGCTACTAAACCAAATAGTATAACAGTACAAATCAGAGTCGAGGAAGAAGAGAAATGAGACATAAGACCCCAAAATATTCTATGTATTCATGTCAGGCTATGTGGGGAAATTAAGCACACGAATTGTTCCGTAAAACATTGTTGGCGTTACTCCAAAATTGTCGTAATGAAAACCTCTGTGTCATTCAGTAAATTTGTCAACAAGGTCACGTAACGGTTCCAAAAATTATGCCTGGATTAATTGAACAATAGCTAAAGTATGCGACTTTGTCTGTATAAAACAATTTTCTATGTTTCTAACGTACTTATTGCTTGTCTGATAGTTAGGACAATCCTTACTAATATTATAAATGAGATAGTAACTCTGTCTGTCGCACTTTCTCGCCAAAATTACTGACCTGATTTAAATGAAATTTGATGCACAGATACTCTAGAGCCTGAGTAAGGAATTAATTTTACGGAATGAAAATATCCTCGTTTTTAGAGCTTAAAGCTTATTTCTTATGCTCTAGGATCAATACAAATAAATAGTACATGTAAAGTTTGTAAAAGTTTTACACACAAGGGTGTAAAATTACAATGCTTATATTAAAAATGCGTAAATCCATCTTTTTATCTGAATATCATGCTTTTAGGCTAAAATTACCGAACTAATTTCAATGAAATGTCGTACACAGTTAGTGCAGAGCCTCAGAAAGGACAGTCAGCCTCTTGTAGCAAATAAGGCAAAAAGTTTATAAAATTATTTAAACGTATACATTTTATTTGTAAAATTATTTTTTTGAATTATTAAAAATGCTGCCCAAAAACCTCATTCCAAGCATACGAAGTCACGGGCATAGCTGATAGTTTATAACACATTAAAATCACTTAAAAGCGGTAAGACCACCTTTTGTTACTAATTTACATAATTCAAGTACTATACTATAAAGTATAAATAAAATAATTTACTATTATACATCTTATGGTCAAAAACACAAAGCATTGATTTATTTTTTTTACTAATAAGTAAATATGAGAAATTATTATTTTAAATACATACTTTTTTCCTTCTACTATCAAGTTATATTATTTGATTTTAAAGAGAAAGTAACAGACAGATAACTTAGCTTTAATAACAATGTGAATACATTTTTATATAGGATACTAGCAGACCCGACAGACTTCGTTCTGTCAAAAAGATTAGGAATGTGGCAGATTTCAGTTTTACGAATGATTTCCGAAATTAAATAACAGCAGTAAGATAAGTAGCAGTCTATTAATGTCCCACTGCTGGGCACATTTTTCTCTTAAAGAAACGTGAGTTCCCAATTGATATATGGCACGTATTGCTCTTTTTTGCAATATAAAGATAGTTTCAATGTACCCCTACCCCATAACAGTATGCCGTAAGGCATAACGCTATGAAAATAAGCGTAATACAACATTTTAGCAGTTTCAACATCAGTGTATTATTGCCTTACTTTTCTAACAGCAAATGCAGTTAAACTGAGTTTGCTTAAGTAACAGCCCATTAACGGCCCACTGCTGGGCACAGGCCTCCTCACTCGTATGAGAGAGGGTTTTTAGAGCATAGACCCACCATGCTGCGTTACTGCGGATTGGCAGGTATAGTACACAAGTGCACTCTCTCCTTCACTATCATAGTCCGAAGTGACAGTAATCCGACACAACCGGAGAGATCACGCGCAAGACCGACGGCTTAACGTGCTCTCCGAGGCATGGGGTGGATCACACCGCCAACTTTCCAACTTCGAGTAAATATTGAGAAAATCTTAATAGAAAACTCAATATCCATTTTTGAATTGGCCCGACCCGGGACTCGAATCCAGGACATCATGTCTGTAGTCAAACATGCTAACCACTAGACCAATGAGACAGTCGAAAGACATCGAAATTACAGCAGTACTAAATATCTATAGCTCTTACATTTTTGTGACTATTCAATTTGGTCGGATGGTGACTATTCAATTGATTTTGAACTTTGTTCAGCGGTAATAAAGTGTAAATTTACTCTGTGATGTTAGGAACACATCTACATTGCTTAGACAACAGAGAGTACTTGTAATTTATTATGAACTTTATTGTATAGCGATAAAGATCAAATTGAGTCTACATTTTAGTTAGAAAAGGTTTGTATGGGAAACAGAAAAGGGCTTTGATTTTAGGGATTTTCTCCTGCAATTATTCGATCTTTTCTCACCGTAAAACCATCCTTAGACTTCAACGCACATTAAAAAAAAAGAATTGTTAAAATTGACCCAGGGTTTGTTGAGATATGCGCTTACCAACACATTTTGCGATTCATTTTTATATTTTAGGTTTTATTTATACAGCTTTCTCAATTACTAACAGATGGAAGTGGAAATTTTTTCACGAGAACGGATTACGAAACTCAAAATGTTTGAGAGGTGGCCTTTTATGTTGATTTTCACGGAAACGTCAACGAACTTTTTTAATTTTCGTGCAAATAACAACAAACCGTACAACCCCTCGTTACTGGAAGCCTTGTCGCGAAGTTATCGTCTTGAAAAAGTTTAATCGACCTATATAACCATTATCTTTTGTTTAAGAGGAACGCTTTGGGTAACTCCTTAAGCCCACAACAAGGCTCCTTATACCCCGTAATACTTTGCAAGTCCGAATTTTTCATTACTTCAAAGGGATACTTAATATTCATTAAACTTTATTTATTCAAGAGCCCCGAAAAGGCATTTGTAGGCAGCAATGTTTTTGTAACAGGAGTTTGTTTTGAATTTAACTTTAGATTATTGACTTTTCCTCTACCTTTTCTACGTTTTACATTTAGAATTCTTATTTATATTGAGATAAACTTGTTCATAGTTATAAGTATAGAAGTATAAAGAATCTAATTGAATTTGTTATTGAAGCAAGTTTTAATAACTAAAGCTAGAGGCTGGAGATATAAAATTTGGCGTCTTGAGGTCTAGTCTAGCTATTTTATAATTGTATTTTAATATATGTATTATTTAATTATCAAAAAAGTAAGTAGATGGCAGATTCTTTTACTTATAATTGGATCCATTAACAAACCTAAACGTTATATATGTAGAGGTAATTTTAAAAAATATGAGATTTCTAGCTTAGTGACTTAAGCTGAAGAAGATGTTTACTTAATGAACTTAAAATAGTCATCATCAATATCCTCTACTTCCCAAAATCACACTAAGTTTCAAATTAAAGAAAAGTATTAATAGGCTCTAATGTCCTAATGTATCCTATCAGTTATTTCCATTTAATTTCATAATAATTTACCCCAATGTAATAATAATTCATGTCAGGTTCAAAAACGTTAATTTTTTCTTTATACAGTCATTATTGTTGATCCTAATTAACAAGTTTTTTACCTTGTTTGTAATCCAACTTTATCAATCTGTTATCGTGAAAAATTTCATAATTGTTATAACGAATAAGTCCTTTCGAAGTTCTATCAGTTTTATTATATTTCGTTCTCACTACTTGTAATAACTCGACGTAAAAGATGGATGCCGTTCTTCGCGAATTTACGTCTTTTTTATTGCTGATGGGTCAGCGTTCGACTGTTATATCATATAACGGTAAGTGATGATAAAGTCTAAGAGGGAAATGCACTAACCTGCGAAAAGGTGGTAAATCTTATAGTTTCTACAAAGTATTGTATAGGAAGGCAATGTTTTGTGTTGGCGGCACGTCATTGCAGATAGGATGATACATAGCCGTTGCCAGTGTAGACAGATAATTTCTACATGTAATGGGTATATATTTCTACATTTCTAAATGGGACAAGAAATTTGCCTGCGCATTCGACTCTGATGTCACCCCCTATTTGGATGCAATGCTTTTACGCACCCCACCTCTTCGGGAATTTGAACACACAAAACACACACTCCGACTAGTCGGGAGTGTGGCACTGACTGTCAAGCAGAATACCCACAAAAACCAAGTCATCCTAAAGTGGTCACCAGCGGCCTGCTTAGGCAATCCAATCTGGTGTCCCGGATAAAGCCGAAACGATGTTCAAGACTGGGAGGAGGCACGCTTAGCTGCGCTTTCTGCCACCCAGCTTTCTGCAACGGATGGCTGGGGCCTCAGATGCCATCACCCGCTCCCTCTCACGAGCCATCTACCACAGCGTGGTGTGCCGTGTCAACGGGGTCACCACACTCATGACAAATAGGCGATTCCTGCCGGCCAGCAATCTGATGCAGGTACTTCACAAAACAGCCATGACCGGTGAGCACCTGCACCAGTCTGTATGACAGCGTCCCATGTTTCCCCGATGGCCTATTTTCTTGCCGAAGGCGGGACAGCCTCCACTGTAACTACCCCTGCTATAGGGGCATCAAGATACTCCCTCCATTATCTGATGTCACCCTAGATACCTCCGAGAACAGGTTTAAGTAAATTGGATTTGCAGCACAAACGTAACCCCGCTGCTCTTCAACGTCTTTGGTAGAAAGGGTCATTGGCCACAGCTTCTCCGACCCTCGACATTGCCATTTTCCACAAGATAATAGACACAGAATGGGAAAGTTGGAAGGGAAGACCAAAGGGAGATTGGTGGACCAAATCCAGGGCATTTTAAATAACGACCAGGTTAAGAGTAATCTAAATCGACGAACTTGTATGAAATGTTTAATGAGAATGAAAGAAGCGAAGGAGATATGAAAGGACCGTGGCAAGTGAAAGGACGTGGTCTCTGCCTACACGTATTGAAATGAAGAGTGATGCTGTGTATGTATATATGTTAAGATAATACATAAGAAGGTAACCATGTTGACAAATTTACTAAGCAACAAAAAAGGCATTGAGCACAGCACTTTTGGAGTAACGCCAAGTATGTTATTCGACTGGGCGATTCGTGAGCTTAATTCACATTGCCCGAGATGAATTTACATGTATACACTCGGTTTTATTAACACTATGAAAAGAAAGTGCGTGACGGGCATTTCTTTATGTTTAATCAAATATCGCTCAGCGACTAAGCACGCTGTTAACGTAATTTGAGTTTTCAAATGAACCTAAAGAAATTCAATTAAGATTCAAGAAAAGAGGAATTTTCAAAGAAAAATAAAACAGAAAGCGTAAATTTTGATGTAAAAATTTCTTTAAATACGCTATGAAGTTTATTTTTTGGCCTTGGTATAAAGTCGGCTGTCATGTTCTAAAGGGGCGAATTCATTATGTAATATATCATTATTAAAAATAATTTATTTGAAGACCTGAGGCAATGGTGCAAGTATTTGCCTGCCTAGTAGAGGTTCCGGATTCTGGCAAGATGTTCGCGCCATCTGTTATCTATTCCAGGTACTAACTCGCTAACTATCGGAAAGCGGCGCGAAATCGGCTTACATGCGTTAGAGGGCGCCTCCTGCGCCGTTTCATAACTTATGAAGCTAAAACATATTTAATCTGTGACTACTGGTTTTTTGGTGGAAAGTGTAGTTGCCCCGCCTCGGGGTTTTTGGTGGAAAGTGTAGTTTTCACGCGGTTTATTGGTATTGTAAATGCGATTGGAAAAGTCAGCGCGTTAATAACCGAATAGTTTGCTCCCCTGTCTCGAATCAGACGAGGCGCGGCAGGTTCACAAGTCTACAGTTCATTCCGGTCCACAAGTGACTTAGTTTCTTAAACATTTCTGTGCCTGGTGGTGCACAGGGTCGATTTGGAGTGGATAACGGAAGAGCGTCGTCGCCGACCGCAGTCTTTGCGTCGCCTGTCACGTCACGCACACACACTGCACAATCACAAAAACACACCCCCACGTGATCAGCCACCTGCCAGGAGGTGTCGCCGCCCGAGGAGACCGGCGAACGGTATTCGAGGTAGGTGCCGATCACATCTGTTTTGACCCCTAGATGGAATTCTCCCCAACAAATTCTCTCTCTTCTCGGCGTCGACAGAGGTCTAGGCCCTCCCATCACCATCTATGGGCTCTGGTGGTTAGTGGTAGCCCCTTTCGACCGGCCACGGACAGCTACAATACAAGGTAAATTACATTTACTAATTCCGGACTGATGGGATGCCAAAGATGTGACGCCAGACAAAAAAATTTTACCTTAAATTCCCTTTTACCAAGTTTGCGTGCTTCTATCTTAGACTATATCATCACTTACCATCAAGCGAGATTACAGCCAAGCGTTAAGTTTTCAGCGATAAATAAAATAAGTTATACACAATTATGATCTTAAATTTTATTAGTTTATTAAAATAAAACCATAAAAGTAGTTATATTTTATATTAATAAAACTTGATGAAAAGTTCACTTCTATCATGTGGTTTTAAGAACACGCCAAGTTCTTTTTAATTTATTTTATATTTAAATCCCTATCTTTATTATAGAAAATCCGGCTCGAAGGACCAAAATATTGGGATATGAGCCTTTTATGTCTTAAATAGGATCGTTGGCTCTTTTGTACATACAATTTTCGTTACCTATATGTTTCTTCTTTTAAATTGTTTGAATGGAAATGGAAAGATTTATGTTGTAAACATCAAGATTAGTGATACCCTCTAGATGTTATTCCTGGGTCAATTTCTGGCACAGATTGCTATATTCTGACATCCATCATACAGGAAGGCAAAATTCGTTCAGTGTGTTAGCTTTTGCCTAAACTACCGAGTGGCGATATCGATTTACATACAGACTTATTTGGATTGCTGCCAAGTGTTATTGCATGGAGTCCTGAATTGAACACGCCTTACTGGTCTCTGACGAGCTATTAAAACAACGAAAACAGAATGCGTATTAAATGACATGGACACAAAACAATATTATAACATTTAATTTTTTTTGTTGTTATTGACAAATTAGCACTTGACTATGATCACATCTGATGGTAACGGATGATACAGTCTAAGATGGAAGCGTGCTCATCTGGCAAGAGACAATTTATGTATTATGGTTTCAACACAACATCGTACCGGGGCACAAATCTGGTAGGGTGGTAACTAGCCAAGGCCGAAACTTCTAAGCCATACTCAGAAATCGAATACTGGTCCTATGCTCTCAGGATTGCTTCCACCGCTGCTATTTAAGAACCAATCCTGAGAGGGTATCAAACACAGGGTGGTTGCGCAAATGTGAGACGGGAATTTTCCTCGGAGGAGTCGTTGCGACATCGCACGAGAGTGTCTTCGGTGTAGTCGTTCTACGGAGAACCCGGAGTCATTTGATAGGTGCAGAGGAAGCATATCGGGTTTTAGTGGGTAAAAAAAGGGGTAGGCAGAGATCACATCCCTCCACTTTCCACGATCTTTGCATATCTCCTCCGGTTCTTTCATTCTCATTAAACCTTACATACAAGTTCGTCGGTTTAGATTACTCTTGACCTGGCCCTTATTTAAAATGTCCTGGATTTGGTTCAGGAACGTCCTTGGTCTTTCCCATTCTCTCTTGATTCATAAATCCTTTTTGCCAGTCTCCTTTCCTATATTCTTGAACTCTACGTGCCCAAACGATCTTATAGAAAACTGTATTTAAAAGAATAACTCTCATTATAATAAATTCTCCCAAACGGTAGGAGATTAGTTACTAACAGAAAGATAAATACCTATTAAATAAAAGTGCTTTTTGGGCTTATTTGAATAAAGCCTACTTGATTTTGACTATATTAAGTAATTGAAAGTCAACGTCACAGACGTCCTTCGCAAATTGATTTTAAGTCGTTATTATGTAGGTATTGAAAATATAGAGGATGGATTTATAAAGTAATTATAATTTACCATGAAAAGTCGAAGTTTTCAGAAAATGGAAATGACATAATTCAGTAACTCCCTTGACTCAAATAATGATCAAGTTTTAGTTTTAGGATTGAAAGACTTCTAATACAGTAGTTATTATTTTAGACTAATAACTATCTGGAAGTTAATCACGTCCCTCGGGTTTACCTAGAAGCATTATCGATTCACATATACAGACACATTTGGCATTAAGCCAACTATGCGAGAGTTCTATATGCCCTCAAATTGCACATATGGTCAACGTTACCCGTTTTTTAATAACTTCAATAAGTGCTATAAAAAGTAAGTAGCAGCCCATTAACTGCTCGGCACAGGCTTTCTCACTCCGAGGAGCGAGGGTTTCTAGAGCATAGACCCACCACGCTGCTCCACTGCGGATTGGCAGGCATAGTACACAAGTGCACTCTCTATTCCTTCACTCTCATAGTCCGATGTGACGGTAATCCGACACAACCGGAGAGAGATCGGGCGCAGGACCGACGGCTTAACGTGCTCTCCGAGGCACGGGGGTGGATTACACCGCCAACTTCCCAACTTCAGGCAAATATTGAGAAAATCTTAATAGAAAACTCAATATTGATTTTTGAATTGGCCCGACCCGGGACTCGAACCCAGGACCTCATGTCTGTAGTCGTACATGCTAACCCCTAGACCAATAAGTCCTATGTAAAGTATCAATTTAGCAATTGTTATATTTCCTCTATAGAAGAATATCGACGAAGGCTGTAATTAAGACATTCTAATTCAAATACTGATGATGATATTAAAGAACAACTTTCAATCTAAAGCTACAAGGTTTCTTCACGTTCTGTTCTAGGAAAAGCCCAAAACAAACTCAGTTGGATATCCTTTTTTTATCATGATTATTACAATATAGTTTAAATTTAATTTATGTAGATTAGAACAATTCATATACTCTCACGCTATTATATCGTCTTAGTAATTTTTCTTTCTTTCCTTTACGATTTATCAATTAATATTATTTTTAGAAAGGTTTTGAATTTATTAAGTGACATCTCTAGAACTCATCTCCTCTATAATAAATAATTAAGTAACATAATATAAATGTTGCATCTACATATAAACAGATATGTAAATATGAGCTCGCTTCATTTGGAGTTATGAATACTGCCAACTGCCAGTGAAAATCTTCTCAAAATTAGACCAGCCATTTCTACACCCATATATTAGAGTATAAAGAAAGGTTAGCAATTTTTATATTGAGATATTTTATAAATAAAAATTAAGTAAAATAATTAATAACGTTACCCTAATAAACTTCGCCCTGTGACCGAATTTCGGCCATGGCGGCTAATCTCATTCCGAAATTAGCTATTTGTGGAGGTGATAATATAGTACATAAGTGTATGCGTTAACACTGCACTCTCTATTCCGATATCCTTCACTCTCCTAGTCTGATAGGGCACGTCAGGAGAGAGATCAGTCGCAGGACCGACGGCTTAACGTACTCTTTATTTATGTAATTATTTGTAAATATTCATGTATTGTTTTTATTTTACTATACATTTTAGATATTACCTATCCTTTTTCGTAACAAAATTTTTCTAAAACTTCTTCTTCTTCTTTGTTTAGTAGCTTTCAGGTGTGCCAATTGGGCACAGATTATCTTGCCAGTGTCAAATTTGTTGGAGAAGGCTCGGTTGTACGGTTTTTGTGAAGGAAAATCAAAATTTTAATACAAGTAGCTAACACTTTATAGTGATTTACCACCACCACTAAAAAAAATAATTAAGGGGTAGGAACAACACAATACAACACAAGATGAACACTTTTTACAAAACATTTACAACTTAATTCTATGACATTTTATAAATTTACAAAGATATTGACGTAGGGACACAAAGGTTTACGAAAAGAAACTCTGGGGGAATGTCATAGATAGGGTGGGAGATTTTAAGGCAGTTGAAAAAGATATGGGAAATAGTGCCTTCGTCTAGACCATATTCACAGATAGAATTGTCCCTAATCCGAAGTTTAGCTAGGTGGCCAGGGGAACACAAATGACCAAGACGCATTCTTGAGATAGTTGATGATACTGATCGATTTGCATATCTATGAAGAAAAAACCAGGGTCGCCGTGAAGTTGTTTGGCTGAATGCCTTTAACCAATTTTGATGAAATCCAGAATGAGTTCCAAGATTTTTACGTATAAGACTTGGAGATGAGAAGTTTTGAAAATGGTCGAGCGTTCCATCTTGGACTGCACCTTGACCACAAAGGCAAATACTCACAATTCCTTAACAGAATACTCAATATCAGTTTTGAAATCCCCCGATCTGGGTCTTGAACGCAGAACCTCGTGCAGGTAGCTATTAGATCAATTAACAATCCCCAACTGAGTATAATTATCTCTGTTAAAATGAGAAAAGCTTTGGAGCAAGATTCATCACCATGTCCAATGCAGCATGGCAAGTTACGTATTGGATAAAAACTTTCGATATAATCGACAGCCAATCAGAAATCCACATAATTTTGAGGGCATAATGATAAATTTCCTGAGTGCTTATCGAATATTTCCATAGGGAATGAATACGGTTTGAAGTATTACCCGCCATCTGACGTTAACGGCCTTCGGCACCCGACTGCCAGCAAATTGCCGCAATCACCAGGAATAACAAGGTCTTTGTCGGGAAAATGTAGAATACGCGGCTCATTTATTATTTTTGTTATATTTTCCAGGCACAAGATATATAAAGGATAAAAAAAACAATGCTGTAGCACATGGAGGCTTTCACTACAATTGATTTATTAGATCAAGTTTCCTGCCTTTTTGGTCACATGAATTAAATTTCATGAAGAATTTCTTCTACTTCTTGTCCTGATATGGTTATATAAATTTGATGCTCGCGTTTTCGTCTGCAAGTATTAATCCTCATAAGATTTAATGAGAATGAAAGAAGCGAAGGAGATATGCAAGGATCGTGGCAAGTGGAAGGATGTTGTCTCTGCCTACCCCTATGGGAATGAGGCGTGATGCTATGTATGTATGTATGTATGTACTATACAAAGTGTTAGGAGACCGCTCCCGAAAGCGAAGACAGGCCGTAGTACCAATGACACCTTTGATGATGGCTAGAAAAGAATCGATGCTGCTTTAAAATATATTTTTAAAACATTTTATTAGTTTATTTACGCTCAATTTAGTACAGCTAAATGAAATAATAGTTTCATAAAAAATACATTAACAAAAAAACAACATTGAAACACAAAGTCAAAAAACAACTGATGCTCGGGTCAACGGACAAACCTACTATATTAATATGATGAAAGTACCCAATACCATGATCACGTTGGCATCAGCTACTGATCTTCCTTCTTCCTCTTGTCAATCTTCCGAAACGGTGGCAAATTGATAGGTCAAATTTAAAGATACTAAAATGCTTGTAAAGCCTTTTTTTCGCTGAGGAAGACTTTGAGGCATTCAGCTAGGGAGAAAGCCTTGCGATACTCACTAAAATCCAGCCTGGAACCCTCTTCATCCATGACTTTGGCATTTGTTCCCGGTGCCCCGGATCAGTCCGACTGAGCATTCACGGAGGTGGATGAAGGAGCAACGATTTTGATTTTGTCTATCCTTCACATGACACACATGTTCTTGCCATAAATATAGTTTTCCTTATCAAAATCGGCCAAGCTGTTCGTGAGTTGTAACGGGACATACCTGTTTGCCAGTCCGGCCGTATTTTTTTGTTAACCCAGTAGTCTGCCCGCGCTTGGTTAACGGAAATAACAGTAAATTGTCCCACGCACGGACGTTTTTGCGTCAATTGCCCTGCAGATGAATGACACTAAAGTGGTTCTTGGGACTTACAAGTTCATAAAAGACTACCAAATGTTATCTTTTGTTTATTAAATTAAGATTCTGGTGTAGCGTCATGTTGTGCTAAAATTTGGGCTAAAATTACCTCAAGGGTTTTCATTGTTATTCGTATCACTTATATAATCGAAAATACAAATAACCACTAATAAACACACAGTTTATAAACTACCACAAAAAACTTACATAGTGACGGACACTTTGTGACAGAGTTTTCTTTGTTTTTTCTTTTGTCTAGTGTTATCTCTACGCATATTATGTTACTGCAGTTACCGAGAAGCGAATTAGATAATAAACATTATGACTTAAAAAGAAAAAGATGCTTATGTTACCGATTGCTCGAGATGAGTCAGTACTAAGGTATCAAATCAGAAAAACATAAGAAAGTTCTTGAATGATTATTTGACATGAAAAATCGCGGTTTAAAGATAGTACAAATTATAAATTTAGAAACAAACTTTGCTTAAATACAGTAAGGAATTAAATATATTCAAATGCATCGTTAGAAAGTTCCATATAAACCGAATACTGGGTTAACAGCAATCATTTATCACGAGATAATAGTTAGGAAATTCAAGTATTTAATGAAAAAAAGATTGCTTAATGATCCGTACGTCGTCCGTTAACGCGATGTCTGTATTACTGCTATATAGAAACTAATGACCCATAATCCTATTACTCAGGGAAATGGACGTAGAAATTATATGAAATGTGCGTCGGAAAATCCTGGAAAGACAAATAAAAGCATAAGAGAATTGCTTTCTTTTAATTATATAGTTTGTTGTTATGAATAAATTTCTCTAACTTAAATAAATAAATTAAATTAGTAATGATTTTTTATAAAAAAGCATAATAAGGAAACATAGAAAATAAATATGTGTTATATTTAAAATAAAAAAATATATGTCGCAGAATAACAGATAAGGAAGCATAAAGCATAGAGGCGTAGAGTTCTCCGCCAACATCGTCATTAATGGCATCCATAATTTCCACTTCCATACTGTGGGCGTTGATTAATTAACTCAGATTATAATGTTCCCGATATCGATTTACACAAACTCATTATTAACAATAGCTAGGAACGCGACAGTTTCAAAAGTCGACCGCACCGGCGGCCCGTCACTCGAGAACTGGAGAGACTTGCGCCGGTGACTCTGCCCCACGCCGATAGACAGATGGCGCTAGCGTTCCACAAACTATAGCACTGCGACGTATAATGTATTCAAAGTAAAATAATAATTTAAATAAATAATACGGTTAGTCATTTGATTAAATCGTATTCTTAGAAAAAAAGGCCTTCCCATTGGTAGATTTCTAAACATTGTAATTGATGCCAATTTGCGTGCATATGCATAGAACAGTTGTAATGTTCAATAAATTATTAATATCACTTAAATTTTGTTAATTGTAACTATTAAAAAATAACAGGGAATGAAAATTTCTTAATAAATAAGATAATTAACGAATGTATCTGACGGGAAACAATCTCATTGGCGTTTAGACACAATTGCTTTATCATGTAAAGTTATGAAATAATAAGTAAGATAGAAGTAAATTCAGCTCTTAGTGTCACCGGCCTGCCATGAATGTGGTGCTGCCATCGACTCTGCACAGCAAACTTTGGCAGATTGTCCAGTCTGGGGACTTCTGCATCACCTCTTAGTTGCACTGATCGACGCGGACCTCTCACTGGACAGCGTTGTAGGTGCGATGCTCACTAGCGAGAGATGCTGGACGGGAGTGACCCTCTTCTGTGAGACGATCATCTCACTGAAGAAGGCCCACGATTGAGAGAAGGAGATTGCAATGGATGCTCCCTCACACCGCCGTCCTTCCGTCGTCGAGAATCCTCAGTCAGATTCATCCGGGACACCAGGGATGAATGCGAAAGTTGAACCACTGGTGCTTCAATCATGGATGAAAAGGGTTCCGCTGGATTTTAGTGGGTATTGCGAGGCCTTCTTGTTCGCCGAGTCCCACACTCCTGACACACAGTTGTGGCCAGTGAATAAAAACATTTCACAGCGAAAAAAAAATCAACGTCATCTACCAGTTATAGTCTTTTAAGTTATTTGCGTTGGTAAATCGGGCTGCTCTGCAATACAAAGCTAAAAGTATTTTTCAAATTTAAAACTTTTGTCTTAAATGATGTTGATGTAGCAACTACATTTCAATATTAATTATAACATGTATAAAAAAGAGTAACTATTGAGTTTCTTGCCGGATTCTTCTCAGTAGTACCTACATTCCGCTTCGGTGGTAGATTCATGGACAAGAAGGTTTATTGAGTTTTATTTTTATTGCTGAAGGTTTAGCGCTTGACTGTGATCTCACCTGATAGTAAGTGATGAAGTCTAAGAACATCGAGATGGTAAGTGATGATGTCAATAGAAACAGTCTAAGATGGAAGAGCGCTAACCTGGTAAGAGGCGATATAGCCATATGGTTTCTACACAGCATCGTACCGGAACACAAATCTCTTTGATTGGTGGTAACTACATCTTTGCTGGTGGGATGGTACCCCACCAGCAAAGACGTACGGCCGAAACGACTCACCAGTCCAGACTCGGATAAATTAGAGAATACAATTTCTTTTTAACAAGTTTTAGTCATTTACAAGCTATGTTAACACTGTAATTCCGAATGCTTTTTTTTCTACAATAAAAGCAAAGTTATTTCTTATAACATCAGCTATCTGCCAGTGAATATAGAAATAGTTTCAGAGATTAGCCAAAACTAACAGAATAAGAAAATTCAGTAACTGGCTTCCAATATAAGTACGGTATATACTCTCACATAAACTAAGTGGAAAGCTCTTTATTTTAAATTACAATAAAATACTCTAATATTATTTATTTGTAAAAATATTGATACAAATGCCTAAAAGATAAGTCGTTAAGGGCTAAAAAAACCAAAAATATTATTATGCCTTATTTTTAAACAAGAAAATTTGAATTTTATGCTAAATTTGTTTGCTAAAAACTACTTAACAAGCTTTTAGTGAAGCACTTGAATACAAGTATTCTAAAGTCTTGGCTACAACCCAAAGTACGTACACATTTTAAGAGATACTTTTCGAATATAAATAATAACGATATTAACTTTTTTACCATTCCTGACAGTTTAGTGTTTGACTGTGATCTCACCTGATGGCAAGTGATATTTCAATGACGGGAATTTAAGATGGAAGAGAGCTTATAATTAAAAGGCATATAATTGCAAGTTCTCTAAAAAATATCTATGCAATTGTTAGTAAAACGTAAACTATTTTATTATAATTTCTACTAACTTCTTCCGGTGGTTTTATCTGCATCATCATCGTTAAGTATTATTTTTGCAACTTATAGGTTATCCTTAAGAGATAGATATTGCATTTTAAGCTTTTTAGGGAATTATCTCATCATACATATGTGTTTTTTTATATCCCTCTTGCCGATACAATATTTGAAGCCATATTTTAATCAATTTACATTAAACCGTGGCAAGTTATATACATAAATCTTGTTTAAAAATCACTCTATCTATTGGTGAAAGATACACAAAATTCCGTTCAGTAGTTTTTTGTTATATCGGAAACAAACAACGCGGCCAATAACTTTGTTTTTAATATGTAATTGTTAACTTTAATCGGTATTATCAAAGGAAAAAACCTGTTTTCATGTGCTTTCTGTATTTTAAATCGTCTATATAATTAAAAATGTCTACCCTTTGCTACAATTCTGGACAAATAGCTATTATTTAATACACAGAGTCTGTAAATTCTTACCCCGCGGCGTCTATAAACGAACCTTTGAAATTTGTAATAACAATACAATAAGAAAGAGGGAAAAAATATGAAAAAAGGAAAACCTTTTCAATTACCTCACTTTATTAGATTTCCTTCGACCAACCTTACAAAACAGTATATAGTAACTTAAAGATGGAAATTGTTATTGAAAAAATGCTGTAATTTAAATATTACTGTGGGCAATCCACTGAAATATTTATTTTTTATATGTAAACAGATCTTTGAATATTTATTCTTAACTCGCATTATTTTACTTTCTAGTTATTATGTCCCATTGCTGGGCCATAGACTCCTCATATATAGGAGAGCGGGTTTTGAAGCATAGACCCACCACGCTGCTTAACTGTGGATTGACAGGCATAATCGTGGTATCAATACTATTTGTTCTCACAAATACTTTTTTTACATTGTACTGTTAACGTACTTTTCTTTTATTTTATCGCGCCGTCTGCTTTCTAAAATTGACCTTTTCCCCTTAGATTGATTTCCCTGAGCCCCCATGGGAGATCACCTGCCAGAAGTGTTGCTGCCTTCCATAACACTGTACGATACCACCGTGTAGCTGTAATTCCTATTACCCTCTGGACCCGCCGTAACAGAGTTTTATTCGGTTAGCGGTTCATCCACATGCGTCTACCATACAGTGCGATATTGTAGGTTATAACAGCATACAGCCTTCTGTAAGGTGATCCTGGTCCTCCCGTGTAAGGTAGCAAACATCCTAGCGCCGCTACTGCAAATATGAGGCGAGGAGTCAGCTGAGCGAACTGAGCCCGAAAGTTCCACCGGCCGTCAAGTACTTCATCTGGGTCTTTAAGTCCACAATCGCATCTCTAAGGGTTATTACCGTATCTTATGAAAGAGCTCTACGAGCTCCGTGGTAGAGTAAGGTTTCCGTTTCGGAACAGGCAACTAACACTCTCCCACAGAATCTTTTTGTCCTCGTGGTACACCGCCAGAAGATTCTTATGATATGAAGACACTCTGTGGTAGTGTAGTGCCTCCAGAAGTGTCTTATGAAGGAGGCTATTAAAAGCGTTAGCGAGACTGCCAGGACTACCTAATCTCTGTATGTTACCTCCACTTACGTTCTTTAGGGTCTCCAGGACATCAATCAAAATTTTGCCTACGGTTCTTCTAAAGTATTTTTTAATGTTTTTACGTAATCACGATTTATTTAGGATACAATAAAGATTTTTGTATCTATATATGTAGCTCTACCCCTATCCTACTCTTCCTCTCTCTCATATTAAGTGGAAACAAGTGAACCTATGTGAAATATATTCGTTCAACAGTTTATTTCTAACAATTAATTTTACATATGAAATTTTAAATATTAAAATGGTTTGCCTCGGGTGAATCCGGTTTGATACGAGCCTGAATTAAGCGAAATTATCAACAAGCTTAAACTGACAGTACACAATTTTCTGACAATTTAAGCTTGGCCTCGTGTATGAAGAATAACAGGGCCGCTTACATATTCTCCCCTCTGCGGTTACATGCTTCCATTTAGGTCGGGACAACGTCCCGTTATTTAAAATTTTAACGTTAATCAAACCCATCGTTTATAGAATAATATATAAACTGAAATTACTGGGAGTTAAAAAAGTTTATCGTAGAAATCAAGAGGATCCGCAAAATAAAATTATGCGTATACTTATGTAAGACTATAGATAGTTGGGAAACAAGATATAGTGGCAACACTTAGAAATACCAAAACATTAGACAATATTACGAAATGTTATGCAATTCGAGTTAATTTTAGCGAAAGGAATAATTTTGTAAGTGATGTTGTTTGTGGTTTTTTTCATAAATATGTATGTTATGTGTATACAAAGTAAATCCGATCTAGCTTATGTATTAATAAAATTGTATTGTATACTTAAACTTAAGATGAAGCTGTGGATTTGGTAAATAAAAAAAAAGCAGCAACAAACATTAACTAAGAACTTTTATTCTCTCCGCTATTTAGATATAAACAACTGCACTATACTAATTTCTTCACAATTTGGATTTATACAATTTAGCACTGATTGTACATGATGTGTATTATGTAGTTCCCTTATCGGTAAAAATTTGCGTAGAGATAACACCAGACAATGGAAAAAATAATAAATAAATCAATAATAAATAATAAAGTTATAAAGTGACCGTTACTAACGGGGCGTGTGTCGCGTCAAAGGTCGTTAAATTTTTGTGTGGTATTTTATAAGCTGTGAGTGGTTCTTAGTGATTATTTGTATTTTTCAGTATGACGACGAAAACAATGAAAACCCTTGAGATAAGTTTTAATTTTTAAGATATGATCCGGACGGATTACAAGACTGACTTTTTCACTATCTCAAATTTTAGTGCAATATGGCGCTACATAAGAGCCTTAACGTAATTTAAAAAAAATAATATTGAACAGACTAAATATTGGCAAATATAAAAATCATAACATTTGATAGTCTTTCATGAATATTCAAGCTACTTCAGTGACATTCAACCCGCGGGGAAAAACGCAGGCAAATTGCAGTCTAAGCGATAATTATAGATGGAGAATATCATAATTAAGCACATCAGTTTCTTTTAAAAAAGACTTGGTGCCTAAATTTCTTTAGTCAAGAACCCTCGAATCTCACCACTAAGCCGTCATAGCTTTTATTATAAAAATCTTTGTTTATATTACAATAATGAAGTCTTATCATGAAGTATAACTAATCATTACCAGTGCGTATTTACGTATGTTTTTAAAGCTTTAGTAAAAGCCAAACCGAAGGTCTACGGAGCCTACGTCCGCTCCAGACTGACGTATGCGGCTCCTTCCTGGCACTTATTCTGCTCAGGGTACCAGAGGAGTAGGCTGCAGATCCAGCAGAACAAGTGCCTACGTATATATATAAGTAAGAGAAACGCCACGCGGACAACTCCCGACACATACACCTCCACGGCATTGCCAGCCAGCACCCAAGAGCAGCAAGCACTAGGCGTCCCTTGCCTCGTGAGCTTCTGCTGACACCGCCTCCTGATGTAGGCGACGATGACGGCGTAGACGACGCAATATCAGTGGCAATACCCGGATAAGGAGGTACTGCCTCGAGGCCCACATTCCTCAACTAAAGTTGAGAAGAAACCAGGAGATAACGTCCATCCTCAGGCAAGCTTAATTTTATATATTCTAGAAACACCAAAAACAAAAACGTGGTATTAAACCCAACGTAATTATTCCCAGCGGTCGTGACGTCAGATTTTATAAGCCGTAACGTATGCCTAAGGTTTAATTACAAAACCTAATTAAGGGAAAACTTTACGTTTTCCAGCCTCACATTATCAGAGATAATAATTTTATGTTGGCAAAGGAAATTTAATTAATCCAAGAACATTTTCATTGAAAAGGTAATGAAATCAATGTTCAAAGGCCACAAAATACTGTGGCGGTTTTCAATTCTGATGTTCTGGGTAAAAGCTCTTGGAAATTACAAACGAAATAGAGGCGATATTTTCCTTAGACGGTAGAAGAAAATTTGAGATACATTTTGTAAACGATTTACATGTATTTTATTAGTCTATATATGTACGTCCCACTGCTGGACAAATATGACAGTGGGTACAATCCCATGTAACCCGCATTCTCTACTTTGTCGGGTCTTTGTTAAACATTCGTTCCCCCATCCTCTTTTTAATAAAAAGTCTCTTTATTTAGAGAGAGAAAATTTAGAAACACGTTGGTCTAAAATGAATCAGCAGAAACATATCAGTTAGCGCTTTACTGGAGTATCTCACCTGATGGTAAATTTATTTCTTGTGGTTTGGTCCATAGCATAGTGCAGGAACGCAATTTCTTTGCTGGTAGAATGCTAACTAGCCACTGCAAAAGCTTCATGCCAATTCATATCTTGACAAAATAGAAAATGCCTGAAATCTTCTATACCTAGAATAAATAAATACGAAGGAATAAACGAGTATGAGAGCTGTTTTAAGCTTACGACAAAAATTCTGAACCTATTTTTTAAATGTCGTATTACTGTGACGTGGAATGATATTGTCGTGGTGCGTCGTCGTCGCGACGACGACGACGACGAACCATTTCCCAGCCAAAAAAAGAGGAGGTTCTCGTAGAAGAAAAAATTAAGTAAGTTGAGTAGTGTAACAGAAATTTGAATGTAACTTATGCCATTATATTAATGCCAGCGATTAACATAAATAATTAATAAACCTTAAAACCAGTTGCTAAGTGTTTGCGGTATGTCTTCTGCTCCCCTGTTAGAATACCAACAAACCTACTTTGTTCGTCGTCATCGTCGTCTCAACCAATGGACGTCCACTGCTGGCTATAGGTCTCACGTAATGATGTCCACAAGGCCTGATCTAGAGCCGCCTGGCTTCAGCGGCTACCGGCCACCCTCTTGATATCATCGGTTCATCTTGTTTGCCTACACTGTCGCACACACGCACCGCCCGGTGCGGGGTCCAATTCCAGCACCTTCGGGCCCCAACGTCCATCGGTCCTTCGGACTATGTGGCCTGCCCATTGCCACTTCAGGTTCGCAATTCGTAGGACTAATTCAGTGACTTTGGTTCTGCTACGGATCTCCTCCTTTCTGATTCGATCACGTTTAGAAACTCCGAGCATAACTCCATCTCCTCCTCCTCCTCCCTCTGCTAAGTGACTCTGAGCTTCCGTATGGGGATCATAGTCAGCGACCAGCTCTCAGAACCGTAGGTTATCACTGGCAACACGCACTGTTCGACGACTCTGATCTTCAAACACTGAGGTTATCGGAAGAAGATATCTGCCCTCGTTTCCTGCACGATGCCCATCCGAGGAGGATTCATTAAATTATAATAATAAAATAACAATGTTTTTGAATTTTATAATCGCAAGTAGGGTCACGCAGTAAATTGAAATATATATAGTTTGTATTCTTTAAATACGAACAGTGACAATAAATTTCACACAGCTACCGTTTCCACCCCAGTATAAATATAATTCAAAGCGAGCGAAATAAAACTCGAAGCTAATAAAAGCTAGGAGTTGTATAAAGCGACAATGGCGCAACTAGGCGAGGGGCACATCCGGGAACGCGGCCGGGTCAAGGTCACGGCCCGCGGATCGATGCAGCTACACCCCTCGCCTGTACCCACTCTGCCCCTCTACGCCGCTACGGCGCTACGCCGGCTACGTTCGCTACGACTAACAAGGAAGCTTGAGACATCGCTCACAATCGAAACCACCTCAGAGCCCGTAGACGAGTGACTTTCGAAGATCGCTAACGCTAATTTTTTGAGCGTTAGCAATCTTCGAAAGTAACTTGTCTGCGGGCCCAGAGATTCGATTTTTAAAAGCAAAAGCATAACTCGTTCTACGTCCATAAAATATTGACTCATTTAGGAAAAAAATGAATGTACCTCATATAACTTAAGAAATAAAAATAACATTGCTGTAAATTCTAGTAGGCTACATAAAATTGACAAGTCATTCAAGGGTAACTGTATACGTTGCTACAACGAGCTCCCAAAAGAAGTTACAAAAAAGAAAACTAATTGAGAAACCATTCTATAATTTGAAAGAATACTTAGAAGACAAAAAAGCGTGGTAGTGAATGAATTGCTCTATATGTATATAGATATAGAATAAATTTAAAATATATATTGTAATGATGATGACAAAAAACCGTACACCCGACTGAGTTTGTTGTGGGCTCTTCTCAGATCATGGTGCGAACTTTAGGTTGCAAGTCGTTCTTTAATGTTATTATCAGTCATTCATTTCAATAATACATAGAAAAAACGATATTTAACGATTCAAAAGTGCTGTAATAGGCCTACTTGAATAAAGATATTTTGACTTTGACTTTCACTTCGTCTCAATACAAACATTTATTACTTCTTTATCAGATTTTCCTTAGTTAGAAACAGTTATACAGCCATCAAATCTTCCATTAGAAGTCGTAATTGAAATATAAATCACTATCTTCTAATTTTCAATAAGCAACGTAATTCCGGCCTTCCAGCCAGACCACTAAACTAAGCATAAATCCTCTTTAGCCCTCTGCATACCGTCTGCCCACTTGTCCATCAATATAATATAAAATTATCGCACTCTGCTGCTAAAGGTGGAGCCACGGACGTGTAACACAATATTTAACATTGGTTTATCTAAACTAATATTACAAAGAGGAAACATTTGTTTTTGTATGTATGTATGTTTTTCACCATTAGAAAGCTGGAGTTTCACCCATCAAAAAGGGTTGAAAAGGAAGTATAGACATTTTTAGATATTAATAGAGAAGGCAAATTAATAGAATAACTAAATTAATTAATTATTTTATTAACATAATTTAATGCTACATTACAAGTGCTACTTATTCTACGGTTATTTGCGGAGATTGGCATATAGGTTAAGTAACTTTTAAAGTTGTCACTGATGTTTTACTTACTTATTATCAACTAATTACTAACTTATTTTTGGTGTGTGTGTTTGTCCCGGGTTGCTGTCATCTTATAACTTAAGTAAGTTGTGTATTTAAATGTATTCAAAGGAAATAAAAGGTTATTTTTTTATATTGTTACGCGCAGTTTTAGCAGCGGAGTGCGATAGCTATTATATTATATTGACGGACAAGTGGCAGACGGTATGCAGAGCGCCAAAGAGGATTTATGCTCAGTTCAGTGGTCGGCGCGTTGGTACTGGCAACTGGCAAGCAAAGCTAGAATTATGTTCCGTATTGAAAATTAGAAGAAAGTGATTTATGTTTGAATTACGACTTCGTATGGGAGATTGAATGGCTGTACAACTGTTACTAAGGAAAATCTGATAAAGAAGGACTAAATAATTGTATCGAGACGAGTATGGCTTTGCTTTTACAATATATTCATTAGCCCAGCGGTAAAACTTTCTCTGGCTGCTAGATACATTACTTTTTCTAAGAACCTTAAACCCAATCTTTTCGATGAACGTATGCTAAATAGTCACAGAGATTAAAGACGCCAATTGTTGGATTTACTGTGAATAATTTCGTAGAAATTGTGCAAGCTTTGTTGCAATACGAGGATTCTGATTAGGGATTCGGGACGTATGCAAATGCTGTTTCTGTACGTGATGCAAGCATCTGAATTTCAGGCATTTCGTACGAATATATCGTTGGTTCTGTCGTCCGTGTGATATCTGCTATTATAAATTGTAAGATATCTATTTTTCATAGGAATAACTTCATAGTAACGTAGTATACATTTCAGGAACAATTATTTCATTAGATTTTTGACAAAACCATAAACAAAAGACATTGTGAATAAAATTAAAAACAATATTAGTCGATATTTCTGTATTTGTGACAATTTCGTAGGCATTATGTCACTCAGGATCCTATCCGACAGGGCCCTGATTGAAAGGTGGAAGGAGGACCTCAGGTTTCCAGCTGCAGGTGTGGCCCCGGTTGCAGCGGTGCATCCATTCGTATGTTTAATATATACTAATAATTTATTAATCGTATAACTTAATAAAAAGTAAATTACAACATTAGTAGACATAATTTTATGTAGTAATCAAATATCGTGCAACAAATAAGACTTAAAAATCACAATGACTTTAATTTGTTTTATATTGCACGTTATTATTAAATATGAATGCATATAGTTTATTAATTAACTATATTCAAACATTGGTCTATAATAATGTGAAAATAACATTGGACTTCCAACGAACCAAGTAGCAGATTTTTGCATTAATAAAATCGAGGATATATTGTTAGCAAAACATTTCTATGACTTTGTTATTATGTCGGCTTTGTGGTTTCAATTAAAAGATAAACATAACAACAAATTCTATAATACCATTGTGTATGGTTAAATTAGTTTGTATTATAGGTACTTAAAAGTGTATGTTTATAGGTATAATATAAAAATGAATCGCAAAATGTGTTGGTAAGCGCATAAACAACAACGTCTCGGTCAATTTTGACAATTCTTTATTTTTAATGTTCGTTGAAGTCCAAGGATGGTATTATGGCGAGAAAATTTCGAATAATTGCAGTGGAAAACTTTAATAACAGCCCTTTTCTGTTTCCCATACAAACGTTTTCTAACAAAAATGTAGAGTCAATTTGACCTTTATAGCTATTCAATAAAATTCATAATAAATTACGAGTACCCACTGTTGTCTAAGCAAGGTAGGTGTGTTCCTAACGTCAAAGAGTCAATTTGCACTTTATTACTCCTGCACAAAGTTTAAAATCAATTGAATAGTCACAAAAATATAAAAGCTATAGGTATTTGATACTGCTGTAATTTCATTTCGAAAATCATTTCGTAAAACTGAAATCTGCCACGTCCAAATCTTTTTGACAGAACAAAGTCTGTCGGGTCTGCTAGTATGTGTATATTATTTATATGCATGTAAGTAAGTAGCAGCCCGTTAACGTCCCACTGCTGGGCACAGGCCTCCCCCACTCATATGTAAGAGGTTTATTAGAGCATAGACCCACCACGCTGCTCCACTGCTGATTGGCAGGCATAGTACACAAGTGCACTCCCTATTCCTTCACTCTCATAGTCAGATGTGACGGTAATCCGACACGATCGGAGAGAGATCAGGCGCAGGACCGACGGCTTAACATACTCTCCGACTTACGGGGGTGGATCACACCGCCTAACTTTTTCCAACTTCGAGTAAATATTGAGAAAATCTTTCTAGAAAACTCAATATCGATTTAAAATTACTGATATCGACAATTTGACCCGGCTTTCCCCATATTTCCACGGGCTTGGAAATTTGGCGGACTTTCCGCCAATTTTATTAGGAGAATGTTTATTATATATAAAACTTCATGTCATGTTTGTATGCTATCAACTAGATAACATAAGTACCGATTAGATTTGCCATTACGTATATGCAGATGAAATTAAAGCTAGTATTGCAGTATGTATATAATGTGTCACGTGATTTTGAAAGGCAAAAGAAAAGTGGCTTTTCAAAATGTAAACGATCCGGACATAGTCAGTAATATATAAATTAAAATGAGGTAGCGTATGCAAAATACTATCTTACACACAGGCAGGCGAGATTGGATATAGACTATAAAATAAGCATTTTCCTGTTAAACTTCATTACCAAAACATTGAAGAAATGTTCCTTTATTATAAAGATACTCAAATTCTCCTTAATACAAATAGACAATCACAGCTTTCTTTCGATTATATATCTCAATTGAAAATGATGTTATTAAAGACATTTTCAATACCTGTAAAATACTTTATAAATTATTAACATCGGATATTCCATTCAAAAGATATAATGAATTTAAAAATATCTAAAGAAAATCACGTATACCTTTATCGAACTCCAGAGTGCTAAATTTTGATTGGGAAGTTCTGAGACAACAAAGTATTACAAATAAATCTCTTCTCTAATATTATAGAAGATAACTTTGCATTTTGAATATTTGTATTTAATTTTAACAATTTACACAACAAGCTAAAAATTACTGGACAGATTTAGAAAATTCTTTGAATACCTGTAGAGTATTTTTAAATTTGCTAATGTCGGACACTCTACGTAAATGATGTTACGAATTTTAAAATGTATTAGTAAGAAATTAGTTGTAAAGTAAAATCCATATATTGATTAGATTATGAATGTAAGTGTGTATCTAATAATCTGAAAGGAAGTTATTAAAAACAGAATGAAATAAAACTTTAATGTTAAAACAAATCTATAGTCCAACTTAGTAGACTTTGCGGGTAAAACCGCCGAGCATTGCTAGTAACTTTATAAATTCTTTGTTTAAAGAAAATTGATAGAAAAATTTTACCAGAATTTAAAAGATTTCTTAGACGATAGAAACACCTGAGAGTAAATTAATTGCTCTAATTTAATTTTAAACATAATATACTAATATAATATTGTTATGGTAAGTAGCAGCCCATTAACGTGGGCCTGTGCCCACTGCTGGGCACAGGCCTCCTCACTCCAAGGAGCGAGGGTTTTTAGAGCATATCCCCACCACGCTGCGGAATGGCAGGCATAGTACACAACAAGTGCACTGTCATAGTCCGATGTGACGGGAATCCGATCGGAGAGAGATCAGGCGCAGGACCGNAGGGGTTTTAGAGCATAGACCCACCACGCTGCTCCACTGCGGATTGGCAGGCATAGTACACAAGTGTACTCTCTATTCCTTCACTCTCATAGTCCGATGTGACGGCAATCCGACACGACCCGACAGAGATCAGGCGCAGGACCGACGGCTTAACGTGCTCTCCGAGGCACGGAGGTAGATCACACCGCCTAATTTTTCCCGACTTCGGGCAAATATTGAGAAAATCTTAATAGAAAACTCAATATCAATTTCGAATTGGCCCAACCCAGGACTCGAACCCAGAACCTCATGTCTGTAGTCGAACATGCTAACCACTGGACCAATGAGGCAGGCAATATTGTTATGATAATGTAGAAATACAATACCCTGAGTTTGTTCTGGGCTCTTCTCAGGACAGAGCGCGAAGGAACCCTCATAACTCTAGATTCTAGTTGTTCTAGCTGTTGATCATCATTAGTCGTACATTAGAATTAGTGTGTGAGGAGAAATATATATTTGACGATTCAAAAGTGCTGTAAAGGTCCGCTTTAATAAAGACATTTTGAACTGAATTTGAATTGAGAAACTTAACTGGTTTTCTGTTAATAATTTAATATTCAATTCGGCAAGATGTGTGTTGAATTCGTTTTAACAAATGCGAAAGAAGTCTGTAAAAATATCCAAATAGATGATATTCCATCAATGATAAAAGTCTACAGTCTACTTAGGAATAACTTTAGACTTTGGGCTTCAGTGTGATGTTCACATTAAAACTCTGGCAAGCAAACTCGATGCGCCCGATATCTCTCTCCGGTTGTGTCGGATTACCGTCACATCGACTATGAGACTGAAGGAATAGAGAGTGCACTTCTGTATTATGCCTGCCAATCCGCGGTGGAGCAGCGTGGTGGGTCTATGGTCTAAAAACCCTCTCTTATATGAATAAGGAGGCCTGTGCCCAGCAGTGGGACGTTAACGGGCTGCTACTTACTTTACTATTTGCCAGTTTCTTCTCAGCGGAATCAACTTTCTGAATCGGTGGCAGATTTATTACTAATGGACAGACTAATGACGATTCAAAAGTACTTTTTGAGTCTACTTGAATAAAGAATATTTTGATTTTGATTTAACAGTTACTGTTCAGGATTCGAATCTGTGTCTAAATGAGAATCTACGCATCTAAGCCATCATGACGTTTTGTTAAATGGGGAATTGTTTACATAATCTTTTGCAACCTTGATAAAGCCTTAATAGCGCGAGCGTCTACCTCTGTACCACAGAGGGTCATGGTCGTGGTGGAGTGTAATCGTGATACATTTGCTGGTTGAAACACGTCCGACAACCTCTACAGTTGGTGGCCGAATGGCCTTCCATTCGTAGTGAAGCGAAGGGGTATGTTTACCCTCCTACCCCCATCCTCCCCCTACAACCGTGCCAGCTGAGAAGCGGCACGCTATATTTAGGTTGCGCTGTAAATATACGCTCCAAGTACGGAAAGCGCCCCCTACCTAGTAAGGGGGGGAGTCCCCGCGCTATATAAGCGGCTAAAAGTTGAAAGTTCACCAACGCCCCGCACACGAGTTCGCACTGATAGAAAATGTATTTAAATTCCTTTGCAAATTTGCTCTTGCACTTGCGTTCTTTCGTATGCAGTAGCTGCACCTAAGTAGTTAATGATCCCGTGGGAATATGGGGAACTCCACTAATAGTCTGAGAAAGGAATCGCTTTGCGAAATTTCAAACGAATCTTTTTTAAGATCTACTCAACTAGGTTTTTTCGAGCACTTTTGAATGATCAGATATTGTTTTTTAATAAGCGACTATTGATGATATAGAACAAATTAAAATCTAAAGTTACGAGTATTTTATTGTGGTCTTTACTAGTAAGAACCGAGAGAAAACTCAGCCTTAACACATTCGCTGCATTACGAGATCAGATCTCGTGCAGGACTTTCGTTGACTATAATCGTATTGTTTCACTCCTTGCAGGAGGCTGTAAGGTGGAAAGTTCTTTTAGTATGAGTAAGACAAATATACATATTTGCTTCCAACTTGAGGTGAATTGAAGGACATAAAAAAATAGTAATGGATTAGGTCGCTAACGCACAGTAGTATAATTATTTTCGTTCCTTGCGTTAGGGGACATGTCGATACTCTTGGAAACTTGAAAACTGTATTTTTAGGAGATTGGTTAGATCGCTAACGCAAGAAAGGGTTGGTTAGTTACGAGATCTTTTAGGTCTCCAAAGCACCAGCAAAAAGTTTTTGAAAATGATGGCGCAGAGAACGTGTTAATTCACTTTCTTATCACTACCGTTATATTCTTGTAAGAGTAGAAATATTTATTCAATTCCTCGCTTTTTTTTATCTTCCAAGTACTTCTTCCAAAATGAAGACCATTATTCAACTAGCCTTTTTAAAATATAGTATTTAAATTTATTATTAATCTCGTAAGTAAAAGATTGTTTGTCTCATTAACACATATACTTTTGCATCATTTGAAAATATAATTTGACTTGGGGCACATTCATTGGGTCTAACCGACTTCGTTAGAAAGATTTGTCGCTCTTTTTTATAAATACTGTAATTCTTAGTTAAATTTACTGAATACGTTACGACAGTTGTCCTTGTGTCCTGGTTTCTATTTCCTTCTTGATGACATATTTTTGTTGGCAATAACTAGCTATGGCTGAAGTCAAAAAAAATGGGACTCAAATCCGAGAAATCCCTCGAGTACTTGCTAGTGAAGCCGTCAGCTAAGAAATTCACGTGATTCAAATGGATATTTTATACAAATCTTATTGACCTTATCTTGCCGACTTCACATTTTTAAATGGCTATCACTTATCCTTATTGGAAAGCCGGGTTTCTTCAAGAAAGTACTGCTTGTGCCAACCATATCTAAACTAATATTATAAAGATGAAATATTTGTGTTTATGTATGCAAGTATGTTTGTTACGTTTTCAAACAAAAACTACTATACCGATATCAAAAACTTTTTCATTATTAGAAAGCTGCATTTTCACTAAGCGTCATAAGCAATATTACTTTATCAAAAAATACAAGGATCCCTAAGAAAAATGTATTATTGTAAGTTAAGGTGTGAAACAAAAAATCTATTATCGCGTGTGCTGCGAAAATTATTGCAGATAGAACAAAAAAGTGTTCGTCGTCGCTTCAACCGATGGACGTCCACTGCTATACATAGGTCTCATGAAATGATGCCCACAAGGGCGATCTTGCTCCACCTGGCTCCAGCGGCTACCGGCTACCCTCCTTATATCGTCGGTTCATCTTGTGGGGAGTCTACCTACACTGCGTCGTCCGGTGCGGAGTCGCCTTTCCAGCACCTTGGGGCAGCAACGTCCATCGGTCCGTCGGACTATGTGCCCCGCCCAATACGACTTCAGGTTCGCGATTTCGTAGGGCTATGTCGATGACTTTCGTTCTGCTACGGATCTCCTCATTTCTGATTTGATCGCGTAAAGAGACTCCGAGAATAGCCCTCTCAAGCGCACGCTGAGTGACTCTGAGCTTTCGAAAAGTGATTCAAAAATGGTGTATAATATTAAAAAAACGTATTAACACAAAATTAAAAAGTCCTGAACACCATATGTCCAACTGCATTTTGAAAGTTAATAAAAGCGCCGACAGTAATCAAACTATATTTTATTAAAGACTGTTTTAATACCTGTAAAATACTTTTTAAATTATTAAAATCGGATATTCCATTTCAAAGATATAATGGATTAAAAAATGTCAGTCTAAAGAAAGTTGTAGCGACCCTTATAACTGGACCTGCGACTGGATTGTAAGATCCTATTCCAAGGATACCAATGACACCCACCGATAAACCGTGTTGTGTTATTTCTGAATATATCATATACTAAATTGGTATACTTCATAATGATCTACATGAAAGCCCTAATAAACTGGTACGCATATAAATAAAAGCATCTCAAAACGACACGTACAATGTAAGGTTTTTTCGACGTGTACCCTATAAAACGGTTACAGTTATTGCAACAACGCCCAATTCAACAACAAACAATGGTATGACATAATAAAAACGAGTTTGTGACCAGTCAGGGTTACTCCGAAAATATAGGGCTCCTTTTTGCCGAAATTAAAACAGATTACCTTTATCCGTGATGGGCTATTTGCGTGCGTGAAAACGAGGATGGCGTTTCTGCTACATCATGCGTTCATTGTATATAAATCGCATAGATATAACAAAGTCGACCTTTGACGACTTCACTGACGTAAGTACGATAACCATGTAGACAAAGCTTCTGAATAAGCTTTGAAAACATAATATATGGGCCAAATAAAATATGTTAATATGTGCGTAAATATTCTCTAAAAATCCCTTCAGATATGTAAAGTAGGTGTCCTTTTTATCAAAGCAGTCTGTGAATGTCTGAAGATTTTTAAACCTTTGAAACTCGTTTTAATAATTTATGGAGCTTACAAAAGCTATCCGAGGAAATATTTCGAAATTCAACTCCTACCACGGTAAAGCAACAAAGAAACATGTGGTAAAAGTGATTTACAAAACATTTTAGCGCGGCACTACCTTAGACTGTATCATCACTTATCACCAGGTTAGATTACAGTCAAACGCTAATCTGTTACCAATCAATCACGCTCTTACCGGGTGAGAAATCTATCACCTTAGTGTAGTATCGTCATTAGTATCATAACTTACCATGCCACTTTAAATCTGATAAGTTTGTGCCTCATTGACTGTCGTTCCATCGCTTTCTCGTTACATCGCCTTCTCGTTACATCGCTTTTCCTTTTCATCGCTTTTCCGTTTCATCGGTTTTTCATTTCATCGCTTTTTTGTTTCATCGGTTTTTCATATCATCGCTTTCACGTTTCATCGCTTTTCCATTTCATCGCTTTTTCGTTTCATCACTTTTTCATTTCATCGCTTTCACGTTTCATTGCTTTTCTAATTCATTTGTTTTTACTGAGGTCGCCTTCTCGTTTCATCGCTTTTCAGTTTTGTCGCTTTTCCGTTTCATCGGTTTTTTCTTTACATTAATTTTCCGGTTTAAACGCTTTTCGTTACATCGCTTTTTCTTTACATCGCTATTTCCTTTCAAAGATTTTTCGTTTCATCGCTTTTTCCTGTCATTGCTTTTTAGTTCAGCCCTTTTTTATTTCACCGTTTTTTCGTTACATCAACTTTAGAATTACAACGATGTTAAAGAAGTTTTCACTTTAATAACGTTAAGGTCAAAATTTGTCATTGTCTTTCAAAGCATATTTACTGATACTTTGTGAAAAACCACAGCATACTCTACATCAAATAATCAAAATTGGTGTAATGTCTAGTAGGCTACATAAAATTGACAATTCTATCAAGGGTATAAGTTTCTATAACAAACTCCCAGAAATAGTTACAAAGATGTCTGTTCATAGGTTTAAATCTTTTATTAAGAGAAAACAAATTGAGAAATCCGGGTCCCGGGTTCGATCCGTAGGACGAATTGTATTTTCTAATTTGTCTGAGTCTGGACTGGTGGGAGGCTTCGGCCGTGGCTAGTTACCACCCTACCAGCAAAAACGTACCGCCAAACAAAGAGATTTGTGTTCCGGTACGATGCTGTGTAGAAACCGTAAGGGGTATATCGCCTCTTAACAGATTAGCGCGCTTCCATCTTAGACTGTATCATCACTTACCATCAGGTGAGATCACAGTCAAGCGCTAATCGGTCAGCAATATGAAAAAAAAAAATCGTTCTATAATTTTAATGACTACTTAGAAGATAAAAAAGCGTGGGAATAAATGAATGACACAAAAACGTACACTCGACTGTGTTTGTTATGGGCTCTTCTCAGATTAGGGTGCAAAGAAACCCTTGTAACATTTTATATTGTAAGTCATTCCTTAATGTCAGTCGTACAATGAAATAATATATAAAGTGTTTTACATATATTATTATCCATAAACATTAAGCATTTTAAAAAAACACACCACTTAATTAGTGTGTAGATTATAAACATTAGGAAAATGGAAACGAAATTTCGCTTAAGTCATGACACCTAGCAAAGAAATTTCAGGTAAACATTTGCCAATAAGAGATAGTTTGAGTGGCGTTCGAGGTCGACCGAATTTGCTGAAAATGCTTTTGTGAATCAGCATGACTGGCTGTTCCTAAGTCGACGTGAAAAATTTCTACCGCATGGTAACTAGGAGATTTGTTTGACAGTCTCCTTGGTTGAATTGTCCAAATATTCGCTTCGCTAGCACAAGTTATGGCTTTGATTCCCGAAAAGAAGGAGGTTGGAGGCTTTGGTAGTGGCTAGTTATAACCCTACAAGCAAAGATCTACCGCCAAGCTAGAAATTTGAGTACCAGTACGATGCTAAAAACCGTAAGAGATAAATCACCTTTCGACCAGATAAATGCGCTTTCATTTTAGACTGTATCATCACTTACTATGAAATGAGTTTATAATCAAGCGTTTACCTGTCGACAATAAAATAATCACTAGTCACTTTCAAAAATCTGGCACAATTTGATGATTACGATAAATTGAATCATTCTGTATCACTTTTAATAATTTATTAATGTAAAATGCAAATATAATTCCAACAAATCATTTCGTGCTAAGACGCTGACTGACAGAAGATGGCAGACGTTGACTTACTGATGACGCAAGGCGCTGACTTAATGACGAAACTGGACCTTGACTTAGAGAAGAGATGACATTGCTAACAGTTGATGTCCCTTTTATCTGTGACGCTGCTTCTAAAGCTTCTGTAGAGCTTTTATCATCAAACCAAGTTACGTCTTTGATAGTATAATCTATTTCTTGATCAACTTCCACTTTATACTTCTCGTGTTTAGGATCATGAAAAGTGACTATGTTTAAAACGGGTGCAGTTCCTCCGAAAGCAATTTTGTCATTGTGACTTGTAATTGCCAAGACGGTGCCAGGTGCTGGGTATGAGCAGCTGATATACCGATTGTGGAGATTGATAAGCTCAACGCAATTGGTACCACTACCGCCGATTATGCCATATTTACCTTTGCGATTGAACTGAAAGTGAAATTAAAAAGATTAACAATTAAAACCAAATTAATAAAATTTTTTACTCATAGATAAAATTTCAAGATTATGAAAACGTTCAGGTTCAAAATTGCACCCAGAAATTCAAAGGTTAGAGGTTTGTTTAATTAAATTGCTACTATACCATACCATACGATACGATACTACATCATAACTTGCCATACGAGGTCAGGCCATACCATATCATGCCATGTCATGCCATATCATACCATATCGAACGATACCATACCATACGACTCCGTGCGATACCATAGGATACTATAAGACTCCATACACCACCATAGTATACCATACCATACGACAGCACGCGATACTATACGATAGCAGCCAACACCATACGGCGCCATACGATACCATACCATAACATACGTCAGCAAGCGGTAACATATGACGCCATATAATACCATACCATACATACGATACTATACGACACCATACCATACCATATGACACCATACGATACCATATCATACGACAGCTTTCATTAACATATGACACCTTAGGATACCATACGACGCCATAAGATGCCATACGATACGACAGCTTGTGATAACATATGACACCATATAATACCATAACATACTATACGACTCCATACCATACGATACCATATCATACGACAGCTTTCATTAACATATGACACCATAGGATACCATACGACGCCATAGGATGCCATATGACGTCATAGGATGCCATACGACACCATACCATACCATACGATAACTTACGACATCATACGATGCTATATGACAGCATAGGATAACATACGACACGCCAAGCGACGCGACGCGATGCCACGTCACGCTATCCCATATAGCACCACAACATATCCCTACCATACCATACCATGTTATACTATATATTATATATGTTATTGGAATTTTCAACCGTTCAATAACAAATTATTGTTATCATCCATTCAAGTTCTCATACTTTTTTTTTTACTTGTAATAGATGACACTCCATGTAAATACAATTTTTAAACCAATTCATTACTTAAATTTAATTAATTAATAATGGCATTTTCAACAAATACTAAAGCATAATCAATGGTATCTCGTGTTAAAGGTTTTAAGATTTCCTTCTATGAAAAGAGTTTGAGAATATTTATGACCACACAGTCTGAGATATTAGTGTATATAAATGTTTTACTTGTCAAGTAGGTTACTTGTACAAGAGACTAGTTGAAATCAAAACTCTTAATAGAAGACAAAAATCGCCAACAAAACACGAAAAAAATGGATATTGTGACTCTCTACTTGTTTATATACATGTATATATGGACGTTTGATAAATGTGCTTAATTATTACACATTCCACTACCTCAAGCTATTTACCTAGAAAGCCATATAATACCGCGTTCCTGAGAACCGAAGGGAACGTTGTGATCATTTCATACATTTTATTGGAGCCGATAGCAGAAAATTAATGCCTACACATAAATGGTAAAGGTTATGGAACTAATGAGCAAACCTAACAACGCCTTAACTGAATATTTGCTAACAGAATGGCTGACGGTGGCCAGACTCATAATATTATCATTAATACTTAGTTGTAATATTTAGATTGAAAATACGAAATAAACTGTTGTATTCTCTGTATAATTTTCAGCGGATCCAAAGGTTTCTGTTGGTTGTTTTCATTTAATTCCCCGAACATAGTTAAGTACGTTGTAAGCAGGTATCAAAGTTTTGCTTTGTAAGGTCGACAGCGGTCTTGTATTTATATTATTTGTAAGCTTCACTCGTGCTTTTGCAAGTTTTAGAGGTGAAGTATTTGCTTAAGACAAATACAATATAAAAATATTCACAGAAACATATAATTTGAACCCTTTGAAACTTCCACGAGAGCTTTTAATAGATGACGCCCATTTTTAAACAAAATAAATTGAATAAATATTAAAAAAGACCGTATTTACATCAAATAAAAACATCGCAACTGTAGACTGTTAAGTCGTTTAATATTATCATCAGGTGAAAATTGAAATAATATACTCTTCTGGACACATCTATTGGCCCACCTTAGAGTTTAGGTTTCGATGGCCCCTACCGAAATATTATTGCTAGATTGAACAAAAACTATTGATGCAGTTTTAAACCTGGTACTTTTTACCATCTTTTTCGATCGTAATGTTTTAAATTTGAATTCAGAATACCACACGACATGGAGCTACGCCTAACAAGTCGGGTATGCGCCTTGATGAAGGCACTTGATTATTGAATAAAAAACATGTTCAATTTAATAAAGGTTTAATTTAATAACGCGTGTTGCCTCCATAGGCTTCTACCACAGCTCTCATACGATTAGGCATAGAGTTTATCAACCGCTCTATGAAATTTTGGGGGATCATCTCCCATTCCTCTTCTATGGCAGTTTTCAACTCCTGCATCGTCTGGGCAACTGGCTGACGAGCCCTAACAAGTCTTTTTAGCTCGTCCCACATGTGCTCAATGGGGTTCATGTCTGGGCTTCTGGCTGGCCAGTCCATAACTGTGATGTTCACACCCCGAAGATATTCCCTGACGATGCCGGCCGTATGGGCTCTTGCATTATCATGCATAAAAAGGAAATTTGGGCCCACATAGTCCGCGTATGGCATCACGTGAGGTTCTAAGCACTCACGAATGTACCTTTCAGCATTTAATGTTGGCAGCCGTGGTCCCGTAACAATCTCAAGTTGAGTTTTACCGCTCGCGGATATACCGCCCCAGACAGTCCATGAGCCACCGCCATAAGCAACCCTCTCTTCAAAGCAGCATTGTGCAAAACGCTCCCCCTTACGTCGGTAGACCTTCTTCCTTCCATCATTGCCATGTAACACAATTTTAGACTCATCAGAAAAGAGTACACGGCTCCAATGCTGCTGAGTCCAATTTAAATGAGTGCGCGCGAAATGAAGGCGCGCTGTTCGATGGGCTCGCGTTAGTTTGGGGCCATTAGCTGGCTTGTGTGGTACCATATCGCGTTCTTTTAACCTTCTCCGAACTGTTCGAGCGCTCACAGATACTCCGTGGAAGTCGCGAAGTTGGTTTTGTATCTCAATGGAGGTAAGGTGACGATTCTCAATCTGGTCGTCACGATGAATCGATCCTGCCTTTCAGTTGTGACCCGAGATCGTGGCCTTCCTTGGCGACGAACAAAGCCGCCAGTCTCTAGATACCGCGAATAATCATATCAGACCGCAGATCGACTTAAATTAAGTTGAACACTCACATTTCGTTGACTGTGTCCGGCCTGGATAAGTGCCACAGCTTGGGCGGCGACTTCAGGCGAAGTATCCATTGATTATTGATAGAACCTTACCTTAATGGTAAGAATAAGTAATGTTTGTTGCAAAACCAATGAGAAAAATCACAATTTCAGGAATTAAATCCGAGTAAACCAATAAAATCAAGTTTTTTTTAGTATTCGATTGTTTGTTACCAACGAACAGGCTCCAAATTGTCTTTAGTTTCTTTAAATTCTGTGTTCGGAATTCAAAAATAGACTATTGAATGAAATTATGAATGTGCCAGGTTCAAAACTGCATAAAAACTTTTTGCTCGACCTAATATCAAATTTTAGCTGGACCAAACGAAGCTGAAAATGCAAGGTGGGCCAATAGATGTGTCCAGAAGTATATAATATAAAAACTATATTTAACGATTCAAAGTACTGTAAAAGCCTATTGAATAAAGATATATTGAATGTGAATTTGTAATGTTTAAAAATAATGTATCTAAGCTTGAGTGGATAAATGAAAAACTTTCTACATTAACGGTTGAAATTGGGATAATTATTTATTTATTTACATCTTTTACTTTTATTATCTCTAAAGTATTTCCTTTTCGTATTAAATGAAATCCATAATCTTTACAGGGTTATTCGTTATTCAGCATCTTGTCAGGAGGAGATAGGGATTACTATTTGCGATAATTTTATCCCCCGAAAGCATTATACAAACTTGAAGTATTTTTGAGTTTCCGTGTTTGTTAGCTTTTTCATAATGAAGCAACATGTTAAAAAAATCTTGTGTGCAATTCACACGTGGTAGAAGTGAAACTAGAAAATATTGGCTTCAAGATAATAAGTCAAATGTAAAATGGCAAACAGATAATTGTTAGTTTTAATAATAATTTCATTTTAACTCCCACTATACCTTGTTGAACACAAGTGAAATGGGTACTATTCAAAACACACAGACAACTGCGAACATAAGAAACACTGTATAATATTTCCTATCTCATTTTCTCCCAAATTAAACTTATGAATCTATGTACCTGTTTCTTTTTACTATTGCTTTTTTGTTTCATCGATTTTCAAATCACAACGATGCTAAAGAAGTTTTCTGTTTAAAAAAATGCGTGCCCACAAAGAAGACATGTCAGAAGTGAAACTTCTTTGGCAAACAAATTTTTAAGTAGAGACTTAGAGGGAGGGGAAACAGAAAGAAGCATTAGGAATTTAATGAATTTCATTGTCATGGCCATTAAAATATTAAGAGAAAATCTCGAATGACGAATTGTAAATGAAAATGCCACGTGCATTTTGTCAATAATAAATTTTTTTTTGAAAATTTAAAACAGAGAATTTAAAAGAGAATGAAAACATTTCGATTTTATATTTTATGAAAAATTGTATATTAAATAACGAGTGGCAAATTGAAATGCCACGTGTTATTTGTCAATAATTAAATAACTTAACCTTCAAACGAATTAGCATAAAAAAGGCTGCACATCTTCGTGACGCAAATCACGTGTTTCATCTGTAAAAATTTTACCCTCATGCGCCTAAAGAAATTTCACTTCAAAAGAATGAGTAAAAACCTCATTCCATTTCTAAATTTTAAATATGATTAAACGACGGTCGTTCGTAAATATTAAAACAACAATGATCGATCCGAATTTCACAATATTGGACGAAAAATGATATTATTTCAATATATCATAAATTTTTTTTACCACAGAAAAGCTTTTACCACAAATAGTCAACCTTGTGACCTCCGAACGAGATAACAAGGTATTACTAATAACCTTGTATATTAAATGGGAAAAAGCGATCCACATTAATGGTTTCTTTCATTTTTTGGGATTATTAATCATTAGATTTGAAAAAATAACAGCAATATACATCAGAATCGGTAGTTATTAAACCTATTCACTCACCTGTGTAGATTTCCAATATCTACACGCATAAACATACTCGCCGTCGACGTCCGGTCTTCTGTTCTGTACTCTTACGATATGCATTTTTTTCTTGGCAACCAAATCCCATACAGTGAGGGCTTCCGTTGGCTGCCAACTGCCAACAATGCAGTTGTTTCTCTAACCAAAAACAAAAGATGTGACAATACAATCCAATGAATACCTGAAATCATTCTATAATATAAAAATGAATCGCAAAATGTATTGGTAAGTGCATAACTCAACAACGTCTGGACTAATTTTGTCAATTCTTTTTTTAAAGGTTCGTTGAAGTCCAAGGATGATTTTTACCGAGAGAAAAGTTCGATTAATTGCAGGGGAAAACTCTATAAACAGCCCTTTTCTGTTTCCCATACAAACGTTTTCTAACTAAAATGTAGAGTAAATTTGACCTTAATTGCTATTCACTAAAGTTCAAAATTAATTACAATTACTCGCTGTTGTCTAAGCAATGTAGGTGTGTTTCTAAAATCAAAGAGTCAATTTGTACTTTATTACCGCTGCACAACGTTCAAAATCAATTGAATAGTCACAAAATGTAAGAGCTTTAGATCATTAGTACTGCTGTAATTTCATTTGAAAAATCATTAGTAAAACTGAAATCTGCAACATTCCAAATCTTTTTGACAGAACGAAGTCTGTCGGGTTTGCTAGTATCGTAATATAAACGATGAAAAAGCTTGGGAGTGAATGAATTGCTCTAATCTAAATAAAATAAATTAAGAAAGAAATTGTAATGATGATAAGAAAAAAAGGACACCCAACTGAGTTTTTTGTGTGCGCTTCTCAGAACTATCGTTAATTTTGAACCTTAATAGTTCCTGAACATTATCAATAGTACATTGGAAATGAGACATGTAAGAGCCTACTTGAATTAAGAATTTTTGAATTTGAATTAGTAATGTAAATAAGTAGGCATGTATGTATTTATGCTTCTATGCTTATATATATCCTATCAATACGTACGTTTGTATATATTTAGCTATAATCAATATATTAATATATGCTATTTCATTCGCATTCAACCGCAATATTCAAAATCAATCATTACCCTGCTGAAGGTTGCTTGGTAGAGATTGTATTTTTTTGTAATCTTCTAGTGTAAATATTGTAATGCAATTATTTATTTCTATTTTTTTTAATGTACAACAATAATAACAACAAAATCCTTTACTGAACAAAAATTAAATCTAACATATTATACAAAAAAAACACTTGTACAATGGCGGCCTTATCACTTCAAGTGATCTCTTACAGGCAACCTTACGGACTAGGACTTAAAGATAATATATGTGTTGGTGCAAAAAGTATTAATAGATGTTCCCGATATCAATTTACACAAAGTCATTAATAATAATAGCTAGGAACGCGACAGTTTCAAAAGTTTACCATACCGGCGGGCAGTCTCTCGAGAACTGTGGAGAGACGCGCGCCGGATAGTTACTATTGACTCTGCTCCACGCCGATAGACAGATGGCGCCAGCGATTCACAGATTATTGCACTCCGACAATATAAACATACTTTCATATTAATACATGAATACATGTTATGCATGATCCTCTAGTGATGATGAGAGATAATTACCCTTCAAACGCCTTTTAAAGATTCCCAAAGAAGCTGAATGTCTGATTGTATATGGAAGAATTTTACTGCTTTCGCTGTGCATGTCACGAAATATATATGGGATTGACAGAAAGGAGTGGATAAATTCTTATGACTGCGCGACCGAAGACTAGAAGGATAAGAGGAGTCGTAGCCGAGGAAAGAGAAGCGGTTTTAAAGGTATACAGGATTGTTGGGGAGAAAAAGTATAGTATAGAGGAGGCACAGAGCATGAAAAGCTACGTCTGTATTGGGTGATGTGATCAATTTTTCGCAACCCATAGATGAATCGTATAACTAGATTTTGCAGCCGCTCCGACTTGTTAAGGAGAAATAATGGTAAGTCCAAGTAGCAAGTACCTGCATAATCAAATATAAAATGCCTAGGGTAATTTTGGTTTTGATGGTAGAGCGGCAGCGCAGAAGGTGCCACCGTCCATGTAGCGGGGCGGGGATTTGAAATGGACATGAATGGACTGTATAGCGGTTTAGAAAGAAGGAAGAAGGCTAGTGGCCGCGTAAGGGGTGACAGTGATGAAGGGGGAAAGGAATCACGTGCACGTACCTGGAGTGTCGGGGTCTCGTCCCACTTCTCGACATAGGGCTGTGCACGGGCGTGGTTGCGGCAGCGAAAAGCACTATCACTGCACTACACGACCAGCGGTTCACTTCTTCGATAGTTCTTGCGATTCTTATATCTTCAAGACGAAGATACGAGCGGATTTATAGCGGAGATGTCAGCGGAGACGAAACAACAACAACAACAACTTGTCGCGACGAAAACGGTAGGGTACTTTGGGAAAAGGAAACATTTTTACGCGGCACCGTCAAGATTAAACCAAAAACTGCCGAAAGTGGCGTCACCAGATGGGTAGGAAATTTTTCCACACAAAAACCTCAATAATTGAACAGTTAACTATTTTAGTTTTATCGAAAATTATAGTATTAAATTTTACGCCAATGTTGAAATAAGTTTTTATATAAAAGGAGGTTAACCCGAATACTTATTGCCATTGCTGAGATTGATATTAATTATACAAAAGTTATATCTTTCCAGTCGAAGTTACGCATCTATTTGTTTGTAAAAGTCACAGAAGTGAGTGAACACAATTTGGGGGATAAAAACACCATATGAAAACCTTTATAATAGAACTCTCTATTGATTTTCAATATCTGTTTATTTTTAAAATTATCTGGGACAAAGAAACAATTAAATCTTTTATTTCATACTAGCTGAACCCGCGACTTCGCTTAAGTGGAATGTATTTTCATTAATTTAGGCAAATTTCTACCAAATGAATGCGAGTGAAATTTTGTAAAATCCGTTCTCAGCTGACCTCTACTCGACAAAAGGAATATTCCTACCAAATTTAGAGCCTCTGCGTCTTATGGTTCCAGAGATAAGGCGATGAGTTAATAGTTAACACCCCCGCAACCCCCATTGCGAGTGGAATTTCATAAAATCCATTCTTAACTGATTTCTAGTCGCGAAAAGGAATATTCTTACCAAATTTCAAGTCCCTGCGTCTTATGATTCCAGAGATATCGCGATGAGTTAGTAGTTTACAGCCGCGCAACCCCCCTTGCGACTGGAATTTCGTAAAATCCATTCTTAGCTGGCTTCTAGTCGCGAAAAGGAATATTTTTACCAAATTACAAGTTTTTGCAGTTAGTATTTTGTAAAACTCGTTCTTAGCTGACCTCTACTCGGCAAAAGGAATATTCCTATCAAAGGAGATGGCCCACCCCCCAAACATTGTTTGCCCCAGATAAAAAAGTTTATGCGTCACGATCAAACTCTCACTTTTGGGTTGGCTTTACTATCTTAATTAATAATAAATAATATCTTTAGCCCTAGATAGCGGGGTTATTGCATATTGTGTACATTAACATTCACTCAAAATATCTACCTAAAGGTTATCTACCTAAAAATATTAGGCGTCATAAAAAAGTATCGAGTACTTACTTGGATTGTATCAAATCACTAGGAAGTAAAAAAATGGCCGAAAGCAACAACAGGAAATAAATATAAGTACATCTTTTATGAATACCTTAATACTTCGGTAGTGCATAGATTTCTAAATATATGTTTAATAATATAAATTGTACATTAATTATATTAGACTAATATGATTACGTCACCCGTAAAAACGAAATTTGACAATTCAAAAGTGCTGTAATAGGCCTTGAATAAAGATATTTTGACTTTGACATTATTCATTATACAAGCATGAAATGACTCTGGGGCAGAAATGGGCCATCTCCTTTCAAGTCTCTACGCATTATGTGATGAGTCCATAGTTAATACCCCCGCAACCCCCCTTGCGGGTGAAATTTGTTAAAATCCGTTCTTAGCTGAGCTCTACTCGTCAAAAGGAATATTCCTACTAAATTTCGAGTCTCTACGCCTTATGGTTCCAGAGATCTCGTGATGAGTCAATAGATACCTGGATATCTCTTTTATATATATATATAATACTATCAATATGTCTTTATCAAAAGACTTTCCGTTAAACGTGTCGTAATAAAAAAGACCCTTCATTTGTATTGCATCCTGTATCTGTTTAGCTATAGAAAAATTCACATCATTTTACTTTACTAATGTAGATATTTAAACTTACTATTACAATATACAAAGTTAATTTACAGAGTAAGACGAGGAGTGGAAAGGCTAACTTCTTTACAGGTATACAGTAATGAAAAGAATAATAAGTATCGTACCTCAAAGGCGCTGAGCAAACTATGAGGGTACGTCAAAGTTGATAACGAGCACAACAAAACTGTAGATGAAACCAAGTTCGTGACAAAGGCGGTGTTTTTAATTAAAACTACCTGGTAGTTTTAGCTCTGTAAACATCTCAAGAGACTAACTATAGATCTTGTGGTTGAGCGTACCCTCGTCTAAGTTATCTCGAAATTTAACAAAAAAATTAAATATTACATAGCATTACATTGATTAAGTGAACCTGCCTGTATATACGAGTATACTTCTTGGAAACACGTATACCTTACTAGCTGACCGCTACAAGTTTTGAAATCTCTGATATCTTCTAAGATATCCATTTTAATTCAACGCTGTTAAAAGCAGTTTTGATCTACATGAAATATACAACGTATATCATGTATTTAATAAGATAAAGAATAATAATGTTTTGTATAAAATAGCTTCATAGATAGCACATATTTTTTCCTAATATGTAAAAGATACAAATGGTTACTGTGGGTTATCCTTTAAAGATAAATATATACCATTACGGACTTTTATCGATTTTTTTAAGATGTACAATTATGTAATACATTAATTTGATTTATCTCTTATGGTTTAGTCAGCGTTTGCGATTTAAGCGTGCAAAAAATGTTTGTTACGACATTACATTACAAATCACTAAACTTTTAGACTTTTTGGTACTATAATATATTATTAATATAAATCATCCTCTTGTATCACTGTATCTATTGCTGGAACCTGCATTAAAATCCGTTGAATAGTTTAAAAGATATAAGGTAAAAGACAGCGAAAGTGACTTCATTTTTTACTACATTACTTTTTATACACGTCAATAGTAATCTTACAAACTATAACTGATTATTATTACTTAACAAAGTCTCTCTAAAATAAATTAATTGTAAGTTTAGAGATTATTATAATGTAGTAGAGCGTATTATCTTTGTATATTTTGTTTTTAGAAAGTTATTGAATCCGATGCAGTATTAATACTTCTCAATTCAAATACTGTAGTTACTTTAAATTACCTTAACTATAGTCATAAGATACATTAAAATGTATAAACCAATATACTAAATTGAAATCTAATCTACATATTCGACTCAATAAGCAGATAGGAAGCATAATTTGTTCTATTATCCGTGAAAAACCAGGTTTGGTAGGTAAATACACTAATATTCCAAAAGCTAGAGAGCTTGTTTGCTTAAACATGCTAATCTCAGAAACTACACGTCCGATTTGAATTTTTTCTTCAGTAGTGATAGCCCATTTATTGAGGAAGACTTTAAGTAATACATTACTCTAAGATGAATAGAAGCAGTGCATCAATGAAGAGAGTTTCAAAATCAAGATTAATTTTCACTTTTGAGAGCTACCGCTGCCTGCGCTACGTAAACAGTTAAAGCTCGACATAAATCATGTATAACATTATTGTTCTCATTTAAAAGTTCTAAAAATTTAAGACAGCGTATGTAAATCTTTTATAGTTTGCTCTCTGTAACCTATTTTACGCAAACCTAATTTGGACCTTCTCTTACGACGACTAGACGGAGCCGAGCGTACAAACTAGTGGTAATTATAAAGCAAAGTGATATTATTCACAGCTTAAAACGTATTTATTATATTTAAGCGTTAAATTGCCTACATACAAATTGAATATACGTGGTGAATACCGAGCGTAATTCCATAAGAGCCTCCATTTATCATCCGCTTTCACGTTACAAGTAAAACTCGGCGTATTTTTCGATTAATCTTCTAAAATCTTCATAATGCGTTAAATGTATGGAAAGGGCTTAATCATTATGTAAATTTGTAAGCTTTAAACACTTTAAACGGAGCTTAGATATTACAAACAAAATTTTGCTCAGATGGTGACTGTTGACGCCGGCCGTGACCCTATCATGAGAGTCTAGGTCAAGGATCACGAGGGCCCATAGTGGTGAAGGTAGCCTCGATCACTGTAGACGGCATGAGAAATTATACGAGAGATTCCAGGGGGGTCGAACAGAATTAGTGAATTATACACCTTCCTGGACTGTAGGCGCCGATCTCCTCGACGGCGACGAGCCCTGGCAGATGAATGATCACGTTGGATGTGTCTTTGTATGTGTGTGGGTGGAATATTTAGTGTAAACTGCGAAAGCGTCGCGGAAAGCTGATATCGGCGACGCTAGTGACCACTCGGCTAAGCTTCTTACGACTACAGACTACCGATTATCTATAGACTATATTGCTCTATGCTCATAGAGCAACGTGGAGGCGCCCTCTCGTGTCGTATACGGACGCCTCCCAATAAACCAGTGCAATGGTATATCGGAAGGCCTGCAGATGGCGTCAGTACGCAGATTCCGAGATACCGATGCTTAGCGCCATCTGGCGCGAACAGTGACAATATTCAGAGAGAAAAAATGTTAAAAATATATTATAACGCACTTCATTTTCTAGGTACTGAATGAGACTGAGCTGTCATGCTCATTTATGTAACGCTTTTATATATAAAGTTGATATATAACAGAATTAGAACGAGATAATTATAGTCAACGCCTTACTTGTTATGCAAATGCATTATATCAAATTAAATCAAAATATTTCTTATTCAAAAACCACTTTTGAATCGTCAGCAATCTGTCCTTTGGTATTAAATCTACTACCAATTCGGAAAGTTGATTCCATTGAGAAGAAACCGGTGTGAAACCCAGCGGTTTTAAAGATACTATATAGAACTCTTTTAAAGATACATTTGAATTTTACAATATATATTATTTTGCTTATGTGTGCAGAAATCAAGTATATTTAATTATTTAATAAGTATATTTCTTAAAACTATGTGGAGGCAAACTCATTGAATGTTCATTAGTCTCTTTAAAACTCGAAAACAGCTGGTTTGATTTTGCTTATTTTGATTTAGAATTACTTGTGGCAGTCCAGGGAGGGTTTAAAAGGTGAGTAAATATAAAAAAATGGCTTGCAATATAGTATTTCGCTTTCCCTTAGAAACTATTACTACCTGTTCAACATCATGATGTTCATCGCGTCGTTTAGAAATCAGGTAAATTTATAAACAGAATTTAATTTAATAGAATACTTTGCTTTTGACGTTTGACATTGACAGCCAACAATTTGGCGGGAATCTGGGCGTAAAGGTCGCGTTCTTTTGATTACGAATTCGTTTTGGTCCAAATAAGTTTCGACCATATTTTTAATTAAACTTGAAAAATTCTGCAATTATCATTAATCTTTTTAAAATGCACTTATTAGCTTTTGAGCTGTATGTATATAACTATGTAACGGAATCTTTGAGCGCGATTTTTAACTATCTCCAAGAGTCTAATTTATTGGAATCTTTGCATACGTATTATGTGCCAATGATAATGACATAATTCGTTAAAAATTTCCCACTATCCTTGTTTAGGTCGCCAGGATTAATAAATTCTTTTGATAGATTGATCTACCGTTTCCGAAAGAGTTTTTTGAAGGTGGTTTAATTATATAAACAATACCGAAACTCTAATTAACTAGATGTGTGGAAAAATACTAAATCGTGCTAAAAAATAAATAATAGTTATAAACAGAATCATTACATTCAGAGTGAAAAGCGTGGGGTCCATTTGACAACAATCCCATAACTCTTCTTTCATACACAGATGCCAATAAAATGATTGTAACTCTGTAATGATTCTGTTTATAAGTTATTTTTTAGTTTTTAGTTCGGTTTACTACAAAAGCGTGTTTTTTTTTAACTATTATTTATTTATTTATGGATTCTTAGATGGTACGCAGTTGCAAATGTTGAATGAAATATATTGTACAACTATTACTTCTAGAATGTATTTAAATCACAAACCAAGTTAATAATAATGCAAGTGAAAACAAGTTTAGAATAAATATCCTAAACAAAGTATTACTTCCAGTAATACATGTAACTTAAAAGGAAATACTTCAGAGATGAAGTTAACACATACATTTAAATCGATACTGTTCGCGCATATGTTCACTCCTTCAAAAGTCATTACGCATCCGACTTTACATCTGATGTCCCAAATCTGAAAATAATTTTAAACCTTTTATAGTTATTTTATATCAACAAGCTTTTTACAGTGATCACACTTACTAAACTAAGGGGGTAAACTAAGGGGGAGTGTTGAACGGTATCCAATAAGCGATAAAAACCATTTGCCTTTTGATAACTTTGATAACCTCGCTTGCCTAATATTGTTGAAGTAAGTACACACTTACTTCCTTAGCAGAGGTCCTAGGTTCTGTCAGGTTTAGGGACCCCAGCATCACATTTTGACATCGCTGATTGGGAGTGACCTCGCACTCCCCAGCATTGTAGACCGAACGATTGGCGATGAATCAGGTTGGAGAGCAGTAACCTCCTTCTGCGAGGCTGTCATCCTGTAGGAGGCACTAAACAGGCAAAGGAAGCTTATGGCAGACGCTACTCCCTCTCGCCGGAGGAGGGGGGCGCCAGGATGCCCAATTTTGCGTGCCTGTTCTCCCTTAACTAAACCCTTAACTCGGATTCATTCGCGCAAAAGGTGAATGCTTCTCCGAACATCTGGATAAAGAGGGTCCTTGGCACGACCATCTAATCCCACACTCCTGGATGTAAGCCTATACTTTATCCGGCATGCATAAAGAATTTCGCAGCGAAAAAAAAGAGTTCCTAGGATTGATTACCGGCAGGGCAAGTTAAGTAAAACCATACTCTAATTTATCTTATGTCTTGGAATCTGAATCAAGAGCAAAGAGTCCATTTTTTTCTCATCATCATTACGACATATATTATTACTTTATTCTATTTCGATTACAGCAATTCAAATAGAACGATTTCTCAATTCGTTTTCATTAATTAAATTTATTGAGTGGCATCTTTTAACGTCTTCTGGGAGTAAGAAACATATACAACTTTATATAACGATCTCCCAGTCTCAGTCCCAGTACTCCATGTACAATAAAGTATTCTCTCTCTCTCGCCTTGTCTCGATGGTAATAGGCAAAAGCCGAAGAATATTACTAATCCAGACAGAACCTCTTTCTGATAAGAAATCCTGAGTAAACGTTCTAAGTTGAGAAGTTAGTAGTATGCTACATTTTCATCCTTCAGAGAGCAAGTTAATTGCTTAGAGTTATGACTATTCTAATGGAGACAACTATGGTCCACTCAAAATACAGCTTCCTAAATTTGTCAAACAATAAATAGTACTATGAAGGCTATATATGACCGTGTTAGTAAAAATTGTACACAGTATGTGAGATATTTCAAAGAAAGAATAATATTTGCATACAAAGCATTATAACATGCAATAAAGCGTCCTAAACGTTGGAAATATGCGGGAATGCCATTTTAAAAATGTACAACCGAGTTACGATTCTTTGTTGACGCTAAACGTTCAAAAGGAACGCTTAATAAATAATTTGAGCAGCTAACCGCTAAGCAAAATATTTTAATCTCGACAGAGACGCTTTGAGCGGTCGTTGTCCGCTGTTTTGTACTGGGGAGCATTTATTAGCTTCTAGTTTACTGTCTCGAATACTGGATTAAGTTTTTGAATTGAAAACTTATTCATTATTTAGATAAATTGTTTTACAATTAAGTTAATTTAACATACCTGCTAAACCCTTTGAGGGCAGAATTTCCTGAAATTTACTTTTAATAGTTTCTATTGTGTACAGTTTCTGATGATCAAGTAATACTTGCGTCATCCGCTAATGAGCTACAGGAGATGCTAAATATTATGAATGAAGCTTTGAAAGGGAAAGGAATGAAAGTGAATGTAAACAAAACGAAAGTTATGCTTTTTGAACGAGATGAATCTATGATGAATGGCAATATTTTGATAGATGGGGAACAAGTGGAAGAGGTGAAAGAATTTGTATACTTGGGATCTAAATTTACAAAAGATGGAACATGTGACAGTGATATCGAAAGGAGAGTGAATGCAGGGAATATGGTAAATGGTGCTCTGCATGCTTTTATGAATAGCCAGATGGTGTCTCAAAGGGCTAGACTGGCAGTGCATGCTGGAGTGTTGGTGCCAACACTTATGTATGGTAGTGA